>QEPC01011807.1:309773-328071 GCA_003113815.1 Sphenodon punctatus | reverse complement strand
GGGGGGGCGGGAAGCCGCTCCCCCCGCTGTTCTGAGCCGAGTGGCAGATTGGGGGGGAGAGCCACCAGCGGCAGCAGCAGCACTGAGGGTCCAGGAAGCGGCTGACTCAGCGACTCCACGTGCGACTGAGGCTTCTCACCTGGGCGCTTGCAACAAGCGCCCAGGCGAGAAGTTTCATTGCGCCCATTAGGCGCAATGGAAGGCTAGCTCCTCCCTCCACAGCACGTCCTATACGTGCTGTGGACGGAGGGACTCAGCCACCCAAATTGCGTTTTCAGTAGAAAACGCGGTTTGGGTGACTGAGCAGCTCAGCCTTTTTGTCCCTTCCGGGACCCACTCTCAGAGCGGCTCTGAGAAGGGAGATAGAGTCTGACAGCAGCAGCAGCCTCTGAAGCAGGTCAGAGGCTGCTGCTGCTGTCAGAAGCAGCGGCGCGGGGGGTAGGGCTGTTTCTTTCTGACGGTGCGGCTAGGGGGGCAGTGCCCCAAATTTCCTGTGGGGGGGGGAGCTGCAGCTACTGAGGTCAGCCGGGAGCGCCCTCTTGCATGTATCATCAGCGCGTCAAACCTATCAAGAAACTTCGTTCCTTAGAGGTTTGCTCAAGTCTGACACATTTTTTGGATACAATGTAAGACCTTTTTATTCAGCCAAGCATGTGGCAGACCAGGCAGGGGTTGGGGTGGGGAGGTTGGGGATTTTAAAACTGGTTTTTAAGGCTGTTTTATTATTTATTTATTTATTATAATGCTGCAGAAGAGGCTCTATAGTTAAGGTGGCTGCATCGCTGTGTTAAAATCACAGGCATTCTATTCATTATAAAACTGAGATGATTTCTCCTATTGCTGGGAAATTTGGTAGGGAGGATCACGTGGGTGAGTGGGTAGAACCTTTCTAATTCTCAGGCAAATTGGATGAAAAACCCTCCACGCTGACAGCCCCTGTGCTTCTTTGGAGGGGCAAGGTCTCCAGGAAGGAGAGCATCAGACTGGAGTGGGGGGAAGTGATCCTATAGGTGGGACATGCGTTCCAGTGTTGCGTTATCCTCTCACACTGAGGATATTTCTCCAGAGGTGTGTGCCCAGATGGGTGCGAATAGGACAGCTGTGGTAGTTGGGGATTTGATTATTAGGAATGTAGACAGTTGGGCCGCTAGTGGCCGTGAGGATTGCATGGTAACTTGCCTGCCTGGTGCGAATGTTGCGGACCTCACGCAACACATAGACAGAATCCTAGGGAGTGCTGGGGAGAATCCTGTTGTTGTGGTCCATGTGGGCACCAATGACATAGGTAGATGCAAGAGGGAGGTTCTGGAAGCCAAATTTAGGCTGCTAGGTAGTAGACTGAAGTCTAGAACCTCAAGGGTAGCATTCTCGGAAGTGCTCCCCATTCCACGCGCAGGACCCCAGAGGCAGGCTGAGCTCCAGAGACTCAATGCATGGATGAGACATTGGTACAAGGAGGAAGGCTTTAGATTTATTAGGAACTGGGTAGCTTTCTGTGGAAAGGAGAGCCTATACAAACGGGATGGGGTCCACCTTAACCAGAATGGAACCCGGCTGCTGACGCTAAAAATTAAAAATGTAATAAAGCAGTCTTTAAACTAGAACCTGGGGGAAAGCCGACAGGCACTGTGGAGTGCATGGTTCGAGCTGTGGCATCTCCAAAGGATGTTACTTTAGAGGAAGTAGAGCATTTTAAGACTAAGGATAAGATAAATGGCAAGGGATTTCAGGTGGAACGTGGGGGAGAACAGACAGATGATGATTCCAGAGTGCCTGTTTCTGTTACCTATAATGTGTCCATTAAGGAGAAGAATAAAAAGAATACATTTAACTGCCTATATGCTAATGCTAGAAGTCTAAAAAGTAAGATGGGAGAATTAGAGTTTATAGCGCTAAATGAAGACCTAGACATTATAGGCATCACAGAGACCTGGTGGGATGAGGATAACCAATGGGACACTGTAATACCAGGGTACAGGATATATTGAAAGGACAGAGGAGATCATGGTGGTGGGGTGGCTCTGTATGTTAAGGATAGCATTGAGGCAAGTAGAATAAAAATGTTACAGAATGCAAACCGTTCCCTCGAATCCCTATAGATTGAAATTCCAGATATCAAGCAGAAAAGTATAGCAGTGGGGCTATACTATTGCCCCCCTGACCAGAATAGAGAGACTGATTATGTAATGCTAACAGAGATTAAACAGGCTACTAAAACTGGGAATATAATAATAATGGGTGACTTCAACTACCCCAATATTGACTGGGTGAATGCCTCCTCGGGGCGGGATGTGGAGGCAAAATTTCTAGATGCCATAAATGACTGCTTTTTAGAGCAATTGGTTCTGGAACCAACAAGGGGAGGAGCTACTTTAGATCTAGTCCTAAGTGGCACACAGGAACAAGTGCAAGGAGTAACGGTGGCCGAGCCACTAGGCAATAGAGATCATAATATAATCAAATTTGACATAATTGTTGGAGGGAGAAAGTTAATTAAAAGTACAGCACTGGTTTTTAACTTTAAAAAGGGAGACTATGACAAAATGAGGAAGGTAGTTAGAAAGAAACTAAAAGGTACAGTTGAAAGGACTACATGTTTGCAAGAGGCATGGAGGCTGTTGAAAAGCACCATGATGGAAGCCCAGATTACATGCATCCCACAAGTTAATAAAGGTAGCAGGAGGACTCAACGTCTACCACTGTGGCTAAATGGAGACGCAAAGGAGGCTATTAGAGCCAAAAAGGCATCCTTTAAGAAATGGAAAGCTAGCCCCAATGAGGAAAATACAAAGGAGCATAAACACTGGCAACGTAACTGTAAGGTGCTAATAAGGCAGGCCAAGAAAGAATTTGAAAGGAGACTTGCTAAAGAGGCAAAAACAAATAATAAAACCTTTTTCAAGTATATCAGAGGCAAGAAGCCTGCTAGGGAGTCGGTTGGGCCATTAGATGACCAGGGAGTAAAAGGGGCACTCAGGGAGGACAAGGACATTGCAGAGAAGCTAAACGAGTTCTTTGCTTCGGTCTTCACTGCGGAGGATGTTGGGGAGATACCCACGCCGGAACCCTACTTTGTAGGTGATGAATTGGATGAACTGTCACAAATCAGCGTGACCCTGGAGGAGGTTCTAGAGCAAATTGACAAGCTTAATACGAACAAATCACCAGGGCCAGATGGTATTCACCCCAGAGTTCTGAAGGAACTCAAATGTGAAATTGCAAACCTACTAGTAGTAATTTGTAACCTAACGTTGGCATCTGGCACTGTACCTGAGGACTGGAGGGTGGCAAATGTAACCCCAATATTTAAAAAGGGTTCCAGAGGTGATCCTGGAAACTACAGACCGGTAAGCTTGACGTCTGTGCCGGGCAAAATGGTGGAAACTATCATTAAGAACAGAATCACTGGGCATATTGATAAACATGGCTTAATGGCAAAGAGTCAGCATGGATTTAGCAAAGGGAAGTCATGCCTCACTAATCTCTTGGAATTCTTTGAGGGCGTAAACAAGCATGTGGACAGGGGAGACCCAGCAGATATAGTGTACCTGGATTTCCAGAAAGCTTTTGATAAGGTCCCACATAAACGACTCTTGAGAAAATTAAAAAGCCATGGGATAGGAGGTAGTGTTTTGCTATGGATTGGTAACTGGTTAAAGGATAGGAAGCAAAGAGTGGGACTAAATGGCCAGTTTTCACAATGGAGGGATGTAAAAAGTGGTGTGCCCCAAGGATCTGTACTGGGACCAGTTCTTTTCAATGTATTCATTAATGATCTGGAAAAGGGTGTTAAGAGTGAGGTGATCAAATTTGCAGATGACACCAAGTTATTCAGAGTAGTCAGAACACGAGCAGACTGTGAGGAGCTGCAGCAAGATCTTACAAGACTGGGTGCCTGGGCATCTAAATGGCAGATGAGATTTAATGTGGACAAGTGCAAAGTGATGCACATTGGGAAAAATAATCCAAATTATGAGTACACAATGCTGGGTACTAAGCTAGGAGTTACCACTCAGGAAAAGGATCTGGGAGTGATTGTGAAACACACACCCCATCCCAGGGATCACCCTACCTCCCCACCCAGGGATCACCTACCTTGCGCTCCGGGCGGTGGCGGCAGCGGCGGTCCGACTCCAGCGGCTTCAGCACTGGCTGTGGCTGCCGGCTTCAGCGCTGAAAGCCTCAGCCCAGTGTGCTGCAGTGGTCAAAAAAAAATAAAATAGAATGTTAGGAATTATTCGCAAGGGGATGGAGAATAAAACTGAGGATGTCATAATGCCTCTACAAATCAATGGTGCGACCACACCTTGAATATTGTGTGCAGTTCTGGTCGCCCCATCTCAATAAAGACATAGTGGAACTAAAAAAGGTACAGAGAAGGGCAACAAAAATGATCCAGAGTATGGAACAGCACCCGTATGTGGAGAGGCTTGATAGGTTGGGGCTCTTCAGCTTGGAAAAGAGACGGCTGAGAGGAGATATGATAGACGTCTATAAAATCATGAGTGGTGTGGCTCTTGTAAACGGGGAACAGTTATTTACCCTCTCAACTAGTACTAAAACTAGGGGACATTCCATGAAACTCACAGGTGGCAGAGTAAAAACAGACAAAAGAAAGTATTTTTTCACTCAGCGTAAAATTAGGTTGTGGAATTTACTGCCAGGGGAGGTGGTCAAGACCAGCAGTATAGCTGAGTTTAAAAGAGGTTTGGACAAGTTTCTGGAAGATAGTTCCATTAGCAGCTATGTAGGGGTGGGACATCGGGGCAAATACCGGTTTACCGGTACCGGATTTGTTCCATTGATTTCAATGGGGAAGTGTCCCCATTGAAATCAATGGAAAAAAACACACAAAACCTCCCCCCCCCCGACTGTGCAGGTGGAAGGGGGGCACCCCCCACCCACCCTGCCCAGCCTGGCTTTAAAAATAATAATTTCCCCCTGAAGTCCCTGCTGGTGTGGGCTCCGGGCCGCTGCCAGCGACTCGGAGCCCACACCAGCAGGTACTAGGGTGATCCCTGGGGTGGTGGGTGGTTTAACACACACCCCACCCCAGGGATCACCCTACCTCTCCACCCAGGGATCGCCTACCTTGTGCTCCGGGCGGTGGCGGCGGTTCGACTCCAGTGGCTTCAGCGCTGACTGTGGCTGCCAGCTTCAGCGATACTAGGCCTTCCAGTGAACTTCCGGGTTTCCCTGGAAGGCCTAGTAGCGCTGAAACCGCCGGAGTCGGGCTGCCGCCACCCGGAGCACAAGGTAGGCGATCCCTGGGTGGGGAGGTAGGACTAGGTAGGGTGATCTGATCCCTGGGGTGGGGTGTGTGTTAAACCACCCCCCACCCCAGGGATCGTACCTGCTGGTGCGGGCTCCGGGTCGCCGATGGCGGCTCAGAGCCCGCACTAGCAGGGACTTCAGGGGAAATGGTGTGTTTTTCTTAAAGCCAGGCTGGGCAGGGTGGCTGGGGTGTGTGCCCCCTTCCACCTGCGCAGCCTGGACTGGGGAGGGAAAGTAAAGTGGGGGGGGGTTGTTGTTTTTTTTTTTTTACATTGCGGCCATTCATTTGAATGGTCGCAATGTAAAAAATCCGGTACGGGGGAATCTGGTAAACGGGCCGGATTACTGGGTTTAATCCGATACTGCCGGTACACCAAATACCGGCAGTATCAGATACCGGATGATACGATAGTCCCACCCCTATTAGCCAGATAGGATTGGGGAACAAAACCCTTTACTGTCAGGAGCCTGGGGATGACCCACAGGGAATGGATAGCATGGTGACCTGTTGGGTACTTCTCCCAGCCCCCCGTGACTGGCCACTGTCGGAGGCAGGATGCTGGGCTCGATGGACCATTGGTCTGACCCAGTATGGCACTTCTTATGTTCTTAAGAAAGTTAGTCATTTGAATTTTGGAGGCAGAATGACATTGTCTCCTCTTTTTTCTTTTGCTCATGGAGACTTTGTTCTGGGAGCAGTATTAAAAAAATCTAGCAGTGCTCAAAAATTCAAGTGTGGCCTGAATTGATTTAATATTTTTTGTTTTTGAAATCTATTGTATAGTTTTGAAGTTCTGATGTTCTGAAGTGCCCATTTTGGCAAATGGGGAGAGTGAGAAAAGTGGCTCCCCATTGTCTGTTTCACTAAGGTTCTACTGAATGTTAGGAGGTAATAAGCTTTCATGAAGGTTTACTGTTGTACGGACCTGAGTGGCATTTATTGCAGACTACTGTATGGACACTGCCAGAGGAGTTTATTGCATGGAACAGAGCTGAACCTGAAAGGGAAATTCACTGGCTAGCTGCTCCAGTTGCCAAGCAAACTCCCCAGCAGACGGTATACTGACAACAAGGCACAAGGAATGCTGATTGGAAACCATAGAGACAACAGGAATACCAAGTAGAAGTAATGGGACTTTGGGGATGTCAGAAGCCCTAAATGGGCAGTAAATCAATACAATGATGGATGCTTTACTGAAACAACGGGAGTGGAGGAGGATCTAAAATGCCAAAGAAGCGGGAGGTGAGGGGGTGTTGATTAAAAAGGCCAGATGGGGGGGAAATTGAGGAAGCTGTGTAGAGGAAATGGAAAGACAGGGAAGGGAGTGGATGGAATGATGGGTAGGAGGCCATTCAGAGCATCTAGAATTATGGGGCAGGAGAGGATGGGTTGAATGACAGATATGAGACCACTGGAAGTGGCTGGAATGACACATGGCTGGGTGGAATAACAGAAGAACACTGGGAGCAGCTGGAGTGATGAGGGGTTGGGTGAAATAATGGGTAGGAGGCCACCAAGAGTGTCTGGAATTGGGAGGAGGCAGGGTGGAATGATTGTTAGGAGGTCTGAGGAGTAGCTGAAATGACAGGGAGCTAGATGGAATAACATGTAAGAGACCAGAGGGAGCAGCTGGAATGATGTGGGTGGGGAGGGGGCTCTGGGTGATATGACAGGTACAAGGACACTGGGAGCTGGGTGGAATGACACATGACAGGAAACCAATAGCTGCCGGAATGATGAGGAATTTGGAATAACAGGTATGATACTACCAGGAGCAGCTGGAATGACAGGTGCTGGGAACTGGAAGAATGATGGGTGAGGACACCAGGAGCAGCTGAAATGGCTGGAATGACAGGTGTGAGGACCCATACTCCCTCACCGTCTTTCCATTTCTTCTCAGTGACTTCCTCGATTTCCCCCCCCCCCCATTCCCCTTCCTGGCAAAGGAATCCGATCAAGAGAGAGACCGTATGGAGTTAGGTGCACTGATTTCAACATACATGCCGAAACTGGCCTTTTGGGGCCATAGCAGGAGTTCATGGCTGTCATGACAGCACCCCCCCTGCCCCCCCCATTCCCCAGTCTCGCACACCCTCCCTCCCCCTTCCATCCCAGGCCCCAGCCTGGGGAGACGAGACACTGGGGAAGGGGGGGGTGAGTAAATGTGGGGGGGGGACTTATTTTAAGCTTGATGTGCATGTAGACTGTTTTCTTTCATCCGATGTTAACCCTGGGAACTCCTTACTGCTGGGTTTTGCCAGTGTTATGTGTTTATGAAATATTTATTTTAAGCTTGATGTGCATGTAGACTGTTTTCTTCCATCTGATGTTAACCCTGGGAACTCCTTGCTGCTGGGTTATGCTAGTGTTATGCCAGTGTTTTGGGTTTATAAATTAGTTATTGATGTGCACGTAGACTGTGTTTTCTTCCATCCGATGTTAACCCTGGGAACTCCTTGCTGCTGGGTTATGTCCTGCCACTGGCCTACCGTCCCCCTGGCTCCGCCCCTAGGCCTGCCGGGCTTACTGCCCCAGTGCCCCTCCAACATCAAAACCCACCAGCCGCTGCTGGTCCGATTATTACCTTCTGAGGACCCAGATCTCTGCCCTCCTTTGTCGTCAGCGTGGTGGACCAGTTAGGATGGTCCGCCCCTGGAGACTAATGGATCCAATAAGATTCCAGAACTTTCTGGAGGGACTTACTCGCTACATTGACAGCCTCTCTGTCGATGCCCTGGTTGATCTGTTATGCTACATTGACCTGGGCTATCAACACAGTGGCACCCAGGCATCCATTTCCCCCTGGGTAGCAGCACGAGTCCCCCTGGTATACGGAGGATCTAGGGCTGCTAAAGTGTGAGGGTAGGCAGTTAAAGTGCAGGTGGCGCTTGACTCACTGTGGAGTTAGTGTCAGTACCTGCCCACCATGACCAGTTTGCGTCCTACTTTGCAGACAAAGTCACTTATATTTGGCTCAACTTGGGCACTGCTAATTTGAGTGCAGAGTCAGTTTGGGGAGGCCGAGTCTTGTCTGGTTTGTTTGGACTGATTTGAGTTAGTCTTGCCCACCAATGCAGAGGCTGTACTTAGAGCAGTGTGGGTGACCAGTTGTGAATTAGATCCATGCTCGTCCTGGCTGGTGAAAGCTAGCCAGGAGATATTGGGGCCATTGCTGGCTGGGGTTGTCAGTGTCTCTCTTCAGGAGGGCAGGGTGCCTGGCAGTCTCAAAACAGTGGTCATCTGACCCCTGCTCAAGAAACCATCTCTTGATGTTGACTCCCTGGCCAGCTACCATCCTGTCTCTAACCTTCCCTTTTTAGGGAAGGTTATTGAACTGGTGCTTGCCTCACAGCAAATCCAGGTGCAGCTTGATGCTATTGGATTCCTGGACCCATGTCAGTTGGGTTTTCATCCTGGACATGGCACCAAGACCACATTTGTGGCCTTAGCTGACAATCTCTGCTTGAAAATCGACAGGAGACATTGATTTTGCTAGATCCTTTGATGGCCTTTGACCCATGGTGGGGTCCTGTAGGGCTCCATCTTGTCCCCACTCCTGTTCAATGTGTGTCTGAGGCCCCTGGGTGAGATCGTTAGGAGATCTGGAATAAAGTGCTATCAGTATGCTGATGACACCCAACTCTATCTCTCTTTTTCATCTGACCCAGGCCTTGCAGTCTCAGTGCTTTCCAGATGTCTGTTGACCATTGGGGACTGGATGCGGGTGAGCCAGCTGTTGTTGATGGTGTCTTGCCTCCTTTGGTCACTCAAGTTCAAAGCATAGAGGTGTGCTTGGATCCACTGCTGCGCCTGGGTGGCCAGGTTATGGTGGTGGCTAGGAGCACTTTTCACCAACTTCATCGGATGAAAAGGCTGCAACCTTTTCTATCTGACTTGGATTTGGCCACTGTTATCCATGCCTTTGTAACCTCAAGGCTAGACTATTTCAATGAGCTCTACATGGGATTGCCCTTGATGGCTGTTTGGAAGCTGCAGCTGGTGCAGAATGGAGCAGCCCACCTTCTGTCGAGGGTGGGTCACCAGGAGCAGATTACCCTGGTGCTCCAGAGTCTACGCTGGCTACCAATAACTTTCCAGGCTCAATTCAAGATGCTGGTTTTGACCATTAAGGCCTTAAATGACCTGGGCCCCAGGTATCTGAAAGACTGCTTCTTCCTCTATGTACTGTCATGACCTCTGAGGTCTGCTGAGGGCACCCTCTTGAGTGTACCAACTGCTCGTGAGGTTCGTACAGCACAGGAATGCAGAGAGAGGTTCTTGGTGGCTGCTCCACAACTATGGAACTGTCTCCTCATGGAGATCTGCCTAAGCCCAAGCCTACGCACCTTTTGGAAGAGATGCAAGACCTTTTTGTTTGGCCAGGCATTTGGTGGGCTGGGATATAGTTGAATGGGTTTGGTGTGGGGGTTAGGGAGAGGGTGAGTGGGTGGGGTTTAGAGGTTTTAAATGTTTTTATATGTTATATATGTTTATGGTTTATGTTTTCATATATTGTTAGCCACCTTAGGCCTTTGTGGGAAGGGTGGGGTAGAAATTAAATAAATAATCAAATAGAGGAATTTTGCATGAGTTGGCCAGAATTTGTTTAGGCATGTAACTGACAAAGATCAAGGCTGTAAGGGAAACGCTCTGATGAGGAAGGGTCTGCAAAACAAAAAAATCTCCCCTCCTTTCCACATCTTCCCGTGAAACTGAGGAGGCGACTCCCAAATGGAAAAAAAAACCCAGTACTGGTGAATGTGACGCAGCTGAGGCTGCAAGGGAAAATTTCCAAAAGAAGGGGTCTTCGAAGCACTCTCCCTCTCCACCACTCTCCCTTAATTCCTGGTGAAACTGTCAAAGTTAGGGATGAAAGGGAAACTCACTGGGAGAAGGAATGGAATCAGGGGAGAGACTATATGTTATGTGCATTGAGGAACTGTGTGTGAGTTGCATAGAATTCCTCCAGGCACGTAACTGAGAAGCTTGGAGATGCAAGGGAAACACTCTGGTGAGGAGGGATCTGCAAAGCAATGTTCCCCTCTAGTCTCTCCTCCTCCTCCTGCTGGTGAAATTGTTGGGGTTTGTCAGTTTCACCAGTAGATTATTTTAATTTTTTTTACATCTGGGAGCAAATTTTGGGGCAAAAGCTGGCTGGCTGCTTGACTGTCAGTCAAATTCAGGTTGGTACTGTTTATTCAGTGTATTCCCCCTTTCAAAAAATGGGGACATTTTTAGATAAAAAACCTTTGGTTTAAGAAAGACGGTTCCTACAAATTCAGCCATGCTCTATAAAGCATGGGATTGTAAATTAAGGCTCCTGCCTTAACTTGCTTGCCATGTAAGCAGTAAAGACGTTGAACAGTCTTGCATATTGTGTTAGTTTAAAACTTAGGCTCCATGCACCCACACTTTGCCTTGGTCTTGCAACCCCAATCCTCTTCCTCTGTAGGTTGTGGGCAACACTGAAGCTGGGAGAGCAGGAGGGAATACCCCTTCCCCACCCTGCTTTCCTGTGTGCTTTCATTTAGGTTGTGGAGAACAGGAAGAATGTGGACAGCAGAGGCTACTGGTAGTTTGCATCCAAGTTATAATGATTGGGATCAGACTCTGTTAAGTACTGGGATTAGAAACATTAGGAAGGCAGGGCTAACCATGGGTGTTTTCAGACATGACTCTAACCACAGTTTAACCACACTTGAACTTTTCTTATACATGTTGCAGGGCTGTATTGATGCCCTATGCAGCCCTGCAACATGCTTAAGAAATGTTTAAGTGTGGTTAAACTGGGGTTAGCATCATGTCTGAAAAACCTCATGTTGTTTCCTGCCTTGGGAATGTCCCTAGTCTATAAGATTGAGGCTGTGCTGTGGTTCGGTAATATTTGAGCAATACTCCTCCACAAAGATTTGTTGAGGGGAGATGCAGGTGCGTGAAATGCAGATCTAGACAGTTTGCTACACTGTTGCAGAACAAACAATATGTTTTTTTTGCGGGGGGAGACATTGTTAGCTAGAGATGTTTCCTTACCAGAGCATCAAGCCAGGAAGCTTCAGGGAGCAAAGGAGAAAAAGTAGATCTTCTGTGTGAGCATTTGCTAAATTGTAAAACTGTACACTGAAAATGTGTTGCAAGAAAGAACATTCCAAAATACACAGCTGTATTGAGTCCAAGGGTTGGTTTTTGTGAGTACTGAGCAAGGGGCAGTATGGAACAAAGCAGAATTAGTGCAGAAGCAGGAGGATCTGACTGTAAGCAGCAGTATTACCATCAGTTCTCCCACACCCACAATTCAGTAACTATATCATAGTACCTTTATACTATAGGGCAAATATTCTCCTGCCCTTAATCACCTGTGCAGTGAGCAGATGCACTTGTGCTGCTCCCTGAGAAAGGAACTATAAAGGAGAAATTGTTGACCACAAGGGAGACAATTGTGTGTGTGAGAGATGGATTTTTGCCAGTGGAGAAGCTGAGGTGGGGTGATGGATACCCTGGCCTTTGACATTTGGATGAGGCTTGATGTACAGAGAGAACTAGCAGACCCATCCTCCAAGGCAGGCTATGCTTACACAGGGTGGCACATGCATACAATCAACCCTGCGTCATTTCCAAGTTCAGCAGAATGGAAGAGTGTCAGTACCAGATGAGATGAAAATCAAGAATTTTCTTGACATGTGCACTGCAAGAAGACAGTCAGTAACCGAGTATGGACCCTCCTCACCACTTTTTGTCATCAGCACCCTGACAACAGCTAGAGGATACCTACGGGGCCACCAAGAGTGCCTTGATCGGATGACAGAGATGAATCACTTTAGGGAAACAAATGACTCTGGGTACAGGGAATGTGAAGTGACTGAAGGAGAGCTTGTTGCCTTATATGAAGTTTGGACACTTGGAGGAGTACAGAGCACTCTCACAAGTGGGGATGTTTTCCACCTCAACTGTATGGTAATACAGAAAATGTTAGAGAAGGGGTACAAGAGGTACATGTTTGACTGGGGGTGTTGTGTGAAGCGAGAGGGATTTCCAACACCACAGCAGGCAAGACTCCAATAAAACTGAATGCTGCTACCTGCCAGTATATGGCTGTGAGCCATTGATGCAAGACTGGGTTGGCAACATGTAAAGAGTGATTGCTTTTGATTTCAAGTTTTACTTTTGCTTTTAGTTTTTACTATAGGCGCTCAATAGCGATTTGCTCAATAAACTCTGCATTATGTGTATTAGTTAAGGTTAGTTCCATGTGTATTAGTTAATGTGTAAGGTTAGTTCCAGCTGCCAAGTGCTGGTAGGTATAAACCCAGGTATGAATCTTTGTGGGTGGGTGTAACCGGGAAGAGTCCCAGCAGACCACTGGCCCTTTGAGAGTGGGTAGCACCAGCCCAGCTGCAGGTGCTAGGTGGCACTGGCTGCAGGCTCATGTAGTGGGGAACTGTGCCTAATTGAGAGTAGCAGCTGAGTTTGGGTGTGGCAGATGCCAGCTCAGGAAAGAACGCCTGAGCCATTGCTCAAAGTGATTTATTGGGCAGCACCCTGCTAGGACTCTCACCAGGAAGCCTTCATGCTGTTACATATTGGTGGAGAATTTGGGCACACCATTGTGCAGTCTATCTAAAAAGGCGGGACCCTGCATAAGCAGAAGGTATATCTGGGCATGGCAGGGAGGATTGTGCTGAGAGAGTGAGAGGGACAGAGGAGAATTGCACCTTGAAGTTCTTCAGAAGGGTCAAGCTACTGAGAGGCAAAATGGCAGCTAGAGGAGCGCACTGGAGATGGAAACCTCCCCCCAGTCTCTGGAGTTGGGTCACGCTGGTGCTGCAGTGTCACAACATGGGAACGAAGGAGGGGTGGAACGAGACCGAGCACTCTGCTGCAATGGAGACAGACAGCATAGGAAGATAGGTACTGAGTCCCCAGGAGGGGAGCTCTCCCAAGATATTGTTATAAATGTAGGAGTGGGGAGCAGCTATGGAGATGGTGCCTTTATAGACTGTATAACAAGGAATGGTCTCTGGGGAACCAGAGAGCAACAGTGTACAGAAAATGGGGGGGAAGGAGTTAAAGACCCTAAAATTTGTTGAACCTGTAAGGGTATGGCACGGGGGCTTGACTTACTAGAGGCATTAAGGAGCAATCCCAGGATATGAAAGGTTAGAACCCCGGATGGAGAAAGCCTTGGTGTAGGTCTGTACCCCAAGTCAAGTGTCCAGGCAGAAAGCAGGAAATGTTGGGAGTCGTGTCATCAGGAGGGGCATATTAGGAGAACATGCCTTAATGGGGCTGACCTGGAGCGGGGAAGTCCACTGGCTGAGACCTGCCTGAATGATTCTAGGAAAGAAAGTAAATAGGTTAGGAAGTAAAGTGGCAGAAAGCCCTGTTGTGAATAGTGGTTAACCTAGAGCAGGAGGTGGCAGAACTGAAAGGAGAACAGGGAGGCCCAACACCCACTAACTAAGATGAAGAGGATTCCTGGGATGGGGATACCAGAGTATGAATGAAGGCAGCATGGGCACCTGAGAAGGATCTGGCACTCTGAGACATAGCAGAAGATGAAGAGTACAGGGGAACCTCACTGGGGGAATGGGACCCTGTAAGTATGAAGGACGTGTGGTGGGACCTGGAAAGGAAGTATAGTGAGCCACCTCTGGGAAGGAAGATGCCTAGTGGCCAGTGGGGCCAAGGAGGTTGAGGAAGACAGAGCAAGTGTAGGCTCAGACTTGAGGGAGCCACAGTAGGTACTTCCTCTAGTGTTGGAGGGATACTGAAGATTGCATATGGACAGTGAGTATGAGTGAAGTACTGTTGAACTGTATAAACTGGGGGTTAAGTTGTTAATTGTAAGAACAGAGAACTGATGGGTATTCTTGATTTATGATGAGATAAGACAGTCTCTGCCTTGTTGTGGGTCTGGGGTAAACAGGACTACCCAGAAAGGGGGAGGACTGTAACAGGGCAGAGTCCCTGCGGGTCACTGGCCCTTTAAGTGTGGCCCCAGCCCAGGTGCTAGTGTGCTGTAGGTGCATTGCCTACTTGGGAACTGCACCTAATGGAGAGAGAGCAGCCGTGTGTGGGTATGGCAGAGACCAGCCCAAGAAAGAAAGCCAGGAAAGAATGCCTATAATATAGATTATTTGTTGTAACCCACCTAAAGCCCTAGGGAAAGGGCAGAATATAAATTTAAATATCTGGACACTTCAAGACATGCTTTTTGTCTGGATTAGAAAGGGATTTGGATAATAAGGTTTCTACCATAACTGAGGGGCAAAGGCTGATCAAATAGTGCAGGTAGACCTGTTGTTCACTTACCCCTGGTGGTAAGGGTTGGGCTGGGGCACCTTAGCAAGGCAAGGTGCTTGCAGCACCCCTACCTGCTGTGGGGCTGAGCAGGACGTGAGCCTTTAAGGCTGTCAAATAGGGTGATGCCACTCGTAAGTGGAGTCCTGTTAAATCAGATTTTGTGAGACTTCTGTAAAAGTTCAATTGATCAGAAATTCAGACACAGAAAAATCCAGATGTCCCAAAACAGGTGAGTCGCACCCATGCTGCAAGGGAAGGCAAAAAACTCTTGGAGTCAACTGCCAATCTGCCCAGAAGGAAAATTCCTTCTCAACCCAGAATATGGCAATCTAGTCTGGTGGCAAAGTCTGCTAACGTAACTTCAGGGGGCCCACTTATTAGAAGCTGACAACAATTGTATTTTGTCTTATTGCTTCATAAGGATGACAAAAAGCGTTGTTATCCATTTTCAATGTTTATACGGTCATTAAATGGTTTACCTTAAATAAGTCCTATTAAACATGGAATTTCAGGAAAAAAGGGTTTTAGCACGGTTTATGAAAGATTTTATTTTTAGCACTTGTGAGGAACAGCTTGCTAAGCAAGAGTGCTTATTCTCTACATGTTTCAACATAATTAATATACAGTCCCATGGAAATGATTCAAGTATTAGTAAAACTATTATATATATATGCATACACACACACACACACACACAGTTACAGGAAAAAACCCAGATTTCTCACACACAATAAGAACAAGGCTGCTGCATTAATTCAATCATCATGTTGTTGACTGCATGGAGTTCGGCACTTATCTTTGCTGCAGGAGAATGCTTCTGTACATGGGAGAAGGCCAGCTCGACATAAACATCTGGAGGTTGCACAGTTCTTCTTGCAATTGCACATTGTTAAGGCACTGCATTCTATGGGAAATAGTTCCTTTATTGACAGCAGTGGCTTTAACTCATTACTGTCTAGATACCATCCGCTATTGTACCACAACCAAAACTGCCAATCCCCTACATTTGCTGACTGCCAGACCAATGCTTGGTAGTGACCCCAGGAGATGTGATGTTTGAGATAATCAGCTGTTGGCAGTAGCTTTTCAAGTTCCTTCGTACCTTTCTGGAACAGCTGGTTTCTAACATCATTGATGAGCACAACTGGTGACCTGGATAGGTACACACACACATGAACTCTTCTGCTTTGCACAGAATTTCTTCTGTCAGATCACCTCTTCATAAGTTATTGAGGAGATCAGGGCACTCGTTAAATACTTTCTAGGCACATCTCTTGCCAATCCCATAGAACTGGCTAACTGTATCACAGCCAGTGATTCCATGGATGGAGCAGCTATGTTTCCTCGAACAAGGTTTGGATTGCTATGTTGTGGACTGCAATGAAGCGGCACTGAACTGATGTGCCAGTCTTTAACCAAATTTCTTTGGAAAGTTGTGAAGCAAAGCCAAACTGGATAAGTAGTACAAGAACATCTGCATCTCAGCTTACAAGCACCAGTTGTTCAAAACCACACAGACAGGCATCAATGCTATGAAGTATTAGCCTAGTATCTTCCTGTTCATGGTCTGGTCACATCTCTTCTGTATGAAGATCCGACACCAGTAAATCTGGTATCCGGTAGTCTCCCCGGTGTCCCATCCCTACTGTTCATGATGCGTCTCATCGGCCAACTGTCTGATCCTGCTCGCTTTTTTCAGGCAGATGCCTGGATGGAATCTTGCTGGTACCGGTCAAATATTACCTCAACTCTAGTTGAGTTCGGGCCCAAGTAACCAAACACACTCTCTGCGATTTGTCTGCAAAGTCTCTAAATGTAGAAATTCCTGGAAATATGCCAATTTCCTGCACAGGTGTTTGTCCATGTATGAGTGTACATGTTGAAGTGACAGTTGCTGGGATGCCTGCTTCAATGACACCTTCCTTCAAGATGTGTGACAGTGCTGCCTTGCCACATGTACAAAGACTACCTGTGCAATCCACTAAGGGCAATGGAACAGTAGACAGTTCATGTTCCAGAACATTGTTTCAGACTGATATCTCAACTGGCTTCTTTTGCTACAAACAATCTCTGAAAAATGTTAGTCTATCTTCATAAGCTTGCAATAGCTGGGTCCAGATCACACAACATGGTTCATATTCTCCAGCATTCGTGTCTTGACATGTTTTAATTTTTCATGAAAAGTAACTTGTTTGTTGCTCTGTCTTTCCTGAACAAAGTTCATGAGGTTCTCTGTAGGGATGGATGAACAGATCGCGGTTCGGGTTCGGCCATTTGGTTCGGTTTGGGCATTCGGGTCGTTTGCTGAGTTCGGGTTTGGCCGTTCGGTTCAGTTCGGGCATTCGGAAAACATATTGCGAGAGCATGTGATTGCACCGGAAACCAGAAATTCGAGTGCGTGCGGAGCTGTGTGGCAAGTGTGTGTGTGTGTTTGGCTGGGTGGCTGTCCGGTTCGTGTGTTTTGGCTGTTTGTGTTTGGTTTGGCTGTGTTGTTTGGCTGGTTGGTGAGTGTTGGTGTGTGGTGGGTGACTGACTGTGTGTTTTGGTTGGCTGCGTGCTTTTAAAAAAAAGAAAAAAAAAGAAGGCTGCTGTGATGATTCCCTGGCTGGGTGCCAACTTGGTGCTCGAGGAGGAGGTCGCTGCCCCTAGACCTCCAGTGGTGGTGGTGGCTGGCTCCTTGGATGAGGAGTAAGCGGCGGGCTCAGGAGGTGCTGCCAGGTTTGTAAACTTTTTTTTTTACTTCGAGGACAAGAAAGGCTCTATCCATTAGAGCAAGCTCACTGGCGTGCGGGTGGGTGCGTGGGAGGTGGGTAGCAGCAGGTAGCAGCGGATGTCTGCCACACAGAGAGAGGGTACTGTAGTGTGGGGGGCTCTGGCACAAGCAGCACCCCCACCCAAACATGTGCCAGGCTAGTAAGGGTCTCCACTCTCCAGTTGCCTTCCCATTCCCTACACACCCCCAAATAAGGGCAGGGTCTTTCCAGCCAGGGTCACATCTCCCATTGCCATCCCTAGCACCCCAAGGATGGCACAGTTTGCATGTGCCAGTCACCAGGGTCTTTCCAGTTGCCATCCATAGCGCCCCAAGGAGGGCAGGGTTTGCACGTGCCAGCAAGGGTCTCATCCCTCCGCAGCACCCAAAGGAGGACAGGATTTGCATGTGCCAGCCAGAGTCACATCTCCCTTTGCCATTCCTAGCAGCCCAAGGAGGGCAGGGTTTGCACGTGCCAGCCAGGGTCTCTCCATTGCCATCCCAAGCACCCCAAGGAGGGCAGGATTTGCACGTGCCAGACAGGGTCTTTCCATTGCCATCCCAAGCACCCCAAGGAGGGAGGACTAGAGGCATCATCATAAATGCATATTACTTTGGTGTTCTTAATGTGTTCCCATTTCAGAGAGGAATTGGATGCTGGCCCCAGCGCTGGTGCCAGGCCAAGGAGGACCCTTAGGTGGAGGTTGCCAGTGACACCCCCAGACATTCGGTGGACAAGGTCGGATGTCTGGAGGCTTTATGACCAGGGCGACGGAATCGCCACATGCAAGGTATGGCATGGGGACTAGAACAACAGGGAATGAATTGCCCCATGACCTGTTAGGAACAGAAGTCCCCTGCAGAGAGAGATTGGCCACCCAGTCCACCCACTTGTGGAGACAGAATGCAGGCAGGGCTTGACAGACCATTGGTCTGACACAGTACGGCACTTCTTATGTTCCTATCTTTTT
>QEPC01011807.1:241166-288406 GCA_003113815.1 Sphenodon punctatus | reverse complement strand
GCGGGGGAGGGGGAGGAATTTATTCCATTGCTTTCAATGGGGACACAGCGCCCCATTGAAAGCAATGGATTAAATCCGGTACCGGTATACCGGATTTAATCCGGGAATCCGGTTTTCGTGAAACCGGTAACCAGTAAATCCGGTAACCGGTAATGGGCCCGGGGTCCCACCCCTAAGAGAAACATTGAAGAAGTGGTTCGAGAGATACAAAGAGAACCAGTTGAGAACAGAGTCCCAGAAACCAAGGGAGCATAGTGAATCCAGGAGGAAGCCATGATCAACAGTGTCAGAGGTGGCAGAAAGATCAAGGACAAGAACCAGGTAGAGGCCCTTAGACTTAGCTAAGAGAAGGTCATCTGTTGTTTTGGCAAGGGCAGTCTCAGTTGAGTGGAGAGGGCGGAAGCCTGATTGGAGGGAGTCAAGGGAGGAATCTGAATAGAGGAAGTCCAGACAGCGCTTGTAGACAGCTCGCTTCAGGAGCTTGGAAGCAAAGGGTAGGAATGAAATGAGGCGATAACTGGAAGGGTTGGAGGGGTCAAGAGTGGCCGCCTTAAGGATAGGGGAGACAGTGGTGTGTTTGAAAGCCAGTGGAAATAACCCAGTAGAGAGGGAGAGATTTATGATGTGTAGCAGAGAAGGCACATTGTGGCCAATCGCCATTAGGAGGTGGATGGGGTCAAAGAGGCAAGTGGAGGGGTTGGATGAAGAGAGGAGGGAGGTGACCTCATCAAGAGAAGCTGGGGATAAGGAGAAGAGAGGCAGGAGGGGGAACAACAGAGAATGAGGTGGAGGAGGGAGAGAGTTGAGAAGCGATTGCATTGCGGAGTTTATCAATCCTGTTGCCCGTGTGGTGAGTGAGGAAGGGGGGAGGGGAGGACAGGGAGGCCTCAGAAGGAAAGCAAATATGAAAGAGAGACTGCATGGGTTGTGGGATTCAGTTAATGTGACATAATAGCGGTCTTTGGCCAGGGAAAGGGCATCGCTAAATGCAGAAAGAGCAAACTTAAAGTGGAGGAAGTCAGTGAATTAACAAGACTTCTGCCAGAGGAGCTCGGTGGCTCGAGAGCAGGATCTGAGGTGGTGGATGATAGGGGTGAGCCAAGGATGTGGGTTTATGTAATGGATAGGACGGCAGGAGAGGGGAGCATGGGAGTCAAGGGTGGAAGAAAAGGATGAGTTGAAGGTGGAGACAGCAGAGTCCAGGCAGGTGGTAGAGGAGACAGATGAGAGATGGGGGGAGAGGGAGGAAGCAAAGTCAAGAGGGTCAGGAAGCAGGTGGGGGCAAGTGGGAGAGACGGAATCAAGTACGGTGATGGTCAGAGACAGGAATGGCGTCCAAGGAGAGGTCCGAAAGTAGTGAAATTTGAGGCCCAATTCTAACCAGTAATAGTAAAAGCACAATAGAACTTTTATAGCTGTAGTTCTGCACACAGATTACTTGTGGGCACAAAACAACAGTTGCAGAGGAGTAGAGCCAACTTCCTTTGTTTATGCAACATACAGGAAAGACATCACCTCAAACTAAATTGCCAGCACTTCTACTGCCGGACAATAGAAGATCAAGGACTAAACCAGGGGTGGCCAACGTTCCCAATGCCATGAGCCACATACTAAAATCTTCCTATGGCCAAGAGCTACATGTGTGCATGCAAACACAAACTTCTCCTGCTTCATGACTGGCTGGCAAAGTCAGTGTTCTATAGTCATGGTGGCTGAAATTCAGAGGAGCAGCTGCAGTTCAGCTGTTGAGATTCAAGTGCAATGAAGTGCAAGACACGGGACCATTAAGGCAGCACAGGGCCCAGGACCGGCCCTGCAGGGCTGTAGCTAGGCAAGAATAGACCCTGGTGTGCCCTTCACGGCCTGGGCCCTGCTTATCTGCGGGACCACCTCACTCCCCATGTGCCCGTGCAACCCTTGAGATTGTCCATGGGAGCCATTTTGGAGGTTTCCTGGGCGAGGTGGGTGGCCACCGATGTCAGATCTTTTTCGGTGGCCGCCCCCGTGCTGTGGAATTTGCTTCCGGAGGAGGCTCGGTTGCCCCCGCTCTCCTGTAATTTCGACGTTTATGTAAGGCCTGGCTGTTCCGCCAGGCCTTTGGCGAGGGGTGGGGGGAGGGTTTTGTTTTTTTTCGTTCCCCCCTGCATTTTATGAATTTTTAACTGTTTTAAATTGTTTTTATATTGTTGTTTGCCGCCCTGGGCTGCCCTAAAAGGGCAGGTGGGGCGGGATAAAAACATTATATAAAATAAAATTAAAATAAAATAAATAAATATTAATTTTACATGTGTGTAGCCACCCCCAAACACATGGGTCCTGGTGCAGCTGCACCTATTATAGTCATGCCCCCTACAGCCCCCTGGTTGGGAGCTGCACTTGAACTGTCAGACAGCCACATGTGGACTAAATCCAAGCAAAAACACAATCTGCTCATATATTGTCACTTGCTGAGCTAAACCGCTCCCCTGACCTGTACAGCAAACAGTCAAAATTGAAGGATGCTCAGATTCCTACATCAGCTATTAAAACATCTATATATATGTATTTTTATTTAAATGTATAACCTTAAGGCTCAGGGTGACTTACAGCATATAAAAAGCTCAACCCCAATCCCCACATGCCAAATGCTTGGCCAAAAAGAAAGGTCTTACATTGCCCCTGGAAAATGCTCGGGCGCTGAGAAGAACAAATCAAGCTGGGCTGTGATGGATGCCTGCACAGAACTACCGCTTTAGTAGATTACCTTGCCACAATGAAGGGTGCAGCATTACAAGCAGAGACTCGCCACATGCAGAACTGGTAACCACAAGGTACAGATAGAAATGGGGAAGCCAAAATGTGGCCCATGTGCAGCCAGCATTACAGACGGGAAATTGTGATCAGGAAACGGCCTCTACTCCCACAGCCCATATACAAGGAAATGCACAAAAAGAGCTCTCTCAAAATAATATTGCTCGTAAAAGACCTCTCATCAAAAAGCAGCAAGGAGAGCCTTTGTTTCCCCATGACAGACAGGAATGAGATGGCAGAAATGGAAGAGTGTTGTGCAGCAATCTGCCACCGACTGGAAATGAATACGAACGCCAAGTGGCTTCAGGGCATCAAATCTGGATGTGGCCCCAGTCTCAGGAGGGTCACCCCTATCCTTGACATAGACTTGTGGAAGTCTGTCCTTTTCCTTATATTTTAGCAACACTGGAGTAGCTTCTTGTGCCAGTAAAAAGTTTTATTGAATTTATTCTCTTTTCTTTCTCTGAGATAAATTCTACTTAATAGCAAAGTTGCTGCACTCCCTTCCAGCTGTTCTTTCCCTTTCCCAGGAAAAGGGGTAGGGTTGCCACCTTCAGTTGTTTTTTTTACCTGACACTTCCATTTTGGCCTATGGGAGTGTCTGCTAAAAAACCAACACAGGTGGCAGCCCTAAAAAGGGGAAAGCCTCCCAACAGCTAGCTCCCTTTCCTTAGCCAGAATACAGCAAAAAGAGAGGGACTCTCTTGGTTCTTTCTCCCTTACTGGTGACCCATGGGAAGGTATATAAATGGGGAGCCCAACAATTGTTCTTCTGTATAATGTGCATGCAGGCTATTGGGTTGGCTTGGGAACATTTACTCAGATTATGTTACTCTGTTCCTTATACTGTGACCCATCATGCAAGATGGTATATTTCACCATAGGACATCAATATCCCTGCTAGCATAACAATGCTAGACTTGGTGAGTTCCTCTCAAATTACTTTGATTGCTGTGCACTGCAGTAGGAACACTAACCAGGATTTGTGTTGTTTCCTTTTCCCCATGTGATGTCATGGTTCTCTGGGGCATATTGTTCATCTCCAAGGGGGAGAAAGGTCATGTGAAGACCTTGATTTAAAGTTGAGCAATCCATATCAAATGAGCACAGAGATTCTGTTTTATAGAATGTCCTACTGTTGGTAGGAGGGGGGGAGGGTCAGAGAACAAGAATTGGGTAAGGCCTGATGGTGGCTGTGGCGCAGAAAAACAGAATCCTGACTTCTAGCACATGGATGATCAGAGAGGATTAGCAAGGATTTTGAACCAAGGAGGTGAAGGTGCTCCATTCCCCACAAGGTACTACCTTGCGGGGAATGGATACTGGAGGTCTGTTTACACTTGTACTTTCCGCTGGGTTATGTAAGACCCAGACTTTCCCCTTCCATAAGGGGACATCTACAATGGGTGGAGAAGTACTGTGAGAGGCTGGAGGTGGGGCCATATCTCATGTTGGCATGTGGGTGGTGTAGTCACAGCGGCCCTTTCCCATTGAGGGGCCAGTCACATTCTGTACAAGCTGGAGTCTATGGGGGCAGACAGTCGCATTCTGTACAAGCTTTGCACCGCATCCCCCTTAGTCCCCAGATACACCAAGATATGGCAGTCTGGTCTGGAGAGACAGATGCACAAATCATTGTGGCCAGTCCATTAACTCAGAAATGAGGAAGAAGTGGGCTGCCTGGAAATATTAACTATTTTTTTTAAAACACCAAATCTATCCCCCTCCCCCCCCGACTTGATAATGAGTCAAAACAGGATGCTGAAGCTACACAGTGTTTTCACAAAGAGGGTACAGCTGCTTTAATTTGAAAGAAACTTGGCTAGATTTCTGAAACTCTTCCTTCGTCCAACCAGTATTCCCATGGTTTTACGCAGGTTTTTTCCTTATCCAGATGTGGATCTGATGTAAGCCTTGCAACGTCATTCTGATGGTTTTGGATGCATTTGTGCAAAATAAGATAGTCAGTTGGGTGCCACTGGCATCAGAATCCTGCCTTTTCTTCCCTTAGTCAAGGGGAAGAGGAGGGAAGATAAGATGGATCCATGTTGTTCCTAGGGAGGAGAAACAGTTGCCCATTACCATTCTTGGGGGCCTCTTGGGTAGGAATTGTTATCATTACAGCCATTTTAGTGCTGCACTCTGTTCCAGCTGTCATGCATGTAGTGGGTCAGTGTCACCTTGTGATCCGTTGGGTTAAAATTTGCAGAGAGGGATTAGCAACTTGAGGCGGCTTTCTTCTTTAAAGAAGGCATGGATGTTTTCCACTACAATTGACCATATTTGATCATTCCTGGCTTTAGGTATAGACTTGTTTCCAGTCTCTGAGCAGAGAAGGAGAACTGAATCTGGACCTGCCTGCAGATTTGCCATCATGTGCTGTGATCCCACCAGGACTTCCCTGAGACTCAAGGCCATTAAATACCATACCACCTTTTGTGAGAGTAGGGTGTTGACCATAGTGTCCTGAACAGATTCCATCTTCGGCAATTGCATTCTGTCTCCCAGAAATTTATCCTCTAGTTTTTACTAGCTGTAGTGTTCTCCACTCCCTGTCTTCAGGCGATGTGTGGTGTTGTGGTGACCTATTAGATCTCCAAAGAAGAGACTATATTTCTGTATCCCATTGAATAGACTCTGGGTGCAGCCCCCAGATGTAATAGTAGCTTGTGATCTGATGTTTCATTTGCAAGTACCCAGGAAAGCTAGTTCCCAGACGATAAGTATAGACACCTGTTCTCTTGCCAGGGCCTCCTGAGCAGAACCTTAATATTAGTCAATTGCCAATCCAATTCTGTCTCTGATTCCATGAAATCCAGGATTTGGATCCAACACAGTGTATGTTTTCCGATAACAAAGCAATAAAAGATAGCACAATAAAACATAGCAACGCGTAGGAATATCTCTGCTGCACAGCACAGCCAACAACCAGTGCCTACTGCACAGGAAGATAATTTGTAAGTACAGGTTTATTCTTAATGGGACCCCAAGCCAGGCATAAAGTATTTTTAAAAGGCTGTAGAAGTGTAATGATTGGGCCGGGAGCCACTGAGGCTACTGCAAAACTTCCCCAAATCACAATATCTACTAGAGTAACTTATTGTGTCCATATCACTCTCTTACTTTTCTCCTCCACCTTCTTTCCAGAATAAATTCCTCTTCCTAGCTGGTTTAACTGTCTACCATACATTTTCAAGCTGCCAGCAACACATTCTACTGGATAAAATTCTATCTCCATTCCTGCTTCAGTCTTCTGAGGAAAACAGGTCATTCTTGCTGTTTCTTTCCAGTGTCCATGGTCAGAGTTATGTGGGAGAATACTTTGGGTTCTCTGTCCTTCAGACTGTCAGATGCTTCCCTTTCAGATTTCCCACCATGCTCAATGTGTTTTGAATCAAGGATGAGAGAAGTGCTTTCCTCACCTGGCAACCTTTGGCCTCAAGCAGCTGCAGTCGAGAGGCATGTCTCAGTTGCAGTGGTGAACTGAGGAAATGGAAAGGAAAATAGGAGACTTGGCCCACTCGGGGCAAAGAGGGACTATTCACTTTCCGACAGAGGAATTCCTGGTATGTGAGGATGGAGGTGATTTGGGGGCAAGGCTTTTAGAACAGGACAACTGATCTTAATTTAGCTTGTTTTGGGTGCTGCAGAAAATGAATTTTGCAGTTCTTGGTTCTAGTTTTCCAGGGAAAGGTAAATCTAAGCAACAAAAACTGCAGCAGGGGGTTCTCTGAACTAGAATTGCATTGGTAGAGCCACAGGGAAGGACAGGCAGCTTAGTTCTCAAAGGGCTCCGTTGGCACAAGCCCTAGGACTGGACTGTGAATGCCCTGGGAGAGCTGCCTGGGTGCCAGGAAGGCTGCAGGTTAAAATCAAAGTGCATTGGCCGAGCCTATAGGGACAGAACTATAGAAAGACTGCCTAATTTCTCCGAGATAGCGTAATATACAGTCTCTGGGTTGAAAATCTCCATTTGCTTCTAAAAGAATCTATCTAGCTGCTTTAGCATGTTACACTACAAACCAAAGTTAGAAGGAATTTACCAAAACAAAAAACTTTACAGTTTTAAAAAAACGTTAAATGCACAAGTTTTTAAAACTAAAAAAACCTTTCCTCTTCAAAAACCATGACAAAATCATTTTGACTCTAGCTTAAACTCTAAAAAACATACAAATTCATTACAATTCAAAAAACATTCAGCTCCATACATTGCAACAAGACAAATGCCAAAAAACATGGAAATTTGAGAATGAGGAATATTTCATATTTTATCCTCATCAACATAAATGTAATATGTACTTAATTCCTAAGCATACATACTTTTATTCATTATCAATAACTAAACTCACATTTTTCATTATTAAACTTATCATAATTCGATAACAATTTTTTTCAGAGTGCATTAACTCTGTCCTTTACATGTATACAAAATGTATACACTTTTACAATAAACTGTTAATGTCAGTGTAGAGAACGTTAGAGAGATCATTGTACAGAATGCAGATCTGTAGAAACAGAGTTAATGCACTCAGAAAAAATTGTTTGTAGTCGAATTATGATAATAAATTAAAGTTTAATAATAAAAAAATGTGAAAGTTTAGTTATTGATAAAAATGAATAAGTAAGTATGCATGCTAAGGAATTAAGTACATATTACATTTATGTTGATGAGGATAAAATATGAAATATTCCACAAATTCTGAAATAATTTCCATGTTTTTTGGCGTTTCTCTTGTTGCAATGTATGGAGTTGAATGTTTTTTTAATTGTAATTGTAATGAATTTGTATGTGGGTTTTTTTTTAGTTTAAGCTAGAATCAAAATGATTGTCATGTTTTTGAAGAGGAAAGTTTTTAGTTTTAAAAAATGTTGTGCATTTAATGTTTTTTTAAAACTGTAAAGTTTTTTGTTTTTGTAAATTTCCAGGTTTAGTACAATATGATATATCAACACATTAATATATCAGTTGTTGCACAACTTTTAAGTTGTATGTTATACAGAACTTTTAACTTAAAAGTTGTGCAACTTTTAAATTGTGCATATATGAAGTTATTTGTCATTTCTATTAGGGTCAATGGGAATGATTATCCCCCTCTAACCCTAGTGTAAACTAGGAGTAACTCTACAAGAGCCAAAGGAGTTTGAGGAGGAACTTGGTGTGTGACTTTTTTTTTTTTTTTTTAAACATAGCCTCCACATCAAAACAGGTTATTTAGGGAAAGATTCTCTTCTCTTCTCCCCTCCAACTCAAGCGCTCTCTCTCTCACACACACACGCATACAGACTCTTCCCCTCCACTCACTCTCTCTCACAAACACGCACGCATGCACTCTCTTCCCCCCCCCTCCCCTGGCCGAGTCTCTCTCAAACACACACACACATACACGGATTCTTCTGCACCCCCACTCTCTCACAAACACACATGCATCCACTTCCCCCCCTCAAACACACATGCACTGTTCTCCCTTGCACATACACACACAAAGACACACACACTCTCTCTTCTCACCAACAATGCCACCACCACTTCCAGTTGCATAGGAGGTTCAGGAGGGGCTGTAGAGTTTTTCAAAAGGTGCTGCAGGACATGGGGGCGGGGAGGCAGGGGGGGGAACGCCAAATTGCTGTTCCTGTCTGGGCATGCTGGGAAATGTAGTTCTAGCATGCCCAGATAGGAAACATGTCAGTAGCCCCAGTGTCCCTAGCAGGAGCAGCAGAACTTCGAGCACCAGGCCAGTGAGGGGGGGGAAGAGGGCCGAGGGAGCGGTGTAGTTCTTCTCCCTCCCCATCCCCTCCATAAGCTGCCATGCCTGCCAGGGGACCTGTGGAAAAGGGAAGCCCCAGTGTAACAGGATAAGGAAAGTTACGTGACTCTGCTTTTTAAAATCAAGTGCCAGCTCTGTCACAAAAGACTTTATGTTCTAGTCAGTTTCATGTAAATTACCCACTTGCTGCAGAAAGCCAGCAAGAGGAAGCTCAAGTCCGTTTCATGTCAGTTACACACACACATACACATCCTGGCCTCACTCCCTACTCTTGACTCCATATGAAAAGTCTGCACCTTTTCAAAAGCTGCAGACTTTTCACTCGTTATGAAAAGTTGCAGACTTTTCATAGGGAGTCAAAAGTACAAAGTGAGGCCAGGAGGGTAATTGACATGAAGCGGACTAGAGCTTAAAGTCTTGTGGTGGAGCTGACTTCTGATAAAGTTACGTGATTTTAAAAAAGTAGAGTCACGTAACTTTCCTTATGCTTTGTGTTGCTGGTCAGCAGCTGCTTGACTGCGCATGCGCAAGCCAGCAGAACCGATTTTTCAATCATTAATAACTCTGTTTTGGCTGCACCAATCACTATCATTACAGCAGCAGTTGTTATTGATCTCATGCTCCAAGCCTGTGACGTTTGGGGGCTCAACTCGTCCAGGGGGCAGAGATATTGATGATCCAAAATCGTGAGGACGTGTGCATTTTGACCACAACCAATTAACTTTGAAACAATCAGTCATAACATTTTATATTCTGGATGGAACTTCTTCAACGCTTGTGTGTATGATGGGCCTCACAAATTATAGCAATGTATAAATTTTCAGAAATGTAGCTCAAGTGGTTTCCTCAAAATCGGGGTTTCAGCAGTCTCCTGTTTAAAATGGAGAGTCGTTGTGCATTTAACTTCCTTACAGCTACCTATTCCTTTCCAAGACTTGCACCTGGGGCTTCCCCCCACTGCAGATTACTATTGGGAACTTGGCTTGTTTGCTCAGGCATCCAGCAGGAATTTCCCAACACACTGGATTAGGCAAATGCCAAGTGTCTTGTGGTGCAGTAATCTTTCATTTCTAGTGATGCACCTGTGCCATCATCATACCCACAGGCAAATGCTGAAGGAATGTGACTGCCAGGGCCACAGGCGTCCCACTAAATTGCACACTGAGTAAAGGTAATGACTTAGTTACTAGACGGTTAAGAAAAATAAGAGAAAATGGAGCACTGGTGCTCAGCACAAATATCTTGACGCTTGTTACCGACTCGCCCTAGGAATTCCAAATTCAGGTTGAGAGAATGGCAAAAGTCCCTGCACAGTTGCCCTCCTGCCTCTATGTCTCAGCTCAAATCCTTTTGCTGTAGCTGTCACCAACCAGCGTGTTCCTAGCCCAGCTTCCCAGATCTTTAATTCCAGCTTTACAATCATCATCTTTTGGACTCAAGCTATACAGCTGCTTAGTTCTTTTTTTGCTTCCACCTCTCCAATTGTCACCTCCAACAATGCTTCATCCTTCAGTTCTTCTAGGACTCGGAGTCTCCACCTACCCTTGTTGTTTAAGTCTTGAGTGCAGAGCCAAAATCGGCGGGAGCACAACTCTCACTGCCATCCTGAAAAGGGGGGGGCTAGAATTGGGAGCTGGTTCTAGAATGCTGGGAGCTTATGAGGTGACCCAGTGCCCTGTAGTGAACCAGCAATTGTGCCAGACGTGCTCTCTCTCACATACACATGCTACTTGTGAGAGGAGGCTCTCATTTATGTAATATGACAAGATCATGATTACTGGATATGTCATATATTATCTAAAAAGCAATATTCCTGTAATTCCAAAATGCGTACAAGTAATCCTTTCATGTTTGGTGTCATTTTAATCATTATGAAACACTGAATATAATGATAGAGGAATAATATTACCCAGAGCTAGAATGGAAAAGTTATGTAATCTAACTATGTGCCTAGTAACATGAATAGCATGGGCAGTTTGGAAGTCAGACAGATTTAATTTAGGTGAATCCACAAGACTGCCTATGGAACAATGGAAGCTAACACAATCCAGGTGGTGGTATGCAAAATGACTTGCAGAACCCTGTGACGTCTCCCTAGCAGCCAGCAGCATATGTTGTATCAACAGGCAAAGCTTTGAACAATGAAACAAGAAACTACATCAAGACAGGACATATCAAAGTATCTTGATCTATTTAAGCCAAGAGCTGGAAATGGCATGTGTTCACTTTGGTACCATTGACAAGATGGACCTCCTCTCTGACCTAGGAAACTTTGATTGACCTTGGCTAGGAACTGAAGGGTGAACATTTGAAGTAGAAACCATTCAAGTGAATTTAGAATTATTTTAACCTTGTTTTTAAAGTAGCAACTGTCTGTAACACTGAACCAATTTTCTTTGAATGAAAACAGACATAACGCTAACACTACTTTAACACTGCTTTAATGTTTCTTATGCATGTTGCAGGGCTGTATTGGTGTCCTATGCAGCCCTGCAACATGCATAAGAAATGTTAAAGTGGAGTTAGCATTATGTCTGTTTTCGCCCTTTGTTTACTTTCACTTAATTTCCTTTTATAAAGTACTTTCAATGTGTGTTCATTGCTGAAACTGGTTACAGAATTCTGAAGTGTTCCTCTGTTAAATACAGAAGTAAGCCCCCCAAATAAATTTTCTATAATCAAAGAATACCACAAATTATGGGTGGCCCAGGGTTTGCACTTGTGAATGTGTTTCGCCTAACACACTTCTTGCAAGAGTGGGTAGAGAGAACTCTGTGTGCAAGAACAGCAGCCTGGGAGGATTACAAGTGGGGAAACTGAAACATGACTGTGCTTGGAGGTGCAGAAGGGGTAGCAGAGTGAACCTCAATGCCCCATTTACAGTGGCCTCCATGCCAAGGCCTGGATTAACACTTCACTACCCATTAGGGGTGGGACTACCGGTATCTGATATTGCCAGTATTGGGTGTACCGGCAGTATCGGATTAAACCCGGCAATCCCGGTAAATTACCGGATTCTCCCTGTACCGGATTTTTTACATTGCGGCCATTCAAATGAAGTGAACCGTGAGATTGACAGATATTGTACTCTGTTGATCCTTTTAGATCTTTCAGCAGCCTTTGATACAGTTTACCATGAGGTACTGCTGACACAGCTGTGGGACCTGGCAGGGGTTCGCGGGACAGCTGTAGAGTGGTTCTGTTCATTCCTGTTGGGGAGGTTTCAGCAAGTGGTGATGGGTGATTGTTCTTCTTCCCCCTCCCCACTCCCTTGTTGGGTCCTGCAGGATTCCCTCCTGTTCAACGTATATCTAAGGCCTCTGGGAGAGATCGTGCTTAGATCTGGGGTGTGTTGTCTTCTAGGGATGGGCAAACAGGTCGCGTTTCGGGTTCGGTTCGGTTCGGCCCACCCATTCAGTTCGGCCGTTCGGGTTCGGCCGTTCGGTTTGGTCGTGTTCGGTTCCGGTGTTCGGAAAAAGGCTCTCTGTGCAAGAAATTATGGTGGGTCCTGGGGCTAGAAGAGTGGCAGCTTGTAGATATTGGCCACAGCCTTCCCTGCCTGTAACTTGGCACCAGAACCCTGACGGCGGGTCCTGGGGCTGGAGTGGCTGTTTCTTGATGCTTTGGAAAATTGGTTGTCTGTGCGAGGAATGATGGCCCTGGAACCATGACGGTGGGTCCTGGGGCTAAGGTGGCAGCTTCTGGGTATTGGCCACAACCCTCCCTGCCTGTAACTTGGCCCCAGAACCCTGGCAGTGGGTGCTGGGGCTGGAGTGGCTGTTTCTTGGTGCGGTTGAATGAAGTCTCTCGGTGCGAGGAATGATGGCCCCGGACCCATGACGGTGGGTCCTGGGGCTAAGATGGCAGCTTCTAGGTATTGGCCACAGCCCTCCCTGCCTGTAACTTGGCCCCAGAACCCTGGCGGTGGGTCCTGCAGCTGGAGTGGCTGTTTCTTGATACAGTGGAACGACATCGCCTCTGTGCGAGGAATGACGGGCCCCAGAACCCGTGGCACAGACAGCATGGGCGGCATTGGCACTAGCACTAGCAGACATTGGTTGCCAGGGTACAGAACCCTTGGCACAGATGGCATATAGGTCTGGCCTGGGGACCATTGGCACCAGCAGACAGTGGGTTAACAGGGTACAGAACCCTTTGCACAGACAGAATATAGGCCTGGGGGCCATTGGCACTGGCAGCAGCTGACTGGTTGCTGGGGCAGGCAGTCAGGTGGTGTGGCATGAGCGGCAGTCAGGCAGACTGAGGCAGGGTTCAAGCTTTGCAACCTGGGCGGGTGGGCAGGCAGGCAGCGTGGCATGAGAGGCAGTAGGGCAGGCGGGCTTGGGCAGGGTTTGAGTCAGGCAACCTGGGTGGGTAGACAGGCAGTGTGGCACGGGAGGCAGTAGGGCAGACAGGCTGGGACATTGGCAGCAGGGCACTCAGATAGGCTAGCAAAGATTGTGCAGTGCGAGAGAGCGAAAGCCTGTCAGCATCACAAAGGCGGCTGGCAGGCTTACAGTTTGTTTCCCAATGCCACCCTGCATCATGAGTTCAGTCAGATAAGGCAGCCGAGGCTGTCTAGTATGAGAGAGAGAGAGAGGCAGGGCGGGTACCAGGCATTGGGAGGGAGGGACAGCATCTCAGCAGCATAGGAGCGGTAGCCCTAGCCCAGACTGAGGAGAAGCCCCATCCCGACTGCCCCTGGCATGGGACGGCGTGTGCCACTGCACCATCACTCCTTGTCCAGGGGCAGCTCAGGAAATCCCAGCAGTGGAAGGTTCACCTTTAGGAACAACAACTGCTCCACCAACTTGGCCCCCAGTCTCAGGCGGTGCGGGGAGCAAATGTCCCCCGCCACAGAGAACACTCACTCAGTGGGGACACTGGTTGGTGGGTAGGACAATAATCCCCATGCCACTTTGGACAGGGCCAGCCACACATCAGTCTTGCCGTCCCAGTAGGCCAAGGGATCGCTACTGGGATCGCTGCACGGCTCCTCGTCCGGGTAGGTCTCGACTGCTGCTGAGGCACCGTCATACTCCCTCTCATAGCTGTCCCTGGGCACCACCACCCCCAACCATGCTGTCTGCCCTTTTGTGCTGGGCCCCATGCCCCCCCAGAGTGGGCTGCGCAGAGGAGGAGCTGCTGGCAGTAGGGATGCTGCTGCTGATCCTGCTGCTGCTGCTTCTACCGCTAGGCCTGGAGGCAGGGATAGACACCGCTGACTGAAAGGGGCGGCTTCTCCCACTCCCACCATCCCCAGGGGCATCCTGCTGCTGCTGCCGCGCACTGTCAAGAGCCCGCTCTGCCTTCCGGATCCTCCCCACAAGATCATCCTTCCAGAGGCCATAGAGGAATGACTTGCGTGCCACGCTGCCCTTGACCCTGGGGTCCAGCATTGTTCCCAAAACACATTCCCCCCCGCAGAAGGAGCTCGTCAAACCTCACCTTCAGGCCTGTCTTGAACTTCTGCACCAGCCCAACCGCCTCAGCCTCCAGCTTCTTGCCCCGAGGGCCGCAATCCTGCCCCTGCAGAATCTCCTCAAGACTCCGGTGGAGACTCTGGACCAGAGGGGTCACCTGGCTGATTGTGGCCGTGGAGGAGCTGATGGTATCCGTTACTTCCAGGAACGGTCGCAGAACAAAGACCATCTGGGAGAGGCTCTCCCATTCTGCTCCATTGAAGCCTGGAGGAGCCCCGCTGTCTGTGTCCAATTGCACCTGATGCAAGGCGGCTTTCTGCTCCACAAGCCGCTCAAGCATCAGGAAGGTGGTATTCCACCTGGTGGAGACATCCTGCACCAGCTGGTGCACTGGGCAGCCTTGCTCTGCTTGATTGGCCCTGAGGAGTTCGCTGCCCTTCACGCTGCGATAAAAGAACCCAGCCAGCTCCCTCCCCCGCTGGATCAGGGATCTAAAGGTGCCTTCACCAATCCCCTTATCCCCCAAGCCCAGAGCATCCTTGACCACCAGGTGGAGGGTATATGCGGCGCAAGGGATGCTCATGAAGCCCCCATCACAGACTGCCTTGAGTCTATTGGCCACATTATTGGTCACCACACACCCCAGGGTGAACGCCCGGTGTACTTGGCGTGACCCACTCCTCCACCAGAGCGTTCAGGGCTGCCTCTATGTTCCTGGCAGTGTGGGGGCAGTCCATGCCTTCCACCTGAAGCAGGGTCCACCTATACCCTGCTTCAGGACCCCTCATGCCACTGTCAAATGCCGACTCTGGGTCCTGCCACCAGTGCGCCGTCACCGCCAGGTACGCTTACTGGGCATTCCAGCTGGACCACAGGTCAGTGGTGAAATGGACAGTAGCACCCCCAGCCCCTGCCAGCTGCTCCTTCAAAGCCCCGTACAGGGCTGGCACCACCGTACAACTCAGGGTGGTGCAGAACAGCAGCTTAAACTGTGGGGCCAGGAATCCCATCAGCCGCTTAAACCCAGTGTCCCCGACAATGGAGAAGGGCTGGCCATCGACAGTGATCATCTCACCCAACAGGCATGTGGCTTTCTCTTGAAAGCCATGCCACCCTCCAGCTGCCAATGGCCTTGGCAGCTGCTCCCATCCCAGCTCCTCCATTGTGGGCTGACGCTGCTGGCAAGGTTGCTGCTCCCCACTAGCAGCGATACTGCTCCTGCTGCTAGACACAGCTGCTGGAGCAGGATGGTTGCCCAATGAAGGAGGCGGATGACTAGCCGCTTGGGTCGGGAACCCGCTAGGATCCACTGACCCTGCCTCCCTGCTTAGCAGTGCAGCACTGTGGCACGATTTCAGGTGCCTTGACATGGCGGTTGTCCCCAGCTTGGTGAGCACCTGCCCACGCTTCACCACCTTATTGCACAAAGTGCACTGCACCTCCCGTGAATCATCTGCCTGCACCTTAAAATGCTCCCAGACCCATGGTTTTTTAGCCCCTCCTGCCTTCTGGCCTGCACCGGGTGACGCACTCCTGGGAGGGGCAGGACATGGTGGCACCAGCGACACAGCTCGTTGAGGGACAGCCATCACCTCAGCAGCACCAGATACAGAGACCTCCTCCACAGAAATCTCTGCATCGCTGTCCCCATCCCCAAAGAGAGTGACAGAGGCTGCTGGACTCCCCATGCTGCTCCCACTATGAGCAGCACTCTCCCCCTGCCCCCTATCGCTGCTGCTGCTATGCTCCCTTCTTCCATTGCCCGAGGATCGGGCCCTGCCTCTAGCAGCCGGGGTGAGACCCATCAGCCCTGGACTGCTTTGGGGGATTGCCTCTATAATTATGGGGGAGTCGGGGGACAATGGTGACCCCTGAGGAGCTTCAGGCACTGCATCGTCTGCAGCTGAAGATGAGACAGCCTCAGCCGCCTGCAATGCAGACATTACAGTGCCCTGCATGGCAGTGGAGGACACTACCAGGAGGTGACGCCTAACCCCCCGGCCCCTAGTGCCACTGGGAGCACTAGTGCCACTAGTGCTGCAAGAGGAAGACCCATAATCAGACCTGCACAGCTTGGGGCATGGTGATGGGCTGCTGCTTCTGCCTGCTGGCACGGCCCCTGCCAGCTCTGCCACGTGCCTCATTGCCTAGGCTGCAGACCAGCCTCGCCCTCTCCTACCTCCCTTCTCCATTTCTCCCACCAAAAGAATGCACAAATATTTTATAAAAACAATTTTAAAAAAACACTTTTATCTAATATTCTATATATCTATATTATAAATCTAACTGCTATTAACTATCTAACTATTATAAAACCAATGGAACTAAATAATGGAATATCTAACACCTAGTCGTACAAACACACTCTAAAACTGAATCACTGATCTCTATAAACTATAACTATGGAACTAAATAATGGAATATCTAACACCTAGTCCTACAAACACACTCTAAAACTGAATCACTGATCTCTATAAACTATAACTAAGCTAACTTAACTAACTAATAACTAACTCCTACCTAACTACTATAATCTCTCTCTATATATAAATATACAGTATTACACAGGGATTGGGGGGGGGACACAGACAGCTCACAACAACACAGGGAGGGGTACAAAAACTGAAATAAAACCTAAATCAATCCAATCCTACTCTAATAAATAAAAAAACGGGAAGGGAATGAGGGATGGAATATGAAGGGAAAGGGAAAGGAATGGATTCAATGGAGGGTAGGGAGAGAGAGAACACAGGGATGGGTAAAGAATTAAAATAACAGCTAAATCTATCTAATATAATCTAAATAAATGAAAACATGAAGGTAAATGGGTTGGATGGGTGAGGAGGAGGATGGCAATGGATTGGGGAGAACAAAACTGCTGGGAAAGGGAGTGTAACAGTGACTAGCTCAGATGGTGTTGGGAAGGGGCGAGGCAATCAATTTTGTTTTTTGCTGAGTCCACCTCACCGCAAGCCCCATTGACTCCGTGCAGCCTAGCCCGTAGCCAATCGCAGACTGTGAAGCCAGTGGTTTGAGGCAAAAAGGGATGGTGATTGGGCAGGCTGGCTGCTACTCCAAGCCTCTCCACCCCTGGTGCCTGGAAGTCTGCTCCTCACCTGACGCCCTGTCCCTGTCATGTTTGACATTCCAGTCACACGTTTTTGCCACCCGAATGTGATCTGAGCTGACCAAACTGTTCGGTCATTTTGACATTCGGATCTCGTTCGGTTCGGTCAGTTTGTGTTTGGATTCGGGTTTGGTTGTCCGAACAGACCGAGTTCAGTCCGAACTCCAAACTCCCAAACTGCGTTCGCCCATCCCTATTGTCTTCAATATGCAGCCCAAATCTACTTATCCTTTTCAGCTGGCCCATGCCCTGCAGTCTTGGTGCTTACACCAGTGCCAGGCTGCTATTGGGGACTGGATGCAGGTGAGACGTCTGAAGTTAAATCCAGATAAGACAGAGGTGATAATGGTTGGCCGGCCCTGTGTCCTATACAATTTATTAAAGACAGGTCCCTACCTCAAGAAGCTTATAATCTAGAAGAGACAAGGAAGGGGAAACAAATCAGAGAGGGGACACAGGGATTACCTAATCGTACCAGCAGAGGACTCTGTGTGTGAGTGCATGACTCTTGCCAACGCTGGTAAGTAGGGCTGCCACCCTTCCTGAAGCCTTGGCCCAAAGGGTCAAGGCAAAGGGACACTGCCACCCACCTCTGATGACCATACCTCCTTTAGAGATTCATGAAATCATGATGCAGGTAGTGGGACCAAATCAAAAGGTGCCCCTTACCGATGCAACCACACCCTCAAAGTGTTGTGCAGAGGCAGACCATCAGTCAGGGCAACGAGTCAGAAGCCCCACCTGCAGACCCACACCCCAACAAACCTGCTGGCTGCTGCTGGCCCCAGATGGCCACCCCTGAGTTCACTGCCACGGCGACCAGTATGAAGGCCAAGATTGGGCACACAGCAATAGTGCAATTTGCTGCTATGTGCTATTGCACATACACACACTGTCACTGCCATCTTTGCTCTCTGGAACATGCTGGGGAATGTAGTCTATCAGATCCAGAGAGCAAAGATTGTGGCAACAGTGTGCACACATACAATAAAGTAAACTGCACTATTGTGTGTGCACCCAATCCCGGGCTTCCTACTGGCTGTTGCAGTAGCAGGGACCAGGGGCATCCTGGTTTGGGCAGCCTGGCTTGGGAAGCACTCAGGGAGCAAGGGAAGCCTGGTTTGGGCCACAAGTGCCTTTCTGTGCATCTGCACATATGCGGAGACGGACCCAGAGAGGACCCAGAGCAGTCCTGAGGGGGGAGCATGGGGCCAGAAGCATGTCCCCAAAGAGACAGCGTATGCTCCAGGTGTCCGACAGGGCCGCCCGTACAAAGCATGTCCTTTTTTTTCCCCATAGGGAGGGGCTGGAGAAGAGGCCAGGGCACCGAGGCATAGATTTGTATGGCAGAACCCAGCCAATCCAGATGGTTTTAGGGTGCCTTAATTTTTATTTATTTCCCGAGTTTTGTTGCTGTTCATTATGGAACAGCCCCTTTTAATTGTTCCCCCTTCTTGAGTAGTGTCTTATTTTATTTTTTAGGGGTTTGATTGGTTTGTTTGTTTGTTTGTCTGTCTTGATATTTGGTTGTTTGAATATTTCAAATATATTTTTGGCTGTTTTTAAATACTTTTGGTTTGGATATTGTACACTGACTAAATATTTCTAGATTTTAATTTTTTTTCTTTTTTATAACTTTGTCTTTGTATTTAGTTTGGATATTGGCTGTTTGGCATGGATATTTTGTGCATTGACAGAGCACAATAAGGAAAAAATGCAAACAGAATTTAAGTGTTTTTCCAAAAGCTTTACTTGCAGGCTTCTTCTATTTCAAAATTACTTGCTTTTCATGTGACCTTACATTGTCTAATAGTGTTTCTGAAAAGAGAAAATGGTGGTGTTCTTTTGAATTTTGCCCCTCTTCCCAAGTGATCTGATGCTTGAGAAATGTTTAATGTTTAAATTGGTTGGGATTGGTTTAAACATTCAAAGTTCAAAAGTTGAACTTTGAATTTTTAAATTGGTTGAGATATTTTGGTGGGCTCATATTGCAGGAAAAATTACAGACAGAATATAGAAGCATCTCAAAAGGATTTATTTGGTGCCTTAGTATATTCCATCTTTCTATTCCAGCGTGAGCACTTCAAAAATACTTGCTTTGCCGTTTGCACACAATCTTGTATAGTGTTAATGTTTTTGAAACGGCCTCTGATTTTTGTCCCCCACTCTACAAGCAATCTGATGCTACTGGGGAATTTGGGATATTAAGGATTTTCCATTTATTTTTTCTCTCTTGTTCTGGGAGCTTGTAGGAAGAATATTGAAAGTGCTATATCAGAGATGGGGAAGCTTTTCCCTTCCAGGGGCCGATTGAAGAGTTAGTACAAGCTCTGAGAGTCACATAAAAGTTGGAGGCAGAGGTGTCTATGGAGTGCACTCAGGATGAGGATTCAGATCATGGATCTTTGCCCTGGATCTGTCCCCTCTCCTTTTGTGCATGCCCTCATCTCTGCTCCCTTACTCTGAACTCAGATTTTCAGTTCTTGAGAGTAGGAACTGGATATAGGGGCCATATCCAAGAAATGAAAAGGGGCTGAATAAAAACTTGCCATGGGCCACATTTAGCCCCCAGGCCTAAGATTCCCCACTCCTGGTGTAAGTGAAGGAGAGCAGGGAGGGAAGGGGCTGGTCTGAGGTGAGAGATTAGAAATGCAGCACTATCAGTGTGGCTTAGTAGCTAAGTTTTTGGTCTACTATACTGTTTAATAAATAATAATAATGTTTATTTTTATATAGTGCTTCCCCTGTCATGACATTTGGAAAGCTTCACATAGAACTAATTTACACAACTTTTAATCCTCACAACAGCACTGTGAGGTAGGTTAGGCTGGCCCAAGGTTACCCAGTGAGTTTCTGGGTAAGGTGAGACTTGAACCAGGGCCTCCCCCTGCCTCTTCTAGTTATGCCCTCCTTTCTTCACGACACAGCTGGGTGGGTGGGTGGGGAAATAAGGGAACAGTTTGGGTTCTTTTGTGCAAACTAAGACTGAAGTTCACACTAAAGCTTTCTCCACAGTTAGGCACTCCAAGGCTGCAAACCTGAGTGAACAGAGAGGGACGGACCCCATCAGTGACAGGTGTCCCAATCCCCTCCAAGTCAAAGGACTGGCCAACCATCATCACTTCAGTCTTGTCAGGATTCAGCTTCAATCAGCTCTCTCCCAGTCAGTCCCCAACAGCAGTCAGGCATCGGGTAAGCGCTGAGACTCTGGGACCTGGGTCAGATGAAAAAGCGGGGTAGAGCTGAGTGAGTGTCATCAACTTATTGATGACACCTCACCCCAAACCTCCAAATTACCTCACCCAGCAGCCTCAGATACACATTGAACAGGAGGGGAGACAGAATAGAACCCTGCAGGACATCATCAGGAAGGTCCCAAGGAAATGTGCACCCTCCCCACCCCCTGGTCTCACAGTCCTGTCAACACCACCTCATGATCAATTGTATCAAAGGCTGCAGAAAGTTCTAACAAGATCAATAAGGTAAAATTTCCCTTGTCCATCCCCAGGCACAGATAATCAACCAAAGCCACAAGTGCAGCCTCCGTGCAATAACCAGGACAAAAACTAGGGATGGGCGAACGCGTTCGGGAGTTCGGACCAAACTCGGTCCGTTCGGACGACCAAACCCGAATCCAAACACAAACTGACCGAACCGAACTAGATATGAACGTTGAAATGACCGAACAGTTCGGATCGCGTTCAGGTGAGTTCATTCATGTGGCAAAGAAAGTGTCACTGGAAGGTCAAACATGACAGGGAGGGGGAGTCAGCTGAGGAGCAGACTTCCAGGCACCAGGGGTGGAAAGGCTTGGAGAAGCAGCCAGCCTGCCAAATCACCATCCCTTTTCGCCTCAGACCACTGGCTTTGCAGTCTGCAATTGGCCACGGGCTAGGCTGCATGTAGCCAATGGAGCTTGCGGTGAGGCGGGCACAGCAAGAAACAAAACTGATTGCCTTCCCCCCTTCCCAACACCTTCTGAGCTAGTCACTGTTCCTGAACAACAGGCGTTTCAGAAGGCTCCCTCTCTCCCAGCAGTTTTTGTTCCTTCCTATTCCTAATCCATTGCCATCCTCCTCCTATTTCACCCATCCAACCCATTTACCTCCATATTATCATTTATTTAGATTATATTAGATAGATTTAGGTGTTATTTTTTGTTTTTACCCCTCCCTGTGTTCCCTGTGTTCAATCTTCCTTCCTCCCTCCCCCCTCCATTGAATCCTTTTCCCTCTCCCTCTTATTCCATCTCTGATTCCCTTCCCCTGTTTTAAGTTTTGGATTTATTTAGAGTAGGAATATTATTAGATTGATTTTCATTTCAGTTTTGTACCCCACCCTGTGTTCTTTGTGTTTCCCCCTGTTTAATATTGTATATATAGATAGTTATTAGATAGATAGGTATACATAGTAGTTAGCTTAGTTAGAGAGATAGAGATACAGTGTGTTTGTAGGACAAGGCCTTTGTAGTTAATTATTAGGATATTCCATTTAGTTCAATAGGTTTTAGAATAGTTATTTAGTTAATAGCAGTTAGATTTAGTGTAGAGATAGATATAAAAAAACAAACAGCCACTCCAGCCCCAGGACCCACCGTCAGGGTTCTGGGGCCTACATTACTGGCAGGGAGGGCAGTGACCAATATGTATCGAGAAGCTACCACTCTAGCCCCAGGACCCACCGTCATGGGTCTGGGGCCATCATTCCTCGCACAGAGACGATGTCATTCCAAAGCATCAAGAAACAGCCACTCCAGCCCCAGGACCCGCCGCCAGGGTTCTGGGGCCAAGTTACAGGCAGGGAGAGCTGTGGCCAATATCTACAAGCTGTCACTCTTCTAGCCCCAGGACCCACCGTCATGGGTCTGGGGCCATCATTCCTCGCACCGAGAGACTTCGTTCAGCCGCACCAAGGAACAACCACTCCAGCCCCAGAACCCGCAGGCAGGGTTCTGGGGCCAAGTTACAGGCAGGGAGGGCTGTGGTCAATATCCAGAAACTGCCAGCTTCATAGGTCCGGGGCCATCATTCCTCGCACAGAGAGCCAATTTTCCAAAGCATCAAGAAACAGCCACTCCAGCCCCAGGACCCACCGTCATGGATCTGGGGCCATCATTTCTTGCACAGAGAGCCTTTTTCCGAACGGGCGAACCAAACATGACCAAACCGAACGGCCGAACCCAAACGTGGCGAGCAGGCTGAATGGGCGAATCGAACGGGCAAACCGAACCAAACAGTTGAACCTGAACCGCGACCTGTTTGCCCATCCCTAACAAAAACCTGACTGAAATGGGTCCATGAAACCAACAGCATCGAGATGTGCCTCAGATCATTGACCAAAGTCATAAGTGCAGTCTCCGTGCCATACCCAGGATGAAAACCTGACTGAAACAGGTCCAGAAATCCGACAGCATTGAGGTGTGCCTGGAGCTGTTGGGCAACCATCAGTTCAATAACCTTCCCTAAAAAGGGAAGGTTAGAGACAGGCTGATAGCTGGCTGGGGCGTTAGCATCCTGAGAGAGGGTGATTTCAGACGTGACGCGGTAAAATCCACCACCATGAATCCCACCCCGGTGTGAATGGCTTCACCGCGGGCCGGGGTGAGACGCGTGGTCCCAACAGACGTGACAGGGGCAGCACCACCGCCCGGGGCCAACCGGAGAGAACACGGGCCGGGGGAACCCAACAGATGTGACGTGGTGGTGAGAACCACGGTGGGAGTCCCACAAGGCACCGGGGTTACGTGGACGCAAACATGGGCGCCGGAGGGCAAACAAAGCCAAAGACGTTGGAGGGCCCTGCCCAAGGAAGGGAAACACGAAGGGAAGGGGTGGAGGGAGCAGCAGCGCTCGCAGACAGAGGCCGCAGCACGGAAGGCATGCTCACTTCAAAACGAGAAGCGCACATACACAAACGAAGCAGCACACCCACACAACAAAGGGGAGCCAAGCAGGGGGGCAGAGGGAGGCACACACCAGGGGGGGGACAGGGAACACCCCCCCCGGCCAGTCGGGCGCATGGGAGGAGAGGGGTGGCGAGGGGCCGGCACGGCCAGCCCATCAGGAGGGGGAGGGGGACCCAGCAGCCCAAGGACACAGGAGGCAACACAAGGCATAGTGAAGCACAAAGGGTGTTTATTGAGGACACAAGCAGCACCGGCCCGGCGCAGCGCAGAAGCGCGCAGGGCCAGGGCACCGGGGACGGGGCAGCAGGTTCCAGGCGAGAGGGCGACAGGCAGGCGGGCGGAGCCAGGTCACAGGGGGTCCAGCCGTCCCAGATAGGCAGCAGGCACTGGCGCGAGCACCCAGGCCACAGGCGGAAGGAAGGTGCTGAGGAGGCAGCCGGCTGTCAGATGGGCCCGGAGCGCCCAACACCTGGCTGCAGCGGCTCCCATGGGGGCGGAGGCAGCAATGACAGCAGGTGCACATAGCGGGCCTATTGCCACAGCCCCCAGCAGAAGCCACGCCCAGCAACGTTCCTGTTCACATATTTCAAACGTACAAAACCTCTGGGCCACATCAAAATAGCTACATGCTATTAACAATACCTGATCACACAAGCACGTTCGTATTTAGTAAAAACAGCATGTGAGGAGCCACTCAAAGAAGAACAGAAGGTTGCTACCTTGTAAATAAGGTTCTTTGAGATGGCACCGAACATTCTCACATATACCAACCCTTCCAGCCTCGCATAGAATTTTTTCCTTCTGTTTCTAGAAAGGGTTGGAAGGAACTGTCATTCCGAGGGGGACTTTTTATACTACAGGAGCTCAAGACCACCATGTGGCTATTATTTGAACGGGGCGAGCATGCACAACCCAGTCGTGAGAATGTTGGGGGCCATCTCGAAGAACATTCATTACAAGGCAACAACCTTCTGATCAGCACATGGGGAGGAGCTGTTTGTAAGCAAACAGCCTTATCTCCCAGTCTGATCTCTGCTGCTGCTGCACCTCCTCCTTGCCCTCACACTCAGTCCTCTGCTCTGTTTCCTCCACCCTCCCCTCCATCGACTGCTCCGTCATGTTCCCCTACTGCTGCCTGCCCTTTAAATCTCCCTCCGTGTGCCGCTTGTTGTTGGTTGCCTGGCAGGCGCTGCATGCCATCACAACTGCCGGTGGTCATTTCCTTCCACCGCGGCCGATGTACATTTCCTTCACCCCTACTGTGGTGAACATTCACCACACTTCTGGACCTCCTCCCGTCCCGACCTCACGAAGTGTGGTTAGGTTCACCCCAGCCCGTGTTTGACTGTGGTGAACATCTGGATGCGAGCCAACAGACGTGCACGGCTCTTTCAGCACCGCCCGCGTTTGACTGAGGTTAACTGTGGTGAATGCCACAAACGTAACGTCTGAAATCACCCATAGTTTCTTAAGCAGGGGCCAGACCACCGCAGTTTTAAGGGCATCTGACACCCTCCCCTCCTGAAGGGGAGGGTGAATTTAAACTCTATATCCAACATAAACAAGACCTCCACTATTCCAGTCTCTGTACCTTGTTACTATTGCCAGAAAACAGCCCTCTGGCACCCCAAGTTCCTAACCCTAGCTCTGTAACTCTCTTTAGGCTGTTACTCACTGTCCAGGGCCTCTGGGTCAGTACATTGCTTCCAGTGTATTGGAGAGCTTAGAGTGGCCAATACTTGCCTTGGGCCCTAGTCCAACCAGCTTAGACATCTAGCTTCTCCAGGTTGTCCAGTTTGGGAGTCAGTACCCTAGAGAAAGCTCCTCTGCAATTCAGCTCTTAGCAAAGAACCTTTATTTTCTCCAGCCAGACACTGACGGACTTGCCTCTGCCTTTACATCTCCTTATATCCTCAGAGCGGATGGAGCTACCCTCCAGTCTTTCCCACTTTCAACTCTACATCTAGCCCCTGGTTTACATATCCTGCTGGACTGGTTCTACCAAGTCCTTACCCAGTTGCTTAGCTCATTCCACAGTTTCCACCCAGCCCATCCAGTCCTTAGGTTGGTGCTTGTGGTCTTCTTAAAGGGGCCGCAGCCCGCCACATCTCTTCTCATGCCAGTGTGATTTGAGAGTAATTCTATTGAAGCTAATGGGAGGAGTAATTTGAACTGGCCATTGCTCTGTTGAAGTCTACAGTGTGTACCCCAGCTGATGTAAAAACAGCATAAGTGCTTGCACACTTGAAAACTCCTCTGAGAGCTCCCTGTGTTTATGACAGCTACACCTGACTGTAAAACATCTTGTCTCAAAGGTCTTTAAGTTATTGATCAACTTGGGGCAACTGCACACCTCACAAACATTAACTGATTGGATCATGCTCCTCCTAACTTTCCTTAATTAAACCATAGAACTCTTGGGTCTACTTCAAGCTACTACCTTGAAAGGAGAACTGAATAGCTGCTCTACTAAATTTGTGGCATCATGGAGTTTCACTTTGTCTGCATATTTGCTTCATAGTTTTATGGGACCTAAAGTTAAGCCATGAGCTCTTCATTTCTCCTGTCCGCTTTTAGATGTGAGAAATCAGAACTGCCTGGGAAATCCAGGTTGGGTCGTGAGCTTTACATTGTGAAGTGTGAATAAAATTTTGCCTACATGGAAAAATTAATCCAGATTTTTTATTAACTACAGGTGTGAATTTAAACTTGATTAATTAATCCAAACTAAGAGTGTCCATAAAGGGATTTTAATTGGATTATGTGTGATTTAGTCCAGTTTAGTTGGACATGGTTAGGAGCAACATTGACATAAAATGGAATAAGATTAATTTGGTTTAGTTAAACTGGAGCAATGGCCCATAAAGAAGAGCCTTAAGCAACAATTATGGCCAGCTAATTTAGGGAAACAAAGGATATAAACTTGGGATCAAGGATAAGGTTCTAGGATTTGTCTATGTGTGAAAGTGAAAGTTTAATCCAAATTAACCAGCACTGTGAATTTAATTGGAACTAGTTAATAGAGATTAATTTAAAGCCCTTACGTGAATACTTCTCCTGTGGATTTTAAAAGTTCCTTTTCAATCAGGTGAAAGCAGGTTATAGACTGTGTAGCCAAACCCTTAGAAGTTTTAGGGTGATCCTAAGACACTATGGAGTCTATCACAAGAGAATTTGCCCTTCAGATTCTGTGTGAACTGGCTGAATTGTCCTCTGCATAAAACATTAATCCCAGCCTCAACTTCAACTTTGTTGCATTCATTTGCCCTCCCCATACACACACACACTACCTAAGGTCAAGTTTGCTTACCTGAGTTTGCACACTCATTCTTGTTTAGGGTTGCCACTTTTCATGGTTTGACCCTGTAGCTTCCATTTTTGGCCTATGAGAGTCTCGGGGGGGTGGGAGTCAAACAATGAGAGGCAACAACCTTATCCCTGTCTGTCTCCAACCCTTTGGCCCAAGTTAAGTGTGGTGTCGGTGCATAGAGCAGATAGCCTAGGTTTGATAGTCTCTGGGTGAAAACAGACAAAACGCTAACTCCACTTTAATGCTGCTTTAACATTTCTTATGCATGTTACAGGGCTGTATTGGTGCCCTATGCAGCCCTGCAACATGCATAAGATATGCTGAAGTGGAGTTAGCATTATGTCTGTCTTCACTCTGTCTGCAGATGATGATGCAAAGAACCAGGGGATATGCCAGCAGAACAGCAAGTTAATATGCCTCTAAAGGACTGCCTTCCTCCTTATGTCCCTCCACAGCCTTTAAGATCAGCTGAGCATGCCCTCTTGCAGGTTCCATCATTGGTTCAGGTCCATACATCCTGGGTACACAGAGATTATTATTATTATTATAAACATTTATATAGCGCCAGTCATGTACTTGGTGCTGTACAGAAACATAGAAATAGACACGGTCCCTGTCTGTGACTTACAATCTAAAAGACAAGGAGGGGGAGACGGAGAGGGGACAGTGGGAGAGACAGGGGAGAAGACAAACAAACATTCAAGCGGATGCGAAGTATCAGGTACGTGTGCTTGGATTGGTTACAATCAGGTTGGTTGCAGCAGTCTGCAGAGGAGGGCAGACAGTAAGTATATGGGGAACGACTAGCAGGCATTGGGAAAGGCGGCGAGGAAAAAGTGGGTCTTGAGGAGGGATTTGAAGGAGCGGAGGGAGGGGGCAAGGCGGATGTGGGTAGGGAGGGAGTTCCAGGCATTCTCGGTGGCTGCTTCACAGGTTTGGAACTCTTCCCCTGGAGGCTCACCTAAACCCTAGCTTGAGCAGCTTCCATAGGCAGTGTAAGACCTATTTATTCAGCCAGGCATTTAATGGGCAGGGGTAGAGCCAGGGGGTGGCGGGTATTATTAGTATTTTGGGGATTTCTTTTTAAAATTTTATTTTATATATAAACATCAATTATAACCATATAACAAAGCATCTTAAAAATACATCAAATATAGCCTGTAACAGTACAGGGATAATTTCTTAACTCATTACAAAAAGAAAAAATCTCATTCCATAAATTCAGTAAATATTTAAATATCCACAAACAAATTAAACACTTCTTCTCCACTGTTCTGCTTGCTATTACAATATTCCAATTTTTTTCCCTAACTCCCCCCAAAAGTATTACATTGTCAACAACCCTCCCTAGCTTGAACCCAGTAAGTTATCCTAACCATCTTCAGTAATTCCCAACATTGGGCTTCCCAATCACTCAACTGAGGAGAATCCAAAGCTTTCTATTTTTTTTAGTTATTTCAATGCTTGCCAAAACAATCAAATTGCTGACCGTTTCCAGATCCTTGGTCTGACTCTGTACTATCCCCTCAAAATATCCCAGTAGAAAAACCTTAGGATCTCTGGGTAAAATATATCCCCAAATTACTTCCAACATCACTATAACTTGTTCCCAATACTGCTTAATATGCAGACACCACCACTAGCAGTGTATAAAGTCTGCCTTATCAGCACCACACTTCCAGCAGTTATCTGGCATTAATGTCATTTTACTCAATCGTACTGGGGTCAAATACCAGCGATACAGCATCTTATACATTTTTTTCTCTCAGATTGGTTGCCACTAATCATCCCCACCCAGGATTATCCCCCACCCGTTATCTGCAAACTCCCACTGTACAGTAACCAAGCCAAGAATGTGTACCTGAGTTCTCACATCCTCATGATTGTTGCGTGTCCCTTGTCTCTCCCTCTGTTCCCCCTTCCCTGTCTCCCCTCCCCCTGTCTTTAGATTGTAAGCTCTCAGGCAGGGACCACATCTATCTTATTCTCTGTAAAGTGCCAGGTACATCGCTTGCACTATATAAATGATAATAATAATAAGAAGAAGAAGAAGAACCTAGCTCCATTATTAAACAAATACTCCCCAAAGCCATAGTTGATAACACCAAAATCTAATTCCCATAGTTTTTTATATTTGTCCAAGATATTATGAGCACCCATAATAATTAAGTAAATACCAATAGGGAGAACTCAGGGTCAGGTTGGAGCACAGCATAAAGCTTGACTTGCCATTGAACTCAAAGCATGAGATAAAGCACCATGTACTTACTCTGTATTGTGGGTGTGATCTCAGGAGCATAACTATAATCAGGCCAGGTGGTGAAACTCCGCTGGGATCTGCGCATGCAGTTGCATCCCCTGTCTGCGCTTGCTGTGTACCCTCTGTTGCAGAGTAATATGATTCGCAATCAGTAAGGGCAAATGTAGCTGAAGGTTTAAAAACACAGAACTTTACTTAAGCTTTCCAGGCACAGATCCTTAGTTGCATCTAACTAGTAAGAAGACAAAATGGAAACTGAGACAATGAGAGAGAAGGGAAGAAGGAGTGGTTACACAAAGGAATTCAACTGCAAAACCACATCTCCCTTCCATGTACACATAAACTTAGCAGCGCCATCTGGTGGCTCTATAGTCAATTACTGTTCTTAATTCAGTAATTTATGGATGTTGCATACACCAACACCCTCCTGTCTGCTACTGCTGCCACCTCTGCTGTGGAGTCTAAGGGCAGGGAGCAAGATAGGGAGGCAAGGGTTGTGGCTTCCCCGCCTACAGGGAGCCTGCTTGGTGCCTAGCCAGGAGCTGCTGCCAATAGCAGGGAGTCAGCCAGGGAGTGGAAGGGTTCCACCACCAGCATGGATGAGATAGAGCCGAACTGGGGGGTGGGGAGCAGCTGGAGCCTGTGTGAGTGTGTGTGAGGTTGGGGGCAGGGGCAATTCAGTCTTTTGCACCAGAGTCCGTTCTGACCTAGCTACACCCCTGGGATAGTCGCATGCTCACAGAAGGACCATTGTTTGTCTGCGTATAGTCCTTGTGGCAGCAATTGATAACAACATGAAAGATAACACATGTCTTCCTCTTCCTTCTACCGGTAAGTGCTACCTTTGGTCTCTTATTTTATAGCACTAATCGCCCTACCATCTTAGTCTGACCCACCAAGATAATATATAATGACCACAAACAAAACTCTCTTCTCTGCCTGCAAAGGGTAGCATGAAAGGTGTGTGAGTGTGCGTGCGCGCACAGTGACTGAAAAGAGCTATTGTGGGAAAGCTAGAATGAAGCAAACAAGCTTTGTGTTAGCTCTTGAATGCTGTTGGTTCTCCAGCTATTCTTGCCTCCTGTGGGGTGTTTTCTATTATCTAAATCCAGTTTTCTACACTTATGACACTCATCCTGCTGATGAGTCTCATTGTCCTAGTGGCAAATATCCACTTCTGAGGGAGAGGTGCTGTCTCAGACAGCTAGTGTCAGTAGCACCAGGGAGAGCTTTAATTATTTGAAGGCAAGCCTTGTGTTGGGCTCTTTGTTTATAGATGGAGCCAGTGTAAGCCGCAGGGGAATAAGTCCATGATGACTGCATTGCAGAGAAGAAGAGTGATGTGCATTTGTTAAAGTTTTGCTAGATGGTTTGCTTTCCCTCTCTGTAGAGCTTGAGCTTCACAAGGGAGGGGGATCTGTCCCCTGTGCTCTGCTGTGTTCAGCTAGTGGAGAACAATCTATGACAATGTGTTTATTGCTGCCAAGAAGTTTCTAGGCTCTTTATCATGTTGAGTGATTGTCATTTCTTATCCCATCCTATTCCCACCCCTGGTAAGAGCTCTCATCTGACTCTGGATGCTTTCTTCTTGGAAGCGTGATGCATTGGTTGAGATGAGGTTAACTCATGTCATCAGGCTAAGCTGTATGGATTTTTCTTCTTGCCACTTCTCTGCCTCTCAGTGGCTGGGGAGACTCATGACGGGTGGAAAGTTGGCCAATATAAATATACCTCTCCTGATTTGGAGAGGGATGTGAGCATTTCTGGGTTCCTTTTTTGGTCTCATGGACCCTTAGCTTTGAACTCCTGTGACAGCTGTTTTGTTTTTTGTTTGTTTTTAAACAGCCTTTCTCCAGTAGTCAAAGTAATTCAGGTGATATCTTTTATTGGACCAATTGTAGTTGGTAAGTTATGCAAGCGTTTGGGCTACACAGGGATCTTCTTTAGGCAAGTAACAAGTCAGAACACAATTGGTCCAAAAAAGGTATCGCCTGAACTGCTTTATCTCTATCTCGTACTTTTGGAACCAACACAGCAACCTCCCTCTCTCTTGGCTGACTTTTCCAGTAGCAGCATGCTCAGTCCCTGGCATCTAGGGGAAGGAAATCAGAAATTGAGAAATGGTCTAGCCATTGTAGTGGGAGGGAGAGAAAAGATCAGACTAGAATGATCTTTAAGGCTCTTTCCACTCAGAACTGAGGAGCTTTTCTTGGGGACTAGAGGGTTTTTTAGGATTTTTGCTGAGCCTAGACTTGCAGATGGCCTTAGAGCTTTTATTCCCCCTCATACTCTGAGTGAGGCTAATGAGCTGAACAGTTTAAGGCTCCTGTTCCTTCCCCCTCTAAACACAAACATTCTGTAGCTCAACCCAATTAACTCCTTTCTTCAATCTCAAACTTCTAGTCCCTCCAACCCTTGCTCCACTTTACAGTTGTCTCTCCCAAGCGTACACCAACCCTCCCACCCAGCCCTTTCTTCCTCAGCTCAACTCTGAGACTCATTTGGCTAGAAAGACTCAGAATTCTTTTTCCAGTCCCCTGCCCTGCTGTTATCAAATTTCTAGAATTTGTCAGATCTAAAGATGGTGCACAGCCCAGGAGAGGTCAACCTTACTAAGGCTCTCAGAAGACAGAGGTCCGGAAAAGCAGGAAACCACAAGAGGGCAGGGGAGAAAGCCTGTGGAGAATCTGGGAGAAGAAGGGAATTAATTGGAATTAACAACCATAAATTTGGGTGAAAGATTTGGGGTGGATCTAAACTTGAATTACTCTGTAGTTGCATTCACCGTCCCCTACCCTTCTGCACCAGTGATCAAGGAAACTATGCAGCTGAGTAACAACTTAATATCTTTCTCTCTCTCTCTGACTTTTTTCTAGGATGAAGATGAGACGCCACAAGCTCTTTCTGACTCTGTTCATGGCTGGTCTCTGCCTCATCTCTTTCTTGCACTTCCTTAAGGCCCTCTCCTATGTCACCTTCCCCCGGGAGCTGGCTTCACTTAGCCCCAACTTGGTCTCCAGCTTCTTCTGGAACAATGCTCCTGTCACACCACGGGGCAGCCCTGAGCCAGGACTCCCAGAATTCCTTCGTACACCATTGTACTCCCATTCGCCTCTGCTCCAGCCTTTGCCCCCCAGCAGAGCCAGTGAGGAGCTTCACAGGGTTGAATTTGTGCTGCCTGAAGACACAACAGAATATTTTGTCCGTACCAAAGCTGGTGGCATCTGCTTCAAACCTGGCACTAAGACACTGGAGAAGCCACTAGCAGGCCGGCCAGAGGAAAGAGTAGATGGTGCTGCATCGGGGCGCCCAGCCCGCAAGCCGCTGAGTGCCAGTGGGACAAAACGGCGCAAGTGGGTGGAATGTGTGTGCCTGCCTGGCTGGCATGGCCCAAGCTGTGGGGTGCCAACTGTGGTCCAGTATTCAAACCTCCCCACCAAAGACCGGCTGATGCCACGCGAGGTACCCAGGCGGGTCATCAATGCCATCAATGTCAACCATGAGTTTGACCTCTTGGATGTGCGTTTCCATGAACTTGGTGATGTGGTGGATACCTTTGTTGTCTGCGAGTCAAACTTCACGGCATACGGTGAGCCGCGCCCGCTCAAGTTCCGTGAGATGCTGCTCAATGGCTCCTTCGACTACATCCGGCACAAAGTGCTCTACGTCTTCCTGGACCACTTTCCCCTTGGTGGGCGCCAGGATGGCTGGATTGCTGATGACTATCTGCGCACTTTCCTGACCCAGGATGGCATCTCCCGCCTCCGCAACCTGAGGCCTGATGATGTCTTCATCATTGATGATGCAGACGAGATCCCAGCCCGTGATGGGGTGCTCTTCCTCAAACTCTATGATGGCTGGACAGAGCCGTTTGCTTTCCACATGCGCAAATCCCTCTATGGGTTCTTCTGGAAGCAGCCCGGCACACTGGAGGTGGTCTCCGGCTGCACAGTGGGAATGCTTCAAGTCGTCTATGCCACAGATGGGATCCGTCTTCGCCGGAGAGAGTACTATACCATGGCTGGCTTCCGGCAGTATGAGAACAGCACGGGCCACATCCTGGTGCAGTGGTCACTGGGCAGCCCCCTTCACTTTGCGGGCTGGCATTGCTCCTGGTGCTTCACTCCTGAGGGCATCTACTTCAAACTGGTGTCAGCCCAGAATGGGGACTTTCCTCGCTGGGGTGACTATGAGGACAAGCGGGATCTCAACTACATCCGGGAGCTGATCCGGACTGGTGGGTGGTTTGACGGCACCACCCAGGAATATCCTCCAGCTGACCCCAAGGAACAAATGTATGCCCCCAAGTACCTGCTAAAGAACTACCAGCGATTTCACTACCTACTGGACAACCCTTACCGAAAAACAGAGGGGGCTGGGTAAGGGGGCTGGGACTTGCATGGAAAACTGGAACTTTTCAGCAAAGGGAAAAAGTGAGGTGTGTCTTTTTGTTTTCCTTCCTTTTTCCCCCCCAGCGGGGGAGGTGTGAATTCCCTCCAATCTTTGTTCTCCTCCGTTCCAGAAGTGAGACTCAGGGTGGGATTCTCTATCAGGCTAATGAGGGCCAGAGAGACACAGAGGAAGTGAGACCCAGCCCTGACAGCTGGCAAAAGACTCTGGCACGTCCCTTCAGCCTCTCCTGCAGGGTGGGGAGAATTGATTTATCTAAGGAGCAGATTTTCCTATGCATGGGAGGGAATTAAAAGGGGGAGAGACGAAGAGAATGAGTGTGCGTGTAATGGCGCCCCCTTTCTGTGATTTCATGGGTGTGTGCACATGTTGGGTGGACTAGTCAACAATCACATGAATGGTTGGGCACAACTGAAAGTGTGTGACTCTGGATGTTTGTGTGCACGTGTTTCTCATGTGTGAATGTGCAGAATCATGTTTAGCATGAAGAGTTTGTGGGGAAATTAAACAATAATCATGCTCAGCCTCCTTCCGCTTCCCTCTGACCAATGCATCTACCATGGATCCCACTCTTTGTCTAATGTGCAGCCTTGCTAGTAAGGGAAATGGGGTGGAACATAAGGTCTTCTAACAGAGTGTTCTGTATTTCTACCTGGAAGTACTTGGGTGTGTAAACTGTGCTTTCATTGTGGCTGAATCCAGTGTATGTGAATGAGTGTGTTGATGTGTGAGATAGCGACTACAGGGAGCAGTGTGTGAATGCCTATGGTATGCATAATGTCACTGCTTTTAGGTATGTATGCGTGTCCAAAGGGGTGAGAACATGGAAGGACCAAAGACTTCTCTCCACCTCGGAGTTCAGAGTGCTCTGCCCTCTGCAAGCATGGGGGTAGAGGAAAGACTGGGAAGCTGTGGATTCCATGCGTGCCATGCACCTTCAGTGGACAGTGTTCTGAGCCAGCTCCTGATATAGGGGTATTAGAAGGGAGGGTTTCAACTTCTAAAGCTGCAAGGGAAAGAGCTGTAGGAGGGAGCCTCCCCCACCAGCATAATACAATTAATGTAATGGTTAGTCCCTTTTCAATGTGGAGTAAAAGGGAGGAGGTGGAGAAGGAAGTCCTTTGAGTTGCTCATCTCTCTACTCCCAGAACAGGCAAGGGGGAGGGGAAGATGAGAGAGATTTCATTGGGGGGTTATCTCTGAGTTACTGTCAGTCTGAGACAGCAGAAGAGGCTGTGTATTAAGGAGGATGAAAGAGCCAGACTCATAACCTGGACTATGCACATGGAGTCATGTAGGAAAGGGGGAACAGGTAGGGCTGGACTACAGAGCTCAACCAATTGGTGCCAGGAAGCCAAGCACAACAGTGTGGTTGCCTGTCTCCCTTTCCTCTACAATGGGATGTAATGTTGTGCATGCAGAAATGGTTAAAATGGGCTGGGGTGAATCTCGAACCAATCTGCTCCTAAACCCATGCACCACAAGAACTACTCTCAATAAAAGATTCCTTGGCTAAGGACCATTCCACTTGATTCACAGTTGCCACCACCATCTGTTCCATTGGATCATGAAACCTGGCCCTGTAGACTAGCTCAATGGTGAAAACACCTTCCCTGCTTGGAGAAGGCTGTTGATGTGCCAAATTGAGTTATGCCAGCCCTAGGGAGGCAGAGGCCTGTCTCAACAAGAGGGTGGTTAAGCAGGAGAATGGTGCTTCATAGATCAGCGACTACGAGTCAGTCTGCTAAGTTGAGTTTACGGCAGGGGTAAAGGAGCCCTTATGGGCTGTCGGCAGGGGAGAAAAATCTGCCGCAGAGAGTACAGCACAGTATGAAGATGGGGATAGTAGTGCTGCCTCTAATGTGTCAACACTAGGGTCTGATGCAAAAGCCATTAGGAAAGGCATGGAAGGAGTCAGTTTCTCTCTTGCTTGAAGGAGGAATGAGAGACTGAGACCTGCTCTCACTAAATCTTTTTCATTAACCTAATTTGACAGTAACAACAAGGCAACTAAAAAAACAAAAAACACACAAACCCCCCCCCCAAACCAAAGCCCAATCTTTGTTGGCTAAAGGAAGTGAAGAAAGAGAAATCTACCTTCCTAACCTGTGGAGCTGCCATGTACTTTGCTCCCATACCAGGATGATGAGCACTGAATAAATGGGTGAAATTTGGGTTGTCCTCATGCAGCGCAGCACAGCCCTGGCCACTAGTTGAGGGGTGACTGGACATCTGGTCAGTGCCAGCCATTTGTCTGGAGAGGAGGCTTTGCAAGATCAGGCTGGGGGTGAAGGAGTAGGATCACAGCTTGTCCTTAGTACTGTGCTCCAGCCCTCCCCATGTCCCAGGCCACTGCCTGCAGGCTCCTGTCCTTTCTGAATTGCACTACAGGGCATATGCTTTCTTTGTGTCTGGGATTTTGCAGTTACCGGTCATGAATTTCTAATGCACCTGTCCCTGCAGTATCTAGGCTCCATCTATCACAGGAGCATAGTGTGCTTATTCCCCTGCCCTCCTTTATTTCCTCCTCAGTAATTTCCTCCTCCCCTTTCTCTCCACCGGCTCTGTCCTCCCCCTCGTGTGTGAAGAACAAATCCCACCAAAACTGAATAAGAAATTAATTCTTTGGGGAATCTGACAGAACTCTAGCTTGGTCCCCATCCCTCCCACGCTTCCCTAGTTACGAGGAAATCAAACTTGAAACTGACTTCTGTGGAAATAAGGGAGTTTATGGGAGAAATGTGTGCGTTCTTTTTTTATTATTATTCTTTCTATGAATTTTTAGTCTTTCAGTTTAAGGAAAGGCCAGTGTGTATGTTTATTTAATTTGTGTGGCCAATCCCCTGTTTTATTTCCCACAGAGGCTGCACTAAGGGAAATTGACTGTCCTCTTTCTGCTTCCCGAGGGGAGTGCTTTAGAAACTGGTTCAAGCCAGCTGATTGCTCGGGGCACTAATCCGACCCCTGGGCCTGTAGAAACAAGGAGGCCGAGGCTGCGTAGTTGATATAATCAGAGGAATGGAAGATTTGTGCATGTGTGACAGACAGCTGGGGTCCAGTGAAGCCTGAATGGGGAGCAACCCACAACTGCACTATCCCAAATCATGAGTATGTTTGGCATAGTGAGCAAGGAAGGCTGGGATTGGGGTGTGTGCATGGGGGATGGGGTTAATTTCTATAAATCTGGATAGAATGGGCTGTCTGCCATAAGGAACCTAGTTTCTTTGATCAAGTCTTGGTGGGGGTTTTTTAAAATATAAAAATCGCAGCAGCAGATTTTGGAAGGAACAGGAACAAAACCACAACCAAAGGTCACCCATGTCTGTGGAGCGAACATACAGAGGGGAGGACTGGGATAGAATATTGGAGATGTCTGCCCTTATGAATGTGGCACTGACCCTAAAGCAGACCAACGGCACTATATAAACAACAGCAACTGAGGATGGACTGCATATGCCCCTTCATTGTTAAAGCCCAGTGCCTACCACCCTCTTCTTTAACAACAGCTTCTTCTATTGTTTCCAAATACCTTTTCACCTTCAACTCCAACCCCTTATTTTGAATTGTGGGTGAGGCAGACCAATTTTCTGACTTAAATCTCCTCTGTTTGTGTCTGTTTTAGTGTGTGGTTTAGTATTCTCGCCTCTAGGTTTGGAGTCTCCCTTCCCTTCCTCTATTTAAAGTCCAGAGAGAGTAATCCTCGTACTGTACAGATCAAGGCTGCCTGTGCCCCACCCCATGATCCTGGGTACCCAGGATGAGATGATCTGAGGTTCTGTTTGTTATGAAGGGGGGACCTACCCCATTTCTCTGCTTGTAGCTCCCTACTTTCTCCTTCAGTATTTGCAGTACTGCACTAAGGCTGGGTGTTCTCAACCTCAATATCGGAACTAGAAGATTAATATAATTTATTTTCCGGTGGTGGGCGAAATGAAGAGGCACTGACTCATCCAGTTAAAATAGCAAGGTTGGGTGGAACTTGGAGATGGACTGGCATTAATTTTCCCCACTTGCCTAGTACCACCCAAGCATGGTGCCCTCATGAGACCAGAACTGCTTCTTACACTCTCGCTCATTTCCTCTTCTCACTCTCTTTCTTCATTGATGCCCATGGCTGCTACAGATGTGCACTGTGAGGGGCCAGGAGCTGATCATGCCTGGTCCTATTAGTTGACACTGGTTGGGAGATACTGATGGGTTGGGAGAAGGGACTGGGACCCCACCCAACTCCATTTGTGTATCTAGAGCTCAAGGAAACCACCATTTTATTCTCTCTCAGAAGTTGAAGGAACTCAACCTTAATGCAAAAGTGTGTAGGAAGAGACTATTTGCCTTGGTATAGGGAACATGGGTGGGGTTAACCACAGCATCAGTTATAATGTAATACACTTAGCACATAACAGCATAGCAAGGGGTATCAAAACCAAATCAAGCCCAAGAGTACCAACTGCTGCCCATCCTCATCGCCAGGCGGGGAGGGGGACAAGCAAACAGTATTTGCTAGCGAGCAGCCCAGTTGCATTGCCCAAGGAATGGTACAGGGTCATGCACGAGGGAACTGAAGCGTGGTATTGTTGCCCAGTGCACCCTCTTTTGGCAAAGGGATGTGTGGACTTGCCAAATAAATAAAGCCCTTGAAAAACTCTGTAATTTATAAACACCAGTAATAATAATAATTTTTTAAGAACAAATCAAATGTACATTCTGAAATCATTTTCTCTGTAAATGGTTGGATTTCATTTCACCCTTAAAGGGATGTTTAAAAGGAGGAGATATTAAAAAAAAAAAAAAAAGTATGAAGGGACACTAGCCTGTGCGTGTGTGTGTGTGTCAGCTTTTATTTCAGACCAAATGGGAGAGAAGGCATGAGGGGAAAGAGATTACATGCTTCCTTCAGCCTGGGTACTGAATATCACAGCCTTTGACTACAGCCACATGCCTAGCTCAGCCAACAGGGCATCGAACAATGCACAAGAACATTTCCTCTAGTGGTATCTGCCAACTACCAGTGGAACCCCATGAATAGGTGGAGGGATATTACCCTTTCCCTTAATCAGGTCCTGCAGCACTTCCATGGAAGAGCAATTCTGATATGCTACCTGCAGAAGGGACATGGTTCCCACTTACCATTGCCCCCCATCTACGAGCCCCCTCTTTCCCAGTGTATTTCACAACTAAAACAGCATTTTCTCTAGTTTGTCCAGTTGTGAGGATTGCTGTCCACATGTTAGTAGGAAGTAGTAGCGCATCCATGCCAGACCCCTAGTTCAATAGCACTGCTCATAGATCAGCCCTCAAGAGATCTATTAAGCATGAAAGGATCCACACTACTCCAGTAGAGGGCAGTTGTACACACCCTCTGCACACCTAGGAACTGTTCCACCTAGAAGCTAAGGATACATTATAAATGACAAGTTGGAATATGCACAGTGAGCTCTGCGCCTTACAAGTGTCTCATCTCAAGCCTAAGGAGCAAGTCCCTTATCTCAGACTCTGGTACAACCCAAAAGGGATGCGAGGGGAGGAGCAAGGGTGGAGAACCTCAGGCCTGGGTGCCAAATGCAACCCATAGCTAATTTTTATTTGGCCCCTTTCCACTTCCTAGAGCTGGTCCCTGGCTCCAGTTCCTACTCCCAAACACAGAAAGACTGAATTCAGGGCACGCGAGCAGAGATGAGGGTGTCATGCATGGAAGGACAGGGCACAAATCCAAGCTCTGGACTCTCCTCTTCCTGATTGCACCTCTTAAGCCCAGTTCCCAACCCTACCCTGACCCCAACGTCGATGTGGCCCTCAGAGCTTGTACAAATTCTCAAAGTGGCCACTGGGAGCGAAATGGCCACTGGAAGCAAAAAGGTTCCCCATCCCTGGGCTAGGATAAGAGATACAGAACACTTCCTGTCTAAGAAACCATTTCTAACATAGCCCAATGTAAAGAGAATTCAATTAGGTGTGCTAATGAGATACAGATCCCATCACCTCTTGGACACCAGATCCATTCTAGTCCCAGGCAAGGGTTGGTTCAAAAAGGTTGGGGGCCTGGGGTATAGTCACAGGGGCACTAGTTATGACATACAGTAGGGTCGCCACCTCTGGTGGCTTTTTACCTGACACTCCCATAGGCCAAAATGGAAGTGTCAGATAAAAAAATGACTGAAGGTGGCAACCCTAGACCCTTGCTGCAGAACCAAGTCAATGACTCAACTCCCATAGACATTAATGGTGGAGGAGTGTGTCTGTTGTCCTTCATGAGAAGACAGACATCAGCAGCTCTTCTGAGATGTTAAATAGGCAACTCAGCTCAGTGGCATGAAACCAGCTAGGTGGTGTGAGAATACTAAGTGGGTCACTTTGGGAAGACAGAACTGGCACAATGGGATGAACCAAATGTTAGGCTTAAACTGGTGATGTTAATGGCCCCCAGAAGTGATGTTAGTCAATCCAGACAGTGGCCACAGAACCTGGAATCTGAAAAGGAGTTCCTAGCTTATAACTCACCAGCTGAGAGCAGATGACATTGGGATGTTGTTTTCCTATCCAACTACTGCTCTTGATGAGAGCCAGACAGGCTACATTTCAGTGAATAGGAAGAACCCTGTGGTAGGCCTTGAACCCTAGGACTTGGGCCCACGTCGAGCGAGCATCACAGGTCATAACATAGTAGCAAACAAAAGCTCTATAGGCCACAGTGGAGAAGGGTTTTGTGTGAGCAGCTGTTCAACATGAGTCAGTTAGGCCTATGGAGTAAGCCAGTGCTGTTCTAAAGGGCTTGATCATATTGCTCTTTTGTTCTGTAATGACTCCATTATACCAAGGGGTGGAGAACTTTCCCCTCCAGGGGCCTCTGAAAATTAGTACCAGCTCCAAGGGTTGCGTAAGGTGGAGGTGCTTAGGGGGAGGCAGTGTCAGGAAGAGGAGGCTCTAGGTCCTGAATCTGTCCCCGCTTCTTTTGTGTATGCTCTCTTCTACTCTCTAAGTCTTTAAAAAAAAAAAAAAAAAAAGCAATGTCTTTATTAGTCATCAGATCTGTTTACAATAATCGGTAGACATTCTACAAAATTCAACAGTGACATTCAAAGAAGAACATAGTACAGAGCATCCCCTCACACCCCCTCCCCCAGCAGGGACATAGGGAAAGATATGTATGATAGTGTGGAAAGCATTCCAGGCTCAGAGACTAAAAACGCAAAATCAGTATAAATTTCAAAATAAGATTTGTGCTGTAGGTGAGTGTGTGATGAGGTTGGTAGACAATATCATCCAGAGAGGGAACCGTACTGCCTGAAAGTCCTCCAGCGAATTGTTGACTTCTGCCACAATGTGCTCCATCGTCAAAACGAACCAAAGTCTCTGCAAAAGCATGTGGTCAGAGAGTTCTGTGCGTGATTTCCAGTTTTGAAACAATTACCTGGAGGGCAGCTAGTCACAGCTGATTACAAGCTACTTTTCATTCTTTGATTACATCATTTCTAGGGAATATTCCCAGCAGAGCCAATAGAGGCCTAAATGGGAACGCAGCATCTGTAGGTTACACGTGTTTCCACGCTGCTCACCGTATATGTTTTACTTTAATACACTCCCACCAGCAATGCAGGGTTGGTCCCCTTTCCTGACAGCCCCTCCAACACCTGTCTGTGATCAGGATATTTGCTTTATGTATGTTAACAGGAACAGAGCCGGCTCCAGGTTTTTGTGAGCCCTTGGACAACAGAGTACGAGGGGGGGGAGGCCCTTTTGCCCATGCCTCTCCTCCACTGTAGAGCATGGTACCCACCAAAAAGCCCCTCCCTCCCTGTCCCTGTCACCATGCCTCTCTCTCCCAGAATCCCCAAACAGCCCCTCCCTCTGTCCCCATGCCTCACTCCCCAGAACCCCCCCAAACCCCTCTACCCCTGTCCCCAATACCATCCATCCCCATGCCTCACTCTCCCCCCCACAGAGCCCTCAAGCTCACATGCGCAACTCTTCTTCAAGTGGCTCCTCATGTTCTCACAACACCCAGTTGTGAGAATGTTCTGAGCCATCTTGAAGAACCTTGTTTACAAGGTAGCAGCCTTCTGTTCTTCAAGTTGCTCCTCACATTCTCACAACACCAGTTGTGCAAATGTTTGAAGCCATCTCAAAGAACCTTTCTGTTCACTGCACTACCCCTCCAAGGCTCCTGGAAGCAGCACAGCAGCAGCACGAACCACCACCCACCCAGTCCAGGCTTGGAAATTGGCTGGGGTCCCCCCCAAAGTCCGATGGCCTCCCCTGAAGCTGTGGGCCCTTTACAAGTGCCCGGGTAAGCCTACCGCTGACACTGGCCACGAACAGGAGTCATATATCATCATAATACCAATCTGATCTGGATTTCCCTGACCACCAGAGAATTGGAACTCCTGAACATGCTGTGCCAAATTTGTTTACAATGGCTCTCCTCATATTTACTCTCTAAATTCTGTTCCCATTTGGTGATATGTCCCTGATCCTGCTTAATCATCAACTTTTGTATTGCTTTAGATAATCTAGAGATTATAGCTTTTTTATAGTTATTCTCAAATAGCTCTACTTCAATTGAAAAAGGTTGCCGATTGAAATGGGGCTTACTATGGGTGGTATTTAATGTAGAGTTTAATTTTAAATATGTGAATGGGTTGATCTGTCTCTGTATAATTCTTTCTAGGTCCTCTTTTGTAAGAAATTTTCCCTTATCATATAAGTGTTTTACTAAATATTATCTTTCTCGTGAAGCTTGCGAACCGGTCAAGTAAGATAATCTTTTTGCTTATCAAACAGGCTAACTAGTGAAATATAAGGTGACATCCCTTTCAGAATCTGTCCTTTATTCTTTATCCTCTTCCATACTCTGCCCAACGTGGGGATAAAGAGATGGTCCAACTGTTGAGGTAAGCACCCTTCTATTTTATCCGTAAAAATATTCCTTCGATCTAAAAGTCAGGATACCTCCAATTCCGTATTGCCCTAACAGGGTGAGCCCTGCTTGTCATTGCAAATTTTGATAGCATGAAGGACGAAGGCATGGTAGTAAGTTTTAAGTTCTGACAGTTTTAACCCTCCACTTTCAGTACTGGTGAGCAGGATCTTCTTTTTAACTCTGGGTCTGCTATTGTTCCAAATAGCAGACCCAAATTTTATTTAGCGATAAAAAAAAATCTTCAGGAATACAAATGAGTAAGGCAAATAACTTATAAAGAATTTTTGGGAAAAGCATAATTTTGAATAAATTTATCCAGCCCATCCAGGAGCAAGTCACATGTTTCCATTCTTTAAGTTTGTCATTTATTTCTTGCAGCACTGATAGGAAATTATATTTATACAATTTTTGTGGGCTCTGTTTAATATGGACCCCTAAGTATTTCATTTCAGTGGGCACAATGGCTGTTTTCATATGAGCCACAGTGCAGGGGAGGATTGGTGGGTGCCACGGCAGCGGGGGCAGTGCGGGGGGCCCAGTGCACATGGTTGCACACTAATCCCCCCACATCTCCACTCACAGAGCAACCTCTGTTTTCACTGGTTGCTCCGTGAGTGGGGATGCATGAGGGGTGAGTGGGGATGCATGGGTCATGGGAGTGCACATGCACCCCCACTCACTGGCCATGGCATGCACACAGGCGGCACCTACTCATGCCCATGCAGCAGATCTGAGTGGGCATGAGTGGGACTGTCTCATGTAAAAATGGCCAATGTCAAAGGGGATAATATTTTTAATCATATCCAAGCTGACATTAGGAATATGGAAAAGCATAACTTGAGATTTTTTAATGTTAATTTTATAATCCAAAAGAGATCCAGAGGTCTCTAGCAATTGTAAAAGAGGGGGAACTGAATTAACTGAATCCATTACATAAATTAACATGTCGTCCGTGTAAAGGGATACCTTAGCTTCCAGTGTTTGAAAATTAATACCCATAATATTTTTTGTTCCCTTACAGCAATGGCCAGAGGCTCCACTGCCAAGCTGAAAAGGAACAGCAACAGAGGACACCCCTGTCTTGTACCATGCTGAAGGTATAATTGATCCGAGAGAAATCCATTAACTAAGAGTTTTGCTGAGGGTTTTTTATAAATAATTTTTATCCATTCTGAAACGTTTCCAGACAGGCCCATCTTTTACAGTGTTAAGAACAGGCAGGGGTGCTTAATCCTGTCAAAGACCTTCTCGGCATCTAGGAAGACCAATGATGCTGGTATTTTCTCCTTCTGTATTTTGTTGATTATGTTGACCACTTTTCTAATATTGTTGATTCTTAGCCAGCCTGGTATGAAACCTGTTTGGTCTTTAAATATACATTTTTTATGGGGGCAGAAGCCTATTCGTTAGAGTTTTAGTGAAAATGTTTGCATCGATATTGAGTAATGAGATAGGCCTGTAACTCCCGCAGTCCTCCGAGTCCTTATTTGGCTTTAAACATAAATTTATAGTGGCCTCATGAAATGGAGATGGCATCTCCTTGTAAACAGTGAAAGAGTTATAAACTCTAGACAGTATTGGGGATATAAGATCCACGTACATTTGGTAAAATTCAGAGATAAAACCATCAGATCCATCTACCTTGTTGCGTGGGAGATTTTTTATCATTTTCTGAATTTCATCAATGGAAAGGGTAAGGTTGAGACGACTCAATTGATCTTGTGTGATTTTAGGTAATGAAAGCTTGTCCAAAAATTGCTGGATCTTATCCTCCTCAGGATGTAGAGTTGTATATTTTTTGTAAACATTTTCAACATTTTTAGCAATGGCCTTTGTTTGTTGTACCAGCCTCCCATTCAGACTCTTAATTTTAGCAATCATAGTTTTTGTCTTTTTCTTTTTGCCATCCATGCCAATACTCTGTCACATTTATTTGACTTAGAATAGTAGAAGCTTTTTGTATAACCTAATTTACTAATGACCAGCTTAAGTTCAAGGGAATCTATAGCTTGTTTAGTTTCCACTATTTGATCTTTAAGTTCAGAGGATGGGTTCTGTTTGTTTTGTGTTTCTAATTTTTTGAGGTGGTTATAGATGTCGAAACATTTATTCTGTTTTTCTTTCTCATTTGCAGCCACCAAGGAGATATATTGGCCTCTGATATAGACTTTTGCAGACTCCCAGACCATCTGAATGTTCATGCCCCAGTGTCATTGTGCTCAAAAAACTCTTGTAGTTTATTTTGTAAATTGTCTTTAATTCAGGGGTTTAATAAATCACATTTTTGAAGCCTCCATGTCTTCGGTATTACGTCTTGTGTATCATCTATAGAAAATTCTAAAACCAAAGCAATATGGTCAGAAAATGTAAGATGCTTCATGAAGCAAGAAGCATGGTTTTGTAAACTGTTTTTTTCCCCCCACTAAAAAGTGATCTATCATGGAGTCAGAGTTGTGGACTACTGAATAGTAAGAATATTATCGTGAAGTTGGGTTTAACTCCCTCCAGACATCCTGCAGTGCGTCTTTATTGACCAAATTTATGACTTTAAGGTGTTCTATCTCTACAGCTTTATTACCTGATTTATCTCTGTGAGAGCGCAGAATTGAAGTCACTCAAAGGAATTAGACATCTGCCTGAATAATGGCAAGTATTTATTAAAAAAAACCTGCTTGGCCTTTGTAAAGTGCATAAATATTCACAAAGGTGTGTTCCTTATCTTTAATTTTGCCAGAAACAAGGACATATCTGCCCTCCCTACCTGCAATTTGTTGTGTAAGGGAAAAATTTAAATCCCCAGATATTCCGAGGAGTACACCTGCTTTTTTTTAGTCTAAACCAGCATAAAAGGTGTGTGGAAATTTAGAGCACTTAAATCTGTTTTCATCTGTTTTCAACAAATGGGTTTCTTGAACAGCAAACACCCAAGCCCTATTACTGTTAATGAATTGCCACACTCGCCTTCTTTTTCTGGGGCAATTAAGCTCCTTTACTAATTATCTTAAAATTAACCATGAGAGCAATGCAAAAGAACTGTTTTGCTGGATAGTCTCTAAGTAAATCTCCCCTGTCCCCACCATTCTACCCACCCCGTTACCCCAAACCTGAACACCAAATAACTCAGACATTTTAAACAACCAACTTCCAGTCAGATTAGAACTACCAGCTGGAAGTGGGGGAAACTGCCAATGGATATGCATCTTTTCAAGCTCTGTCTCCAGACCCAGCCCAATCTTAACAGATTTAACATTATAAGTATATTGATGTAAATACATAAAACATGATAACCTGAAAATTATATACCAGACTGTTACCAGTCATCTCTGCCAATAGTTTAAATTAACAACCTTGAGGGTATAATAAAAATAATTGAAGGGTAACAGACTCATCTCTGCATTTAGCGTAAATTAACAATCTTCTGTAGAAAAAAGATACAACACGAATGGGTCCTTTAAAAGGGATGAGTTTATCTCTCTAAGAGTGTAAAATAACAACCTCAGAAAGTGGCAAGGAAAAATATCATCATCTCTGCAAATAGTTTAAAATAACAACCTTAAATTAACCATAAACTAATGTTGACTTTCCTCTATCTTTATCTCAAATTTGATAGTACCCTCTACAAAGATTTAGCTCATCTCTGCTAATAGTTTAACAACCTTATTAAGTGACAGGAAAGTTTGATATCCACTCTACATTCAGTTTAAATTGACATCCCTATAGAGGAGCAAGACACAATATCATTTCTGCAAATATTGTAAATTAACAACCTTATAATAAATTCTTAGAAATTAAAATTATCTCTGGAAGTAGGTTAAATTAAGAACCATATAAAGAGTTGCCTCTATAGGCAGTTAAAATTAATGACCAATATAAAGGACCCAGAAAGTTAAGTCATCTCTGCAAACATTGTACATTAACAACTTTATAAAGGAATAAGAGAAATCAAAGTCATCTCTGCCATTGATGTAAATAAACAACCTTATGAAGAAACTGAAAAATAAAAGTAATCTCTGCAACTAGTTTAAATAGAAAAACCTTATAAAGGAACATTAAAAGGATATTAGAGGAGAGTCAAACTCAGCTCTTCACCTATTAAAGATTAGCCATTTTATAGAATGGGGTATAAGCCATTTAGTGTAAGGCACTAGTCCTCTACAGCAGTCCCCCTTCCTCCCCCCCCTGCAAAAACAAACAAACAAACAAACCTGTATTAATGTCTCTCACAGTTTGAGTCTGTGTGTGCTGGTATTCTTTGCCACTTTGCATCCCTCTGGGTGTCTTTATTGTCCAGCCAGCTCTTTAAAAAGGGCACTGAGGTTACCTGTAAGAGAAACACAAAGAAGAAACCAAAAACAGCAAAGGGATTTCTGTCAAGCCTCTTCAACCAGAAGGAAACTGCCAAAAAAGAAGTTGATAGTGCTTCAGTGATCCTAATCCAGCATTTTTTCTATTTCAGACATGTGCCTCTCGATGTAATGGAGCAGCTCAATCTCTTCTGTGCAGATATGTTCCTCTTCTTTTTGCCAGAAGGAATATTTTGCAGGGAACTTTGTCATACACTCGATCTTGTTCTTGCAAAGTATAGCACAGTATTATTTATACCATTGCTTCCTACGCTCACGTGTTTCGAATGCAAAGTCTGGTAAAAAGCAGATCTTGGCCTCTTGGTAGGTCAGGCTGCCCTTTTTTCATGCCTCCTAGAGTATGCTCTCCTTTTCTTGAAATTTTAAGAACTATTATGGGTCTAGGTTTTTCATTGTGTTTAGGGTTAGGGTTCAGCGTTCTGTGAGCACGCTCTATCTCGCTCTCCCCAAGGCCTGCATTCTCCAGAAAGATCACTTGTAAGAAGGATTTCAGAAAGCAGGCCATGCCATTTTTCTCCGCCCCCTCAGGCACCCCGATTATTCTTAGATTGTTCCTCGATCCCTATTCTCTAGGTCTTCCATTTTGTCCTTCAGATCCCAGACAGTTATATGAATCAATAACATTTATTGGTGCCACTAGCTCTTGCCTTGGCCAAAGACAATAACAAAAACAATACTGAACAGAAAGAAAAAACAAACATATAACATATAAGCAAATAGAACAACCAACAAAATATATAATAAGCATAAACAAAACAAATGATCATGCCACAGTCAATTTAATAACAGTGAATTAACTAAACACTTTCCCAAAATGAACATCCATCCCAGATGGTTGTAGGGATAAGTTATTAACATCCAAAATCTCAATAACGCCTAATCTATGAGGGTCAGATCACAAGTCCACAGCACTAACAGAGTCTCTTACTTATGTCCAATGCCACAATCTCCCAAACTTTAAGTTTTTAC
>QEPC01011807.1:224797-235248 GCA_003113815.1 Sphenodon punctatus | reverse complement strand
CAAACATTTATATAGCACCAGCAGTGTACCTGGCACTTTACAAAGTAATAAAATAGTCACGGTCCCTGCCCCTAGGGCTTACAATCTGAGAGACAGGGGCTTGGTTACGATGAGAATGACAGCAGACAGGTCCATGTGGCAAGGATAAGGGTAAACAGACCATAGGTATAGGAAATAGTGGCTCAGCAGGATAAAGAGTCAGACAGAGCAGAGCGAAAGAGGTGAGTTTTAAGGATAGGCAGTCGGATCTGTGGCTCCTGGGTGGCCATTTGAGGTAGCATCTCATTTGAAATCACCCAGTGACAGCACAAGCACTACTACAAGTACAGGTATCAACGAAGTGAATGGGACCCACACTTTGAGCTGTTACCTTCTCTGAAGCATTAACCTGAAGGGGATGAGGCAAAGGGACTCTCCTGCCCCTTTCCAATATGTCTGCAATTCCCCCCTTGGAGTGTGGCAAAGGGATAGAAGGTATTTGTGGAGGAGCGCTACTCAACCCCAAAGACAATAGACCCACACAACCAAATACACTCACCACTCAGGGACCTCTCCCATGTTTCTGTCCCAGCTGCTTCTCCTCTGACTCCCTCGTCAGTCCTTTCCCAGCATCTCTTTCAGCTTCTCAGAGCTCACCCAGGCAAACACCCTCAGTGTTTTCCACTCTCAGGATAGCCTCAGGAAATTAAGACTTCACCTGGAACCATATTGGTCCCAAATAGAAGAGAGATGAGATGTGAATGTGAGAAGAGATGACACCTTTCAGAACCCAGAGACTCCAAGACAAACTGGGGTGGTACTAAGTGCTAGGTGCAGTCTTCTCAGAGGATGAATAAGAAGGTTGTTGCTGGGGGCGGGGGGGAGAGACTGATAAACACCTGGGCCTTCCCACCCCCACCCTCCAGGACTAGACGGACCAGCCACCTGCAGGCTATTGGGGGATGGGGCATGGGGAGGTATGGCAGGGGGGAGGACAGACCTTTGGGACTATCGGGAGAGACACTTGGTGTCAGTTCCCATGTCAGTTCCCATCCCCTTGTCTTGGGATACTTGGGGGTTGAGGCCAGTAGGACCCCTGATCTGACACTAATGTTGCTTAATGCGATTTCGGCAAATAAATTATCTGTCATCTATGATTTGATTCAGGATGAGACTGCCAACCTCATATGCATTATGGAGACCTGGATGGATGAGGCATCTGGGCCAGTATTGTCCCAGATGGTACTAGCTAGGTACTCGGTGCAGCATCAGCAGAGGCTTGAGGGATGGTGGGACAGAGTCACCTGAATCAAATCATAGATGACAGATATTTTATTTGCCGAACTTGCATTAAGCAACATCAGTGTCAGATCAGGGGTCCTACTGGCCTCAACCCCCAAATATCCCAAGACAAGGGGATGGGAACTGACATGGGAATTGACACCTTGGCCTTTCTGAGGTATCTAGTGCCTAACTCACCCTATATAGAGTGTGACTATGTCCACCTTGTGTTGGATTTGGCTGGGGATAGATTGGGGATCTTCTTGGTGTACCAACCACCTCGCTGCACAGTTGATTCCCTGACTGCTGTAGCTGAGCTGGTCTTGTAGGTGGTGTTGAGATCACCAAGATTTATTGTCTTGGGTGATTTGAACAGACATGCTGAGACCGGCCTTTCAGGGGAAGAGCAGGACTTCGTGGCTGTCATGACAAGCATGGGGCTATGCCAAATTTTCTAAAACAAAAAACTTCACAGTTTAAAAATATTGTTAAAGGCAGAACCATTTCCAAAGCAAAAAACTTTCCTTTTCAAAACCATTTCACAAAATACATTTCCCCCTAACTTAAACGCCAAAAAACATGAACATTAATTACAATTACAATTCAAAAAACATTTAACATACAACAAAAATTAAACACCAAAGAGCATGGAAATTATTTACAGATTTTCTATCTATATTCCATAATTTACCATTAACATTAATGTTATATATATANCAAAGCATTTAAGCACATGCTTAAGGCTTCTGAAGTTGGTGAAACTGTTAAGCACATGTTGAAGTACTTTGCTGGTTCAGGGCCTGAAGCACTCTAACCACCTGCATAATCCCATTCCTATCCAGCAAAGCACTTTAAAGCATGCTAAAGTCCCATTGATCTGCTTGAGTACTCTACTGGACCCCTTCTTCTAGGCATAAATTTAGGCAAATGTACAACTGCTTTGCTGAACTTGGGCCATACACACTGGTGGGAACATTATGACCTGGAGGGGAAAAAATGACTTTAAGCAGCAATTTAAAGAGCTGGAAAAATTACGTCAATGAGGCAGGGTTCTTCAAATTTATTGTATTTCCATGTTCTCTGCAAGGGCACAGCCTAATAAAATTCTTGCTAGAGAAGTGGAGTCTGCTTGTTTTTTTTAATGGCTAAAACCCCATACACTAGTTCAAATGGGAGCTATAGTTCAAGAATGAACTGTGGGGATTTAAAACTGTTAATTATGGCTCTTGTCTAATTGACACAGTACTAAAAACAGCAGTGGCACTGGTGGCTCCTTTCTGCTAGCTCTCGCAATGTTGTTAAAACTGCTGGAGGTGAACCTGTATAGACAGGGTCTTTGGCAACTGGAGAAGGAGTGCAATAATGTCAGTGCAAGCAACAGACTGAACGTTGAGACGGGCAGGTGCTTTTTTTAAAGCCAGACTGTAAAAACTCCCCTTATTTAGCACCAATGACTGTTGAATACTTCCTTGAAAGGCCTACTTTGCTAAAGCCAATATCTAACCTTTCAACTAAGGTGCAAGAACTCATAAGTCCTCCAGGCAAAGATTTGACTCTTTGATACGTCTGAAGGTTTTTTTTAAAAAGAGGGGGTGGGGAGGAGAGCAGGAAATAACATTCACAAAAGAAAAATCTTTCAAGCTACATTTATTTAGAAGAAAGAAAGAAAGAAACCCACCCTTGGGGGCACATAAAATTTGTCTCCCCTACCCAAAAATAAATAAATCCCAAAGTTCATTTTGCTGTTATGCGAGTCTCCTATTACCTGACAATTGAACCAATCTGTACTAAAAGGATCCATGAAAGAGAAGAACTTCCATGTGCTATAGCTGCAGTTCTGTATCTCATTGACTGAACTCTGTGAGAACTTGAATTAAAGATTTATGCCTCAGTCCTACACATGCCTATGTGGATGCTTAACTTTACTACAGTTAATAAGTTACTCATGCAGTACGCATAAATGTTTGCAGGACAAGCACCTTAGACCTGAGGATGATACTCCTAGTTTCTCGCTAGAGCAAGTGTGTCCATCTATGTAAGTGAAAACTAACAAATTTCCCGGAACTCTCCAGTAATAATGCAGGAGCTAAAAGGGTGTTTCCAGAAACCCCAATTGAAGAAATCCTGTCAGTGAGTTAATGTTTTAAATGAAATATTGAAACACAGCAGCAAGCCAACAATCTTAATGTTTTTAATCTCAATTCAGCAATCTGGACTCTTGCCAGAAATCTGGGTTGATCGGCTATTTATTTATTTATATCCCGCACACTCCTGCTAACAGCAGCTCGGGGCGGTTAACAGACTGCAAGTTAAAAATATATAAAATACAATAAAATAAATAACAATAAATACAAAAAATATAATAAAATACCATCAAACATGATGAGGCATAAAAGAAAACAAAAAACCTCTTCCCTCCCTAACCCTCAACCCCCCACCCCATACCCATCTCCCTCGCCAAAAGCCTGGTGGAACAGCCAGGTCTTCCATTGATGTCAAAAGGAGGAGAGGTCCAGGGCTACTCAGGCCTCTGCCGGGAGGGAGTTCCATAGCCTTGGGGCGGCCACCGAGAATGCCCTCTGCATAGTCGCCCCCCAAGATACCCAGGGGACTTTGAGAAAGGCGCTCCTAGATGACCGCAGGGGTTGTTCCAGAGCCCGGGGAGTGAGGCGGTCCTGCGGCTAGGTAGTGCCTAGACCATATAGGGCTTTCTAGGTAAACACCAACACATTGAATTGGGCCCAGAAGACTATAGGCAGCTAGTGCAAAGAACGGAGCACTAGTGTAATGTGCTCCTGGCGACCCGTCCCCATTAGGAGACAAGCCGCTGTGTTCTGCACCAGTTGCAGTCTCCAAACCATCACCATGGGTAGCCCCACGTAGAGAGCCTTACAATAGTCCAGTCTTGAGGTGATGAAAGACATACGGCCAAAGCCGCCAAACCAGATGCAAATGGCGAAATGCGCTCTTCGACACAGCCTCCACCTGGGCATCCAGATGGAGCTGGGAATCGAGGAGCACACCCAGACTATGAAGCTGAGGGACCAGTGGGGGGCAAATCCCATCAATAATGGGGGACACCAATCCCACCCTCCCCACTAGCATCCCTTGGGATTCAACTTCAGTCGGCTCACCCTCATCCAGTCCCCCACAGCCGTCAAACACTGAGTAAGCACCGAGACTGCCAGGTCTGGGTCGGATGAAAATGAGAGGTAGAGTTGGGTGTCATCAGCATATTGATAACAACGAACACCAAACCCTCTCACGACCTCACCCAACGGCTGCATGTACACGTTGAACAGGAGAGGGGACAGAATAGTAACTTGCAGGACTCCACAATTATACCTAATATATAAACACAGAGATTCCTTGAACTAAAAGAACTGCACAGACACCTGGCCTATGTACGCTGTTGCATCTGTTTAATTTGGGGTATGATTTTATACTGATGTAGTTTATGCCATGCAACCTGGGCCCTTTTTAAATGAGACTTACCCATGCATGTCCACCCATTGGACACGTGGGGGGGGCACCTATGTAAAGGAGGTGGTGAGTGGGCATGCACTCCCACGACCCACGCATCCCCACCCATCAATACGTATGGAGCAACCGGGAAGAAGCTGGGTTGCTCCATGTGTGGGCATGGGTGGAGATGTGTGTTCAACACTCACTCAACTGTGTGCATAGGGCAGCACGCCCACCCGTGGGATAGGTACATGAATGCCACGGGAGGAATAGATAGGTACAATGCCCAGCTGACAACCGACACCCCCCCCAATTATATGTTCCCAGTCAAGATAGAAGCTCTTAAAGGAAACGTGCCGAAGAGATGGGCGCATAGGCTCCCACACCACCATGGCTAAAACCCCACCAAGAAAAGAACCAGAGCCATGGACGGACACAGCGACAGTCAGGTAAAGTGCTCTGCACCCCAGGCAGAGATAGGGGATGCTGCCCCAAGCACCCATGGAGGGAGAGCAACAGGACAGCAGATAGCTACCACAACCCTTGACATGCATACACCAGCACAGCTGCTGCCACCACCACACCACCAAGAACCAGGTGGGACACAGGCATGGTCCCCGTGGACAACTAGTGGGACCCCGGGGAGGGACTCAGAATGGTGCACCAGTGAGCAGCTGTAGAGTCAGATGACAGCTAACAGTTTTGCCTTCCCAGCATGTGGCAAGCACCAGCTCCACTCCTACCCCTACCACATAGTCCTGGTGCACAATGCTGTTCCACACTAAATGGATGAGGAAATCATGGCCAATGTTCTGTTCATGGAATTCTTCTCATCGCCATGTGCAACGTGTTCTGTCCCCCATACAGGTGTAACAGGGCATTCTCAAATGAGCTGGAAAGGACCACTGGGTTGAACGGTGGGGCCAGGAATCATGGCCAGGAGGGGAGAGTATGGAACACAGGTGTGAAACATAAGCCCGTCGGCCACCCCCAATAGGATATCGATTGGACAGTGAGGACGGGGCACCCCTACATTGCGTTCCCATCCGTAATGCAAGGACAGCCCTCCGAATGGCTATAGCAAAGAAGGAAGGCAGTGACAGGCCCAATGAGGCATTGAATGAGTACAAAACACATATATGTCCGTTAACCATAGCGCAGGAATTATCTACAGTTAAAATATATAGCCATGTAATAAATATGTATATATAGCTATATAATATACAAATATATTGTTACGGGGGAACGGGGCAGGAGAAGGAGAAGGAAGGGGGAAGGGGGTGCGAGCCCGATCCTGAGCAAGGGTTCTTCCTCTCAAGTGATGCCACTGGGTTGGCAATTCCCTCAGGGTCTTAATTGGGCTTTCCCAATAATGAAGACAACCCGGCTCATCACAGGGAATGAGAGGAGTGCATTCCAATGCTCTTGGAGGAAGGGCATCCATGAACAAACAGAGATACCAATACTCACCGAGTCACACAGTCCCAGGGTAGAGTGAGCAGCTAAGCATTAGGATCACCTGCGCAGGTGTTCATGGCATGGCGTATGCCTTCATCAACCATGGCATGATTGGATAGGCTGGATCTCCAATGATAACAGGACACAGGGTCACGCCCTCGATAACCCTGTATATATTCGGTGCAATTACCCCCATAAACATCATTGCACAGACTAATGGAGAGGTACGGAGGATCCTCGCATCATGGGTCCTTCTCAGGACACTGGTAAAGATGTCCACAGAGTGGCCCCTGTAATTCATGATGACTTTCTGGGACATTTTTAACTCACCCCTTTCCATTGAGATAGCTATCCTTACTAATTGGGGGTGTCACTGGGAGGGGGAGTAGGAAGGGTAGGTAGGATTCCATGCACTCACACAAGATCACTGAGCCCATGCTTTGCAGGAGGCCCCCTGGGAGGTAATGCCTGTTAGGATAGTACGTGAGTCTTGTGATCTCAAAGAGACCAGGCCCCTATCATCATAGGATGCAGAGCTCTTTCGTGAGAGAATGGCCGCACACCACACACTTTCACTGCCAAGGGGGAGCTGGGGGGCAAGTGAGGTAGTCGTGGAGGATTGCAGGGATAGGGGGACAGGCCCGGGGGGAAGGACCAAGAGGGCTCTCACTCTCCAGGGGGGAAGGGGCTTGCGCTCTTCCCAGTCACCACTCACCCACACAACCGTAGGGGACGGACACACGGGGATACAAGTATTCCATCACTCACTCTTACACGCTCTAGCAAGAAAAGAGGAAGGGCAAGGGCAAGACAAGGGCGAGATGGGGTAAGGTCAAGGTCAAGGCCAAGGCCACGGGCGAGAGTAGGGGTACAGACAAGGCAAGGGCAAGGTAAAGGTAAAGAGGACAATAAGACAAGGGCAAGACAACAAGCAAGTCAAGATAGAAACAAGTCACTTAGCTTTCAGGGCCAGCTTCTCAGGCTCTGATTACCGGCGCTGTGTAATTCCCAACACCAGTGTTTATAGTTCAGGCCCCGCTCCCTGACGTGCCTGGAGCCTTGCAGAACGCCGCACAGGCTCCGGTGATGACCTCACCTGACGGGAGGTGGAAGGCTGTCCCGTGTTTGTGTTGAGGTCGGTTGCCGGGGTGACCAGACATGGCTGTTCCACTCCCTGTGCCACCACGTCAGTTTCCTGCGCCAGCGGTGGCGCCGCTCGAGCAGGGACAAAGGGGGGCTTTCCGGGACTTGCCTGGGGCTCGCAATATCTCCCAAGGATGCCCCCGTCTGAGGGGGCTGACAGGGAGAAGGATCAATGGAATGTGGGTGTCGTCTATGGCCCCAATACAGTGGGGAACGGTCATTGCAGTAAAGACATGGATCACCTACACGTGCCCAACCAGCTGGATCACCTGCTCCATTGTATCACCAAGAATGGCCATGCACACCTCAATGAGGATCTTGGTGACCGTGGAGGTGCCTGCCCCAAATAACTGTGCCAGACAGCAGCAGGAGTAGGGGACACCCAGCCTTCGAATGGCTATGGCCACACACACTATCCCACTGGTGTGGGCTACCTCTTGTTGGTTATATCGGTCTCCAGGTGTGGATGGAGGTAAGCAACAAGGCAGAATATGGACTTCTAGGCATTCTAGCCCATGGTCATCCCCCCCACGTGTCCACAATAGTCTCCCACTGTCAGGCAGTGCCACAGCTTTCTTGGGGGGCAGGGCTCACGCTGGCACTCCCGGTACAGCCGCGGCGGCAGCCAGGACCTTGCAAGCAGCACAGGTGGGGCAGGGCTGCCTGGCCCCACCTTGCACTCAGACGCAGCCGAGCCCCCAGGCAGGTTGAGCCCGGCAGGGCGGGGCTGCCAGCAGCGTTGTGACACTCGGAGTGTCTGCATGCACAACAGGAAGGGGCCACCGAGCATAAAAGGGAAACCAGTGCGCAGTAATCTTGCCGGTGATCAGCTTGCTGTGAAGGACTGGCCCTTGTGTGATTGAGCTTATCGTGGAGACAATTGGCGTAGTGACAGAATGTGGTTGGTAAGTGTTGAAGGTGTGATTGTGTGAGTGAAAGGGCGTGAGGGTGCTTGCATGTAGTGTTGACAGAACTTCCCTTCTACCCTCCCCGAGACCTAGGCCTTTCCTATTCCTTGAACCCTGAGCGACTGTGAACTCCTCCCTTCCTACACGTGACCCTGGACTTCTTTCCCCCCTGACCTTCACTGTTTGGCTCACCCTGCATCCCCGAGTGGCTGGGTGTGGGTGTTGCACCTTAAGTGGTGGGTTGTGGCAAACACAGGGTGTAAGAGGCCTAGGCTTGGCATTCCTGATTCCTGCTCCCTATGATGATCTGGCCTTCTTCCGTATGGGAGTATTAGGGCCACCCAAGATCCTGAGGGAATATTATTATACAGCCCATTGGGTTCTGAGTTCAGGGGATGCATGGCGAGAGATTGAATCCTTTCCCTTCTTCCCCTCCAACTCCCCTACCCCTTACAGTATCACCGTCTCTAATTTTTCCCCTTAGTATGGACCCCTCTAAGCAGTTAGAAGACATGGCTCAAGCCATTCAGGCCTTGGCCATGGAAGTCAAGAACTTATGAGACCAGCGAGATTAGGGGCCAGCAGGGGGGCCTTCCCCCAAGTTGGGGGTAGTGGAGCATATAGAAGTTGTAGCAGAGGCTGCACCTAGCACAGGGGTGATAGCTAGAGAACCCAAGGCCCCCAAAATTGCTACGGTTACTGGAGATCAAAAGGCAATTCCAGGGGGTTTTGGCCCTGTGTAGACTTACCTTCCAAATGCAGCCCCAGACCTACAACATGGATACGGTCATGGTAGCCTTTATTATAGGGCATTTGGAAGGCCTTGTCCTCGCGTGGGCTACCCCCCTATTAATTAGTAAACACCCCCTCTTAACAGACCTTGCTGCCTTCGAGAGGGAATTAAAATTCCTTTTCGATTATCCTCACCGGCTAAAAGATGCAGAGACAACCATACTAACACTGAAACAGGGGAAGGGGTCCTTGCTGGATTACATCACCTGCTTTCAGCAAGTAGCTATTGAGTTAGGATGGCTGGACACAGTCTTGAAGGTCATGTTTAGAAAGGGATTTAGTGATGATCTAAAGGATGACCTGCCTAACACCTGGGGGGAGCTAGTTATGTTAACCTTTCAGATTGATGATCGGTTGTCCGAACAGCAGCGAGAAAAAAGACAAGAGGGGACCTGGCCACCACGGGCACCCCTCTTCAGTGTAGGACAGATGGAAACAGTAAAGACAGATGAACCCAAACCAATGCAGTGAGGAGCATCATTAAGTCCACTAGCAGTCAAGGTAAAGGAACGACGAAGGTCAGATCATTTATGTTTTTATTGTGGGGACCGACTGCATTATATTCGGATGTGCCCACAGCTACCCCGTCCAGACAGCTGCAGGGAAATGACAAGTCCCGGAATGGGCAGGGGACATCTCAGTAATCATTAGTGGCCCCTCGTCTTCCAGCATCTCTATAGTTCCACTCACAGTCATGGACATTGACCATATTAGGATCCCCATTGCCCTCAAGGTTACCTCAACCTGCATCATCATTGCATCCGCTCTCATAGATTCTGGTGCCTCAGGGAGCTTTATAGATGACACCTTCGTATTACAACATGATAACCCCACACAGAACAAGGATTCGCCCGAGGTGGTGTACTCAACTGATCTCAGGTCCTATTACTTATCGCACCCGCGACCTAGAGGTTACCATTGGGAACCACCAGGAGTTGTTGAACCTTGATTTGGTTCTTACCCCTACTTTCCCTGTAGGGGTAAGACTACTCTGGCTGCAAAGACATAACCCCTATATTAACTGGCAGCACGAGACAATAGAATTTACATCCTCCTATTGTAAAGGAACGTGTATGCTCTCCCCTCCTGCTCCATTGTCTCACGAGGTGCAAGGCCTCACAGCTGCTAGTTAAGGAACAACAAGCCCTAGAACTTCCCCCTCATCGGTCATATGATTGTCTTATTGATCTGTTACCAGGGACTGAACCCCCATATGGGAGAGTCTATGGCTTGTCGGGCCCAGAACTGAAAACACTTAAGGAATACGTTGATGATAATTTACAGAAAGGGTTTATTAGGCCCTCTACTTCCCCAGCACGAGCCCCAATGTTCTTCATACCCAAGAAGGACGGGGGGCTCCGGCCTTGTATAGACTACTGAGGACTTAACGCTATCACCGTCAAGAACAGGTACCCCATGGCCACT
>QEPC01011807.1:212430-222489 GCA_003113815.1 Sphenodon punctatus | reverse complement strand
ATCAGAGCCTAGGGAGAGGACGGAGGGGAAGGTAAGGAGGCAGGGCCAAGGGCTAGGAGAGGGAGGAGGAAAAGGTAGGTAGGCAGGGAAAAAGGAGGAAAGGAGGCAAGGGGGTAACAAGGGAACCTCTCAGCCACTCTCCAATACCAAGGAGACAAAGTGCTCAGCATAAGAGCCAGACAGGCTGGCCTAAGAAAGCATATAGCTCATCATCGAGGTCGAGGGACAGGGAATTGGGGAGAGGTAAATCAGGAACTGAGAGTAGGGGACCTGAGGCAGGGAACAAAGAACCAGAGGCAGGGAACAAGGGATCAAGGGCAAGGAGCCCAAGACAGGGGACCAGAAGCAAGGAGCAGGGGGCCAAGGGCAAGGTAACAGGGAGTCAGGGGCAAGGGAGTCACAGGGGTAAGGCAATGGGGGTGCCACCAGGGCAAGGGAGCCAGAGACGAGGGAGCCAGAGGCAAGGCAATGGGGAACCACAGGGGCAAGGGAGCCAGAGGCAAGGCAGTCAGAGGCAAGGCAATGGGGAGCCACAGAGGCAAGGGGGCCAGAGGCAAGGCAATGGGGAGCCACAGAGGCAAGGGGGCCAGAGCCCAGAGGAGAGGGGAGTAACAAGGTTATAAGAGACAGAAGACAAACACAGAATAGGGCCTTTCCAGCCAATGCACAAACAACAGAACACACAATGAAGAGGGATCAAGGGAACAGGGACACACATCCACATAAACACAGGGCAGGGTATCAACACAAGGGGAGAGAGAAAGCTATAACACACTAGGAAGACAGCAGGAACACAACACAGACTCAAACAAAGGGCCAGCAAGTCAAACAGGGCACATGAGCCAATCCAGGGTCATAGAGGGATGACCTGAAGCTCCACACCCACCACAGCCCTCAGCAGCCTTAAATACTACAAGGAGCCAATCAGCCTGTGGCAGGTGGGCCCACGCCCCCTATCAGGTGCAAGCGGGACACAGAACTAAAAGGAAGAAAGGGAACAACAAGGCAGGGAGGGAAGCCACCCTCTGCAGTAACCCCCTAGTGGCGCAAGAGACAGCAAGTGCCTCAGGCAATCCCCTGAGGCCAGGGGTTTAAGGCTCAGTCGTGACAATTCTGTAAGATAGTCGCTAAAGATCTTTCCTTAAAACAAATTCCCAATGTGGACCGCGTACATGGGGTATATACAAATAAGAACCGTATAGTGGTTCCTCTCATGGCATGTAAACACATTCTGTGGGCCCACCACAATGCCCCTTTGGCAGGCCATCCAGGTCAACGCCATACAGCAGCACTAGTGTTAAGACACTTTTGGTGGCCTACGGTCCAAACCAACATCCGGACCTACGTGCAAGGGTGCCGAATTTGCACCCAGACCAAAACACCTCGTAGAAAACCCATAGGATTGTTGCAGCTTGGTGCAATGCCTCAAGGACCCGCGCAAACAGTAAGCATTGATTTTATAGTAGAGCTGCCTCCTGCTCCCTATGATGATCTGGTCTTCTTCCATATGGGAGTATTAGGGCCACACAAGATCCTGAGGGAATATTATTATACAGCCCGTTGGGTGCTGAGCTCAGGGGGTGCATGGCGAGAGATTGAATCCTTTCCCTTCTTCCCCTCCAACTCCCCCCTACCCCTACACCCACCAGTCGTCGCAACTGGACTGGTTCCACTCCCTTACCCCTGTGGGGACGATGAGGCAAACGGCATAGGAGACCATAGTAACTAGTGTTGCCAGGACCTAGGATACATGTTAAATCCACCTCACCCTGGCATCCAGCCATATGCGCCTGGCCTGTTTGGAACGTTATGTTGCCTGCAACCCCATCATGCCCTTCCCCATCAGTGGTAGTACCTGCTGCTGTAAAGATAGCTCTATGTGTCCAGCATGAAGGTCCAGTGCTGAGCTGCATGCTTTACCAAACGTATGCATGCCCTCTGGACTTCTGTTGTGGATGTTCCTTTACTGCACCTCTGAAGCCTGTATGAGATGGTAAAGTGCTGCACCCATCCCATCAGCCATGGTAGGCAATGGATGGCTGTCACAGATGGGATAGTGTGCTCCCTTTGTGTGACCTTGTGGTGGGGTTACGCCTTGTCCATGGGCAGTGTATCTGATCTGTTGTGTGTTGTACTGTCCTGCCCCTTTCTGTTGCCCTAGCCTCACTGTAATGTTCAACATGCAGCCTGGCACCTACCATGCCTCTCCGCATGCCCTTATTTGGCTCAACATTGCAGTGGCTTTGGGAGGGAGCAGAAGGGTCCCGGCCCGTACGTATTCCACACCTGTATCTTAGCCTTGTTAGTCTATGAACCTTTGCACCTGCATTTGGCTCCCTGATGGGGCAGGTGCAGCAATGTTCATGGATTGACTGGCCAAAGGCCTCCATGGAATTACACATGGGTGCTCAGGGATGCGTTTATGGGCTGGGGATGTTCCCTGCATCTATCCCCATCTACTCCTAATGGGCATTGTCTCTCCTTCCTATTGCAGATGCTATTGTGCAGGCCCTACATCTCGTTGTGGAGATTGCAGGGGACCAGCAGTCAGTGACAACCGACATCAGGGCAGGAACCCAGGAGTACCAGGAGATATGCAAGTGACCCCACTTCATGCATTCCTATCCCTTACCCTGTATCTGCTGAGGGCTACTGGGGATATGTCCTGAGGGTGGCATGCTTAATAGGGACTTTCTTTCCTTCAGTACAAGAACTGCTGCAAGAGAGGACCCAGGTGCACAGAGAGGTCTAGTCTTTGAGGTGGTGCTGGACATCCCCTGGAAGGTGCAAAACCTCTTCCAGGCCCAGAGTGCTTGGTGGAGTAGGGCCCGAGGTGTCTAGTTTTCTTTTGATTTGAAAGTTCTTGGTTTTTTTAATAAGTATTTTTCTGTTTGTTTATTAACAGCGCTTGTCGGTGTACTTCAAACAGGGGGTGAACTGCTCTCCTCGGGCAGATGGAGGTTGGGGTGGGGGGTTTGAGGGGATTGTCTGGGTCATTGATGTTTGTTCCCCCCATCCTTGTAATGCTGTTTTGTTATCGGTACAGTCTTGGATTGTCTGCTCCAGTGGCCCCCCTGTCATTACAGTTTGAGCTGCTCTTGTGGGTCATTCTGTGCCTTGTTCCTCGTCCTGAACCTGGGATCCCTGTCACTTTGGCCGAACCTCTCTATGCAGCAGGTGTGTGTATTACGGGCGTTACCTCCCATGGAGCTAGCTCCCCTTTGGGACCCTTGTGGCACCACCTTGACCTTTCCAATGCATGCTGTGGAGCTGTACTGTTGCCTTGTGCATCCCTGCATCATGCAGTGCCCATGTTGCAGTGGTATTTAAATGTTATTCCGGTGTGGTTTGCTTTCTGTTTGTTCCCACCCAATGTGTCCTGTGGTTGGGGCCATGTGCATTTTGCTGTCCCTCTTGGCACGGCTTTTGTGCCCTTGATCTCCCTGTTGCCTGCCCCTTTGATTCCTGCACTGCTCGTGGGCAATATGCTGTTGCGAGGTGGTTTGGGCTACTTGGCGTTCAACTGTGTTGCTGGTATCTGGAAGCTGGGGCACTGCTACTGCTGCTGTACTGTGCCTTCCCGTCCCTCCTCCCCCACCCGGAGTCTGGCTGGGGATGGGCGGTGTCAGTGGCTGTTGCTTTGTTTGCTCTTGGTCAGCCACATCATGCTTGGGGTGTGGGTTTGCCTCCACTCAGTGTAGCGCCTGACCGTCTGACCAGTGAGCGTGTTCGATCAGTGGAGGGGTGGTTTGGTGGGGACTGGGTTTATGGGTGCCATGACCTCCCATGACCCTCATGTGACTGCCCAGGCCGGCGCCCGTTTGAATTCCTCCCCACCCACTGCCCTTGGGTGGGTGGTGCATGGGTTCCTCCACTCATCTCCACTGACCTGCTCTTCAACCATGCCCATTTTAAAAAGGCCATGGTGTATGTACACTTTCAAGTTAGATTATAATAATAGAACTGCAGAGTTGGAAGGGACCTCAGGGCTGATAAAATACCCCAACGAAGGATATTCCATACCTAAAGCTTCTCTGACAAATGCTTGTCCAGTCTTTTCTTGAAAACCCCTGAGGAAAGAGATTCCACAAATTCCCCAGTCAGCTTGTTCCACTGTTCGAACAGATAGCAAGTTTTGTCTAATCTTTAACCTAACCCTATCTTAAGCCCGTTGCGACTTTTGCTATCCTCAGTAGCATAGGAGAACAAAGGTTCTCCATCTTTTTAATGGTGTCTTTTTAGATATTTGAAAACTATCAAGATGTCCTCCCCACCCCCACTTAGTCTTCTTTTCTCTAGGCTATACATGCTTATATTCTGCATGCTTGTGACTTGTATGCCAGACCCTTGAACATAGTTATTGCTCTCCTCTGAATCCTTTCCAGTTTGTCAACATCCTTTTTGAAATGCTGCAATGAGGAATTACGAGTTAGGAATTTTTATTATATGGTTAGGATTACATGTACCCTGTGAAAAGCAACATGTATTTTAAAAATGCCTAAATCAATGATAATGGTGTTTGGTATCTATGTGATCTGGATAAAGCCCCTTACTCCATGGTAAGCAAATCTGAATTGTAGGAGTTATGTTAATATAAAGATTACATGTAAAGGATATGAAATTATACTGGAGGAAAGCTCAGGGTATCAGGGACCTGACAGAGCTATAGGTCAATACACATTTCCAAGGATGGTGACTGTAGACATCAATTTACTTTGGACTTATAGCCTGCCTATCCTGGGGCTCAGGGCAGGTTACAAAACATAGCCAAAACACAGTATATAGGTAAACGCCCTAATGCCTGTCCCTGCCAACCAAATGCCTGGCCAAATGGGTAGGTTTTACTTTGCTTCTGGAAAATGCTCAGCTTTGGACGTTGGTGAATTTCCAAGGGAAGGAATTCCACAGCTGTGGGGAAGCCACTGAGGGAGCCTGACTACAGGCATTGGCTGTACACACCTGGGGCCATGATGGAATTAGCAAAATAATGGAAAACCATGCATATGAAATAACGCTTAAATGCTGCGACGTGTCACCTGAAAGGTATTCAGGTCCAGCAGGTTTTGCAAGGTCTGGAAAAAACCCACAGTACAAGACAATATGGGTGGAGTTCCCTTTAAGAGAGAGACTCCGAAAGAAGCTGGGAGAGACCATCTTATCAACATGTGAGTGCAAGGATCTTGCCTTTTTGAATTCTAAGCTTGTTAGGCCTAGCCAATATGGCTAAGAACGTGGACTAGGGGGTTTGAGTGAGTGTTTTATACCAGAGTTAAACCAGTATTGTGCTTCATTTACTGTTAAGCAACTTCCATATAAGCTCTGTATAAAATTTCCTCATTATAAAGCAGGTGTCTGTTGTGTTACTGGAACAGAATACTGACAATCTGGGGGTGATTTTTGATTACATATCAAGATGATCCTAAAGCCCATTAATATTTATTTATGTTGCAAAGTTGTATCTTTCAGAAGGGTCTGTATACACCCGAGTCCCCACTCTAAATAAACCTCTTCCTCCAGGTGCTAACCTAACCTCCAAGATGTGGGGGACAGCAGGTTTACACTTGTGGGCTGGCACGCTTTGAATTGAGTGCTGGAGTGGTCAGTGGATACTGCAAGTAGATAAAGTAGTCTGGAGGCAACTGGGTGGTCACAGTCAGCCAGATAGAGTGAATCTAAGACTCCTGAGTCTTGGATAAGATGCTTCTGCTAACACAGTCCAAAATGATGTTGGTCTTTTTTTTTTTGCAACTTGTTTTATTTCTGTTCAGTTTAATGACTGTAAATCTTAAAGACAATGGGACATCACAGGGCCTGATATTACCAATATTTACATACAATGATGACTGTCTTCCTTGTTCTCATTAGTTTTGTCCAAATTCAGCAAGACATTGATGCATGTTCTTAATCCTTAGCACAGTGGTTATCAAACTTTTTAAACCATGTCCCCTTTTCGATTGTCTGTGATAGTTGAGGCCCATCCCTCCACCACACATTCATATACACACCCTGCTCCCTCCCTCTCTCCCTTAATACCTCATCATTTTGAAAATTTCCCCAAGCTCAGTCAAAGTGGAGCAAGGAATTTGTGAGCTGTGCTCTTCCTTGCATCCACCCCATAATAACTTCCATGCCCCTGTCCCCAACAGACCTGCCCTCAGTTTGAGAACTACTGCTTTAGTACATGAAGAATCCCACAGCTGTTCAGCAACTAGGCATGGCTAGGTTGAAATGGGCCCAGGTACAAGAAATGGGCTCCCTTCCCCATCACCATCCTCTCCCCTGTTCCACCCCTCCCATTTTTCCTCCCGTCCCTCCGCCTTCCTCCACATGCTGCGCCTGAGCCCTAGAGGCTGCAGCTGCACTGCCTGTCTTGTGCCGCTGCTGCTGCTTGCATTGTCCTGTGCTGCCCACCAGGTGGGTCCCAGGTGCACTAGTGCACACACTTCCGCTCAGCTCAGTCTCCACACAGCGGCGCCACAACAGGACAGGATTTGGGCCCTTCCCCCGCTTGGGCCCCAGGACAAATGTCCCTATGATAGCTACGCCCCTGTTCAGCAAAGCATTTAAACATCAACATCTCAATGAGATTTAAGTGTATGCTTTACTAGGGATGGGATTACCCATGTGATTTTAAATTAAATGTGCTTTCAGCCGCAGATTAGCAGTAACGCTAGCACTACTGGTGCGTGGTTTTTGGATCAAAGCCCCAGTGTGTAAAATTAAGCGTATGACTAAGTGTTTGCAGAATCAGATCCTACATTTGTACTATGTTTCAGTGCTATCCAAGGTGCAAACTCATCACAGCTAGAAGAGAGTGAGAGAGACTCTTTTCCTCCTTGTGCATCATCAACAGGGTGCAAACCCTGTATGTGGAAATCCATTAACAGTAGTAAGGCTGCACATACATCATTGAACGTCTGACTTTAGGGCCTTGACTACTAGTGGCCTTCATTAAAAGGAAAGGATGATGGATCACGCTTGAGCCTCTTCACTATAGGTTTACAGATCTGGCAGTTAAAGAAATATATCTTCTTCTTTCCCTCTACGTGGGGCTACCTTTGGTGATGGTCCTGAGACTGCAGCTGGTGCAGAACACAGCGGCCCGTCTCGGTATGGGGATGGGTCACTGCATGCACATTTCACCAGTGCTTCGCTCTCTGCACTGGCTGCCTATAGTCTTCCGGGCTCGATTCAAGGTGTTGGGTTTGACCTATAAAGCTCTAAACAGCCTGTCCCCCCACTTATCTGCAGGATTGCCTCACTCCCCAGGCCCTGGATTGGCCCTGCAGTTAGCAGGGAACACCCCCTTCGGAGTCCCCCGGTATCTCGGGTGGCGACAATGAGGGGGGTGTTCTTGGTGGCTGCACCGTGACTGTGGAACTCCCTCCCGACAGAGGTCTGCCTGGTTCCAGCCATCCCCTCTTTCCGCAGACAATGTAAAACCAGGCTGTTCCGCCAGGCATTTGGCAAGGGGGACGGATGAGGGTGGGGGGCTGGGTAGGGATAGGGCCGGGTTTTTTTTATTGGTTCTGCCTTAGGTTATATGTTGTTTTTATCTTTGTTATTTATTTGAAAATTGTATTTTATATTTTAGATATTTTAGATATGTTGTCAGCCGACCCCGAGCTGCTGTGGCAGGAGGGGGCGGCCAAGAAATAAGAATAAATAAATAAATAAATAAAGCACATTACATAAAATCAATGAGAGAAAATAAGCATGGTGTCCTACTACACCATTTGTACACATGATTTCCAGTCCAGAACTGCACTTTAACAGTCAGCTCTATAAACTAAAACAGAACTTGGGTAGAAACATTGCATTTCCAGGGTAGCTATCAAATATTGTGTACACAGGGACTCGCCTAACACAGGCTGAAAAGCAGAACTGGTACATTTTATCCCTTCTACTCAATGTACAAAACAACATTCTGCTGCCACACCAGACAAAGCAACAAACACTCCCTTAACCGCAAAGCAAGAGAATAAAAGTTAAATCCAAAAGAAAACACAACCCACCCCTTCACAGCATCACATCCAGGCCTCAGCAATGCTGCTCCAGACCAAACAGCTCCACCAAAAACAGAGGGATGCTAAAAACAGACACCACAATCTTACAAAAAAATGAAATTAAAAAAAATTGCTTGTGGCTCACAGGAGTCCATTAGAAGGAGGCTTATTCATTCTTCTTACATTTGTTATCGCTGGGTAACAGCTTTAATCTTGAGATAATTTAAAAGTCTGCTTTTTTTAATACATGTTCTTTTCAAAAGGTTGTCTAGGGCATATATAGTTTTTCTCCAACCCCAACAGTTCAAAAATGTATCCGATCTCAAAAATCACAAGTGACTTAAAAATATGCTTTTTAAAAATATATTGAATGTTTATTTGCCATCTAGTTTTTGAGCCTTTTGAATTCAAACTTCCAACCTTTATTATTATTTGTCATTTATATAGCACTTTCACCCATGAGAGCTAGATGATAACCTTTTGTGAAAAGGAAAAGTGAGATTCTCATAAAATTGCACAACTTCAGCAGTTGAGAGTATAAGAAATAAACAAATATGAGACTTGGAATAAAAATAGCAAGGATTAGAATGAAAGAATTTTGTTGAGGGTCCTTTGTTGTAGAATACAAATGCAGACAAATGAGATTTTTTTAAAAATGACAAGGCTGGTACAGATGCATGTACTTGTAGACTATCTCATTACTGTGAAATGTGCTAGATTAAGGCAGACTCCCACCAAATGCAGAATAAGTGATCACAAACTGTAGCTGGGGGCATGAAGGGCATTAACTCCCTGGAGTCCAGGTTCGCTCCATGCAGTCCCACTCCCGTTTAGCATGTAGATCCTAATAAATGGGCAGCCCCGTACATGTATTTCTTGTTCATTCAGAAAGCCCACAATCACAGGTTTAGTGTGATAAGCCTAATACACAGGCAGGCATTCTTCCCCACCATGCTCTGCCCACCAATCTCCCCCTTCTCAGTATCCCACCCCCCATGATGACTCACAGCCACAGCGAAGCATGGGGAAAAGAAGCCGCACTAGCCTTTTCTTTCTTCCAAGCTATGATGACTCCGGGAGGTGGTCCGCTCATGCACAGAGGTTCATACTTGGGTTTATACCCAGGGGTGTAGTGGGGGGGGGGAGTGCGCTGGAGCTTAGCTCTGGTACTTTTCACTGACCCGGAGCGATCACACTAGGGGCTGGCCCTGCCCGGTGCAGAGGGGGGGGGGAGCAGCAGAGCCTCTGCCCCACCCAGGAGTAAGTGCTCCGCTTCAGTGCAGCAACAGCAGCAACAGGAGGGGGGCGGGGGGACACAGATCGGGCTGAGAGATAAAAACTGTTTGTTTACAAACACTCCTCTCCATGTGCCCTGATCAGAAGGTTGTAACACAACTGGGTTCTGCATGCTCACCATATTCTGGGGGCACATGGTTTTCAGGTTTATGTGTGGTTTTCTGGGGGCACATGGGGGACATGGTCTCGAGCACCTCTAGTATAAAAGGCACTCTCCCCCTCTGAATGACAGTCCCTTATAACAACCCTTTAAGATAAGGAAAAAATTCCATACAAGGCTGGAAGGGTGGGTGCTGTGAGAATGTTTGGAACCATCTCAAAGAACCTTGTTTACAAGGCAGCAACCTTCTGTTCTTCTTCGAGTGGCTCCTCACATGCTCCGTGGGTGCACCAGTGCATGGGTGGGTGTGCACACGGCTGCACCTGGCTGCACACGCATCCCCACTTCCCCCCCACTCATCCACACCCACGGAGTAACCGCCGTTTCCCCTGGTTGCTCCATGCATGGGGAGGAGTGGGGGGATGAGTGGGGATGCGTGTTAGGTGAGCGCTCGTGTACCCCCATTCACCATGGTCACGTGCATCACATTGTTCACATGGGGCTCCCCCACCCATGAACATACAGAAATCTGTGTGTTCATGGGTGGAAGAAGCCCGTGTAAAAAGGGCCACATTCTCACAACCGTCTTATCTTAGGTAGGAATTTAGGATGTAAACCAATATCTATTCTATCTTGGAAAATAAATCTGCAAATATG
>QEPC01011807.1:192364-202769 GCA_003113815.1 Sphenodon punctatus | reverse complement strand
CATATATAATTGTGATTAAATACATAAACAAATATAAGTGATTAAATATCTAATATAAAATAAGTAAAATATCTCAAATAAGTAGGTAAATATCTTAATATGCAAGCCATGATCCAGGCCCTCAGAAGCCTGAACCTATTAACTCTAAATTCCTGGCAACAAGAGGGAGTAAGTTTTATGTAAATTTATACATTTAATGTTAAAATGTAAAATTTACATTTTATGTAAATTTATACATAATTAGGTGGTGCCTAATTATGCAAATTAGGCTCCACACCAAGACTTCGCACATGGCCTTACAAACCCTGGGGCCGGCCCTGCTCCCTCCCCCCCCCATTTTAAAAAGACCAAAGTCGCTGATGTGGTTCCCTTCATGTGCAAGGCCCAGTGCAATTGCCCCCATTGCTCCCCCCTCGAAAAGGGCTGTCTCTCCCTACCTATTTATTTATTTATCATCCCGGCTTCCAGAGTCCTATGTGCCTTTCCTTGTCCATTCTAGACTATTAGCCCCCTTAGGCAGGAACCTTTTTCTTATCCCAGCTGTTCAGTACCAGGTACATTGGATGTAAGTAAGAATACTTATTTCAATAACACTGATTGTGGCAGTAAAGCTAAGCAACCATGTGAATCTATGTAGGATCAAGGCCAAAAAGATGTTCTTTCACAAAACACATGGGAGTGCAAAATAAAAGGTGGGGGGGACATGATCAATTATTTTTAATTAAAAAGCAATGAGGGAACATTCTAATGGGCCCAGGGACAAAGGTGAGCGATGGCACCGCTTTGTGTAACAACCTGCTAGTGAAGCTGGAAAGGACAAGAACAATAAGACAAAAGGGTGCTGCAGTCTTCCATCTGTGAATCAATAGTTGGAGACATACACTAGGAATACAAAAACTCCATTTACAGCTGTAGAATCCCGCCCTGGGCAGAATAGATGCTGTGCGCAACCCCCAAAGGCCTCATGAGATTGGACAGGTGCAATGTTGCCAGGTTCATCCCTTATCTCAGAGCCCAACTGGAGGTAAGTGACATCCCTTAGGGTTACATAATGGATATCTCTTATTCTGAGCTCCCCAGCTCCATGGAACGTAAGAGGCCCCTTATTTCATTATCCCTTAGCTCTGGATTGTCCCTTCAATAGCGTCTCTCTGGCATCCCTGTTGCCCACATGATGGGAGTAGATAGGACGGGCACTGCTCCTTCTCCCCAAAACTGGTGGAGCAGGAGCTGCGTGGGGACGCCCCACAGAGCCTGTTGACAAAGGAGGCGACAGAGCGGCGCTCTGTGCCCTAACAAGTTCTGGCGCAACCATTGCCGGTTTCCATTTCTGTCGCGAGAGCTGCAGCGATTACCGAACTGATGGGGGCAGCATCGAGCTCCCTTCCCCCAACCCCCGCCCTCGCAAAGCAAACCGGAAGTCCGCCCAAGTATACCGTTTCTGCTCCGAGTTACTCTCTATGGTTCCCAGTTCGGGTTATGCCCCGGAAGTTACGCGACCATGTTACTGCCTACTGAGTGACCCCGGGAGCGGTGCCGGCGGGGTGGAGGAGGAGAAGCAGAAGCCGGCGCGGGACTCGGTCTTGTCATTGAAGGGCCCAAGGCAGCTACCGTTCCCTCCGGGTGAGCCAGGCGAGAGCGGAGAGTTTGTGGCTTGAAGGAGCCTCCCTTTTCAGCCTCCTCAGGAGTTTCCTCCTACAGCGCCTCCCTCGGGCAGCTGGGGAACAGTCCGCTCCCCGGCGGGAAAGGGACTCCTCTTTTGGGGGCTTGGGGAACCTTCTCAACCCGCTCGTGGACATCCCCCGCCCCCCTCTCCTCCCGGCTTCCAGAGTCCTCCCAGCCTATTTGTCGGAAGGGGTTGGGTGCTCGGCTTAGCGCTTTTTTCGTAGTAGGGTAATGATACACGTGCTGCTAAAGTAGATAAAAGTAGCGCCCTCCTCCCCTGGATATCTGTCAAGACAGAGTAAACTACCACCACCGAGACGGGTATCTGCCTCCTCCTCCCAGATTTTATAGTATTTGGCAAGAGTGGAGCTCGGTCGGTACACAGGTAGCTTAAACTAATCTCTTGTTGGAGATTTTATGCTTGTGGTGCAATCCTCCATCATTAAAGTCAGTGGGAGCTGAGCCATTGACTTTAACGGGGCCATATTGATTGTGGTCTAAGTTTATAGGACTTAATATGGTCTGTCCTCATTTGGTGCAGTAGCTGGCATGTGTTCTGAGGCTGTTTCCCTTCCCAGCATGAATCCCTTTTCTCTGTTCTAGGAGATTCTCTCCAAGGTCCAGAGGAAGGAATTCTTCACAAATCCCTGGGAAAGAAAGAATTGTGTGTGGGATTGCAGACAGATATAGCAATAGGAGCATCACATATACAGCTGGGAAACAGTAATGTTTTTCTTTCATCTGCTTATCTGCAGTTTGCTTTCACCCTTGCCTATCCCCCATGGCAGCGTGGTCCCGCACAACAGTGCTGAACCTCTATCGTGCTCTGCTGCGCCAGGGTCGTGGGCTGCGCTACACTGATCGTGACTTCTACTTCAATTCCATCCGGCAGGAGTTCCGCAAGAATCAGAATCTGGACCAGTTCAAAGACCGGGAGATGCAGCTAGAGAAGGGACTGGCCTTCCTGAACAGCAAGCTTGGGGGCTTGGTTTAGAGTCTTTCCCTTCCCCCTACTCTGACTCTGTTTCCTTCCTCCTCAAGCCCCTTAAAGAAGCTAAACAGAAGGATAATAGCCCAAGAGGCATTTAATAGTCATATGGGAGTGGACCCTTGTTGCCATCATCACAAATGTATTAAAACGTGAGTAGGTAGGTGATGGTATCTCTACGGACAATTAAATATTTCTTAAGTGACCAAAAGAATTAGATTTTAAGGTCACCTATGTTGGGGCTTTTCTTTTTGAGTGTTTGGAGGTAGCCTTAAGATGAGGGCTGGACGAAGGCACCTCTTCCACTGAAATTTTGTGTCATGCAGCAGCAGAAGGATTGGGCACCACCAAATGTTGATGCCACAGGTAGCCACCATGATAGCCCATTCCTAGGGCTAGTCCTGAGTCTTGTTGACTAGTTTAGTTACTATTTTATAACTAGCTTGATTTTTCATGGGCAAGTAAAATGAAACTTGTACGAACTCATAGATGGTGGGATGTTATAGGAAAAAATTGCTCATGGAAATGAGTGGAGATATATAAAATAACATGACACATAGGAAAATCTGGTCCCTAGTACAGGATCAGTAAAAGCTGATGGAAATGGAATAAAGAGATCCAATTTTTCATAAAACTAACCTGCAAGCTCAGTGCTGCAAGATATTATAAGGTAAATATCTTAGTAACATATTTAAGATATTTGACAGTTACATTAGTGAATAAAACCTCTGTAGCAGCCCCAAGATCAGGTAAGCTTACAAGCATTGTTAATTATGTCCTAAAGTATGAAGATTGATAGCTGCAGTCAATTAAACTACTTATGGTTTTTGAGGAACATCTGGCCATTTTTAAAGTACCGCATAACTGACTAGATGGATAAACCATCAGGGATAATGTGGCAGGAGACAAAGGACGTTATCTGATATACCTCTAGCCTGATTCAGCATGGGAAAACCTAGCTTCCCAAGAACACGGAGGGGCAGACTAGTGGGTGGGTGGAGGAATGAAGAATTGGATCTCTGGTATATAGCACTCTTGACAGTTGTGTTCTATTTTCTGTTCCCCTCAAGGAGAGATGGCAGGTGCTGGAGAGCGCAAGGGAAAGAAGGATGACAATGGCATTGGCACAGCAATTGACTTTGTGCTGTCAAATGCCCGGCTCGTGCTGGGCGTGGGTGGAGCTGCTATGCTGGGCATTGCCACACTAGCTGTCAAACGGGTAAGAGTAAGGAATTGTGGAGGGAGGGAAGTGTGCGTGTGTGAAGAAGGGGCATGAAACTTGGGAAGATGGGTACTGAAAGCAATGGATGAGGGGCCCTGTGGTGGATGGGAATGGAAAAGGTGCAACCGAGGGATGCAGAAATTGAGAGCTTTGAATAGAAGGGGCAAAAAACCTAGGGAACATTAACTGTCATGTCATTTCAGATGTATGATCGGGCAATCAGTGCTCCCAGCAGCCCTACCCACTTGAGTAATTCAGGAAAGAGAAGCTGGGAGGAACCAAATTGGCTGGGGTCCTCATCAAGGTTGCTGAGCCCTGACATGAAGAGCAATGTGAGTCGTTCCCTGCAGACCCTCCCCACTGACCCTTCGGCTTTTGAAACAGGTAAGTGGCACCATGACACCATCATTACGCCAGCTTTTTTCCAGTCCTACAAACCCTCTCTTCAATATACCAGAGAGCTTCTGACATTGCTTACTCGTAGATGTTGGGTAATGCTGAATCTGCAGAGTTAGGTCTGTACCAGATTTATTGGGTGCTGTAATATCTGCCTCCATAAGCAGGCCAGCTCCAGGATAAGGCTGGCATTGAGAGGCTTAATGCACTAGAGCAGCGATTCTCAAACTTCTTGGCTGTATGACACCATTTTGGATGTTAAATATTCCTGTGACCCAGACAGTTCTAACTACAAAACCACATGAATACATCATAAAAATGAAAATACTGGCATAACCTTCCTTTTTTCTCATCCCCTCTTTTTGTCTCTGTTGCATTGTCTCCCTATCTGCTTCACTGCCCCCCTCCCCAGCACATTCCCAGTTCCACTGATGTCTCTGACTCCTTCCCTCCTGGAGACCCATTCCACTCCTTTCTCAGCCCCCCAGCAGCAGTAGCAGCTCCTTTCCACATGAAGAGCAATGGGCAGCAGAACACACACACACACACACCCACCCCACTCCAGAGTGACGGTAGTGGATCTGCTCTTTTCCAGGTTGGGAACAAATGCAAGCTGAGAAAACATCCTGCCAGAATGCTCCTGAGCTGCTGCCACATTGACCGGAACTGGAGTCATGACCGCAGCAGTGCAGGAGCCTTAGTGGGACTTAGTGGGAAAGACATGAGACTTAGTGGGAAAGAAATCTGGGTCTGTAAGCCTCTGGAAGAGACCTGTATACAGCAAATAAAACTTCCCCCTGCAGCTTTTAAATGTTGTCTTTGAATACTGTGTGAAGAAGGGGTACTTTATTCATTTTAGTGCTGGGGAAGCAAAAACATGCCTCATTGGCTGGAGGAAGATCGAAGATGCAGGCTCGCCTTCCTTTTCTCAGAAAATATTGAGGACTTCATGCAACGTAGACTTGTTGTGACACTTAGCTTCTCCAACTTATTCAGCTGCTGTAACCTGTCTCCTGACTTACACGGGTCATAGAGTTGGAAGAGACTCCAAGAGTCATTTAGTATAGCCCCTCGCATAGGCTCAAGAGCCTGTGACCTTAATTTGGGCTTTATCAGTAGTTTGGGAGTTTATTTATTTATTTAAAATATTTCTGAGTCACCCCCCATGCCGACGGCATCTCAGGGCGACGTACAGTTCCATAAAAACATAATAAAAACATTTTAAAACACAATAATTTAAACTTAAACAAGATTGGGGGACAAAATTTAGAAATAAAACAAAACAAAAGGTAGGGGAGAACCAACACCTCCAGTTTACTGGAGGGTGGGGGGAAAGCTGATTTAGAAGGGAGTGCTGTACCTTAACGCTGAGGTAGTTTGTGATTCATGTTAGACACGTGCTGCTGCATATGCTATTTCTTGGATGAAACAGAGGTGCTGCTTACTTAGGGTTGTTAAGAGTTCCCATTGGGTGTATTTGTTGTTGTCCTAATGTAACTTGCCTCAAGACATTATGATAGGGCAGGATAATAAATTTAAATAAATTCTAACTTGTGGAATCTTCAGAACTGGTAAATTAACCCGTAAAATACCTTTTAGTTAAATATTGAGAACTGCTGTTTTTTATCTCTCTCTTGCTCCGGCAGATGCATTTCAACCTTCAAAGGCTAAAACATCTGCCAAGAGGAGCCAGGTGGAGCTGAAGAAGTCCCGCCTCCGAATGTCCCTGCAAGAGAAGCTCTTTGCCTACTACCGGAGAAAGGCGGCCATCCCAGCAGAAGAGCAGGCCCAGGCCAGGCAAGCAGCTGTGGATATCTGTGCTGAGCTACGTGGCTTCTTGCATGCCAAGCTGCCCGACATGCCCCTGCGTGACATGTACCTCAGTGGCAGCCTCTGTGATGATCTGCAGGTAACTTGGAGGGTGAGGAGGAATGGGGGTGATCTTTTTCAACCTGGTGACCGGTTCTCTAGCAGCTGTGCTGCTTCAGCATAGCGTTCCTGCTCACAGAGCCCTCTGGTGTTGCGTTTCCTAACTTACTATAGGAAAGATTTGTGCGATCTGGAATTTCAAAACAGCCTGCTGGGTCCGGAAAGCATCCTTCTATTGTGCCTTTCCTTCTGCTACTTTTGTTCCAGACAGTTTTCCACATCACTTTCTAGTTGGCATTCACAGGTGAAGGCAATTCCACAACAGTTACAACAGTTTGTGGAAGCCACAGATAAGCAAGTGAACCATCCAGAGCCACATAGGCAGGGTTCTTATGTGGCTGGGTGAGTTGCCCACAGACAGGCTACCTGCAGCAACACAGTCCAGTTGCAATTAAGGGTGTTTATTTCATACTAGATATCAATAGACCTATTGAGGCACAGCATAATCTGTGGTAGCTTGTGATGTGAAATCTCAGTTTGCTTACTTGACTTGCAGCTTGCTAGTTCTTGCATTGCAGACCAGTCAGGCTTGGCAATTTCTCTAGAAAAACTAGCTTTGGACACGGTTCTAATAAATACCATTTATTCCTGGGAAAATGGGAAAAATAAATAAAAAATATATGATTGAAAACTATTGAAAAATGTTTAGCAGTTTGGTAATAGTGCTGTAATATGGTCTGTTTTAAATTTAATGACAGGAAATAAGTTTGGTTTTTTTTCAAGCTTAGCAATTTTATTGTAACTGGTCAAGTGACCTTTACAAAAAAGAAACACATCAAAATAAAATAATCCAAAACTCCAAACGTAATAAATCAATACAAACATTAATAAAAAGGGGTTTTTTTAGTTAAAAAGACCCAGAGTAAAATTTAAACCAAATGTTTACCTTGACAATCAACAGCATGTTGAGTGACAAACAAAATTCTAATCTTTATTGAGGCTGCCAAAAACTTTGCTTACCCTTTCAGTGATAAATTTATCTTTATCAGAAAGAAGCATGATTAAGTAATCCTCCACTGTCATTCCAGGATAAGGTCTAAGAATAGGTTTAATAAACCTGTCGTGCAATTCACTGTAAAAGGTATAATATAAAAACCTATGCATAACAGACTCAACCTCTCCAGACCCACAAAGACATGTACGATCAAAAATAGGAATTGATTTAAAAACGTACCTTCAGCAAACCAGAGGACAGTGAGTTTAATCAGACCAAAGAAAAAGCTTGACAATATTTAACCACGTATAGGTCATTCAGATAAGGCATAGGAAGAAATTCCTATCTTAAAATGGAACTATAAAAAGGGACAGAACATGCTGTTCTGCAATATTATTTTGATAGCTTTGGCGCAACACTTTTTTTGGCCCTAGCATATCCTAAAATGGCCAAATACTGAAGAGAGAGCCCCAAAGTTCTTATCCTCTGTTGCACTAAATCTAGGCAGCGATTAGGTTTAGAGTCAGTGAAAACCAGGGACATCAAACCAGGGGGATTCAGAAAGGACAAACCTAACCAAAAGTTGAAAGTAGCAGCCCATGCTAATGTAATAACAGAAATCACACCACATTCAAATCTAAGAATAGCATTGGGTACACAGTGAGGGACTAAAAGAAGAGACCTAAGAAATTTAGATTTAATAGTTACAATTTCAGAAATGTATTTATTCAATAATTTATATCTCTCCCCCTCCTGCTGAAGCAACTCGAGGAGGCTAACAAATCTCACATTAAAATATAAAATATATAAAATACAATAATGTAAACAATAATAAATATAAAATTAAAACCCATGGTGGAGCATACACCACACAAAAAACAGAAACCCCCTCCCTAACCCTCAACCCTCCCCCCCCCCGCCCCCATACCCATCTCCCTCGCCAATCACCAGACAGAACCACCAAGTTTCGCATTGACATTGAAAAGAGGAGAGGTCTGGGGTCACCTGGGCCTCTGCTGGAAGGGAGTTCCGCAGCCTTGGTGCGGCCACCAAGAACACCTTCTCCATAATCGCCCCCGGGGTACTTCAAGAAGGGCCCTCCCCATTGACAGCAGGGTCTGATCCAGAGCCTGGGGAGTGAGGCAGTCTCAGGTATGATGGGCCCAGACTGTGTAGGACTTTGTAGGTCAACACCACCAACATGTTGAATCGGGCCTGGAAGAATATAGGCAGCCAGTGCAGAGAACGGAACACTGGTGTTATGTGCTCCCGGCGGCCCCCGTAAGGAGACGTGCCACCGCATTCTGCACCAGCTGCAATCTCCGAGCTGTCGCCATGGGTAGCCCCCCATAGAGTGCATTGCGATAATCCAGTCTTAAGGTAATGAAAGCATGGATGATGGTGACCAGATAGGAGTTTGAGGCATACGGCTGAAGCAGCCTCATCAGATGTAATTGACGAAACGCACTCCTTGCCATAGCTTCCACCTGGACGTCCAGGCAGAGCTGGGAATTGAGGAGGGCGCTCAAAATTCGAACCTGAAGGACCAAGGAGGGACGCACCCCATCAATAATGGGGGCCTCCATTCCCTCATTCCTATCCACCAGTATCACCTCCCTATTGCCATAAACCCAATTTTGTGTTCCATGAAGGACCTGGAAGCGGAATAAGCAAAAAAGAGCCTCAACCTGAACTGACTTCTATTGCCATGGCTATCTTGAATAGAAATTAAACTTCTGAATCTGGAACTCTTGTTAAGCTGTGAAATTTACATGTGTGTTTAACAAACAAAGAGGAATTAGACCACCAAGCGGAAATGGGGGGCACTCAAGGAAGACAAGGCCATTTCCAAAAAGCTTAAATTAATTCTTTGCAGCCATCTTTGCTTCTCCACAATGCGTTAGGGCTCTTCAGCTTAGAGAAGAAGTGACCCAAGGATGGGGCATACGATACAAGTTTACAAAATTGTGACGGGTGTGGAACAAGTAAATAGGGGAGTGGTGATTTACTTTCTCTAACAATACTAGAAGTTGGGAATGTTCTATGAAACTATTTAGCAACCGATGTAAAACAAAAGGTAAAACGTTTTCACTCAACATACAACAAACTTGTTGCCAGAGGATTTTGTAAAGACCAAGAGAGTAACTGGATTTAAGAGGATTGGATACGTACATAAATGTTATTTGTCAGTGTGTTTGGGAGACATTCCCTCTGACTGTTGGGAGCTGGGAGTAAATAGGGAATGGATAACTCCATTATGACCTGTTGTGTAGTCTTTGAAGTGACTGAAGGTGGCTACTGTCAGAGACAGGATGTTGGGCTGGATGGACCATTAATTTATTATTTCAACTTTTACCCCACCCTTACTGCCAACAGCGGCTCAGTGTGGCTTACAATATGGCGGTCTGCCGGGGGTGCCTTCCTGGAGTGCCTTCCTGGAGGTTCCCCGTGTTAAACGGGGGGCCACAATGGAGAGGGCCTTCCGGAGGAAGCTCACCTGGCCCCATGCCTGCTAATATTTCGGCGAAATTGTAAGACCTGGCTGTTCGCCCAGGCCTTTGGGAGGGAGGGTGAGTAGGGTAGGGGGTGTTTAGTTCCCCCACCTAATTTTGGTTTATTATTGTATTCTAGCCCTGTTCTAATATTTTATAATATTTATGCTGATTTTTAAATTGATTTTATTGTTTTAATGTATGAAAGCCGCCCCGAGCTGCATGGCAGGAGGGGCGGGGTAGAAATTTACTAAATAAATAAATAAATATCAAAATAAAAATAGAAAACAACCCAAAAATATAAAATACCGCACAACTCTACATCATCTCCCTGACCCCTCTCCCCTCCCTATCTCACCCCTATCTCCTCCCCTAACCCCCACTGCCAAACACCCTTGTGCATAAAACAGTTTTGCCCTGCCTCTTAAATGCGCTCAAGCCTGGACATAAACGAATCTCCTGGGGGAGGGAGTTCCACAGCTGTGGAGTGGTGGCCAAATTGGGTCATGTCTCCGATATTGGGCCATATTTGACCCAATATGGCTCTTAAGTTCTTCTGGCTGCTTAATTCTTCTCTGCATTTTTGTTATTTTTAATATAATCTAATGTTTGACTTTGGCTTATATAATAATTAGTGGTGGGACCCCGGGCCCATTACCGGCTACCGGATTTACCGGTTACCGGTTCTGCGAAAACCGGATTCCCGGATTAAATCCGGTATACCGGTACCGGATTTATTTCATTGGTTTCAATGGGGCGCTGTGTCCCCATTGAAACCA
>QEPC01011807.1:181098-192264 GCA_003113815.1 Sphenodon punctatus | reverse complement strand
CCGGTACCCCGGAATCCGGTACCCGGTCCGGATTACCGGGTCGAATCCGATAATGCCGGTACGCCCGGTACCGGCATTATCGGATACCGGATTTTACCGGTTTCCCGCCCCTAATAATAATGACTGGAATATCTTGCATAACTCTCTTGAAAAAGTAGTAAAATGCCAAACCAAAATGTGTAATGGCTTTCAAAAGTTAGGTATTAAATTACACATATATATTAGCATTACCCACTGAGTTAACATTTTTATTTGTACAACCGTAAATTAATACCCAACTCTCTTAGGTAATCACAATTTGAAAATGTAACTAAAACTTTACAGTGTAATCCAGTGCAATTCTGTGTGGATTAATGAAACAGTTTTGATAATAGAAAGTATTAATGCCTTAGACTAGGACTAATTATTTTTTTCTGGGGGTGGAAAAACCACCCTGAATAAATGCCATGTCAACCCTGAGACCAGTAAGCAGGGAGTATCCTGTGAGCCCCAACACAAGTTGCTAGTGACAGGTTGCGACAGTTTTTCCTCTAGACTTCTATAAAGCCTTATAATATCCGCCCTCATTAACATTTCTAGAATATCTTTTTCTTCTTAAATTCTCCATAAATTATTTGTTTTTATGATTGATTGTAAGTCGCCCTGAGCCTCTGCGGGAAGGGCAGCATAGAATATGAATAAATAAAATAAATACATAAATATTTTGGCTTCACTCTTAAAAATGTTCTAATCGTGTTCAGTTCCTCCTAAGTCTAAAAAACTGGCCACAAGATAAATTCTTAATGTGTCCTATCTTAACAAGGTATTACGATCTATAGGTTTTCTGTATAAAGTTGTACAAAAACCTACATCACTTTCTTTAATAGTGATATCCAAATAATGAATTTCACTATCACTAAAATGCATATCAAATTGTAAATTAGGATTTCTATTGTTCAACCATGTATACAATTCCATCAATAATTTAAAACATATCAATAAATTGCCACCATACAGTGACTTAATCAAGATAAGAATTGAGAGTGGGTCATTTGAATCCTCCTACTCATTTTTCTGGTGGAATTAGCTGAAATGATCTCTTTTTTTATATAAAAATAATTTTTCTTTTAATAAGAATATTGGCAGACTGTAGCCATGGGATCGCTTTCTTCTTTTTTCAATAGATTCATTATCAGTAGAGGGTGGTATATGTTTTAAATGGTTATGGTCTCCATAAGGTAATTTTGATATATTTTTCCTGGAGATGTTGTTTATGATATTATATCAAATATATTTTATTTTTTGATTCCTCCGAGGAAAAGCATCTTGCTCAAAACGCATTGGATTTTATAATTATCTTCATTGTTACAGTAAAGTTGTTATACTATTTCCAGTAGCTTTTTTTTGCTTTCTTTTGTAGTGGTTGGTTGCTACTGGTATGAGTCTTTTGTTATGGTGGTGTCACTGCCAGACACTTCCACCTTCAGGGACTCTGGGATTCTTACACCTGGCTAGTGTTCCAGAGGTGGAGCAATCAAGCAGAAGCAGACATGGGCAAGCAGATCTTCTCTGCTACCCTTCTTCCACCTTCATTTCCAATGTTGGGTTCTTCCTTTTCCAAGCATCTTTTCCCCTGTGGGTCGTCACTGTTGTTCAGCCCATGACAAGCTTGGACTGGGGAACTCTCTCTGCAGTATTTCCTTGAGGAAAAGGAGATCATGGGATACAGTTTCCCCTAAATGATGACATTGTGTGTCAGATGATGATGCTTAAATCGGAGACCTTATGCAAGCATTGTCATTAATGATCTCCTGGCACCTCCCCAGGATATTGGGGGAGTTAGCCTCGGTGCCTTTGCTAGATTCTAACATGGGGTAATGGAAGATGTGCCAGTTCTAGGTTCCCTCTGCTGTTTCAGTCAGTTATTCATTTCGTACCCTGTTACCAAGGACACATATTCACTGCATTTTTCCCATTAGCAGCAATGGGAAAAACAGGGAACATGGGTCCCTGCCTATTTTTTTTTTCTTCTAATTTATTTTTTTAGATTTATATCCCACCCTATCTCCTGAGGCTCAGGGTGGCTTACAATAAATACATAACATAAAAATATAAAATTAAATAAATAAAGCCCTACAAAACTAAAAACACCCCCATTGCCCTTCCTCCCCCCGCAAATCTGTCCCTGAATGCCTGGCCGAATAAAAAGGTCTTTCACTACCCCTGGAGTACACTCAAGCTAGAGCTCAGGCAAGCCTCTAAGGGAAGGGAATTCCAAAGCTGTGGGGCAGCCACTGAGACGTTTCTCTGTGGGCTGAGTCATATAAAACTGGGCCCGTGATGGAACCTGCAAGAGGGCACCCTCGGCAAATCTTAAGGGCCATAAAGGGACATAAGAAGAAAGACAGGCCTTCAGATACGTAGGGCCCAAGCCATTTAGGGCTTTAAAGGTTCAAACCAAAGTTAAATTAAACGAAACCAAATTATGCAGTGTTAAAGTTAAAACTGCTGCATCTTACTCAAGTTATTGGCAGATGAAGCGATTCTTGTGTAATATTTTTATATTTGTAAGGCATTTAGGCAGCTTTTATGCACATTCTCTGCATAAATACTAATTTCTCAATTTTTCCCCCCTTTGATTTCCCCACTGATTATGGAGAATATCTCAGTACATTGATGAATGGGAGATGGTGGGTCCAAGTGCAGAAAGTGAGCCTCTTGGATCCCTATTATAAATTCCTATAGATAGAAGAGGGCTGGCCAAGGTTCCTAGCCCCAAGAGCCACATGCTAAAATCTTCCTATGGCCAAGAGCCACAAGGCATGTGCATGCATGCGCACAGTGAGTCCTCTCCCAGACTGAGCATCACCCCTTCTGCGCCTCTCCTGTTTTGTAATTGGCTGGAGGAGCTGGTGCTCTTGCCATTCTGGCTACTTAGATTATAAGGAGCAGCTGCAGTTTGGCTGCTGAGACTTGGTACGTAGTGAAGTAAGACACAACCATGGAAGCAGTGTAGGACCTGGCTGAGAACTGCACTTGGACTGCCCAAGAGCCGCATGTGTCTTTCATGCCCTGGTTTGGCCACCCCAGAGGTAGGGGATATATGGAAGATAGCTGGTTGACATTACTCTCAGCAGGCTTCTGTGTTAACTCCTGCTTCTTTCTCCTGTCAGGTAGTATCAGCTGATCACATCCAGCTCATTGTGCCTCTGGTGTTGGAGCAGAACCTGTTGTCATGCATTCCAGGTGAGGACACTATTATGAACATCCCTGGCTTCTGCCTTGTGCGTCGGGAAAACCCTGAGTACTTCCCCCGTGGTAGCAGCTACTGGGACCGCTGCGTGGTGGGGGGTTACCTCTCCCCCAAGGCTGTGGCAGATGCCTTTGAGAAAGTAATGGCAGGCTCCATCAATTGGCCAGCTATTGGGACCCTCCTGGACTATGTGATCCGTCCAGCAGCACCTCCAGAAGCTCTAGTACTAGAGGTCCAGTATGAGAGGGACCGGCACCTACTTATTGACTTTCTACCATCGGTGACACTGGGAGATACCGTCCTGGTGGCCAAACCTCACCGATTTGCCCAGTATGACAATCTCTGGCGACTGAGCTTGCGGCCGGCAGAGACCGCTCGCCTGCGGGCTCTGGACCAGTGTGACTCTGGCTGTCGCTCCTTGTGCCTGAAGATCCTCAAGGCTGTGTGCAAGCTGAACCCAGCACTGGGCCACCTCACTGCCAGCCAGCTCACCAATGTCATCTTGCACCTGGTCCAAGAGGAGCCTTATTGGTCTCAAGATGTGCTAGCTGACCGCTTCCTTCAGGCACTGAGAGGGCTGATTGGTTATTTAGAGGCAGGGGTTCTTCCCAGTGTTCTGTATCCCAAGGCAAATTTGTTTTCCGAGCTCACCCCTGAGGAAGTGGATGAATTGGGCTACACCCTGTACAGCTCCCTTTCAGAGCCAGAGGTCTTGCTGCAGACGTAATTGGGCCTTATGTGGGAGAATTATGTTGGAGTTGTCTGGCCCAGATGGGTTCTGCTTGACTCCTGCTAAGTGGCAGGTGCACACTTCACCCCCTTTTTTCTTTAGTCCAGCCCATGTTTCTTGTGGGTTTGGTGCTCCTACTGTCATTTCTTGGTGCTACTGGTCCAGTTCCACTGTGTTCTCTGTTAGCATCTATATGCTGATGAGGGAGAAGGGGATGAACAGCTGCTTGGAGTTTATTGTTAAAAACACTGCTGGTGTTTTGACCTACAAAAAAACACTGAGCCTCTTTCTCCCTATCTGGTACCTCCTTATTGCAGTGAACCCTGTCACTCCTACCTTGGAGAGTGTGGAACTGGGCTGGTAAAATCACTGGCAATTTTTAGGAAACAACATTGAGGTCAGATACTTCTCCATTTGACATCCTCTTCTTTTTTTCCTTTTCTCCCACCTAACCCATTGTATCCCTTTTTCCTCTTGGATCCAGAAGTGTATGGCAGCCCAAATGGGGTGTTTTTAAAACAGAAATATTTATAGCAGTGATTGTTCAGAGTGAGTTCTGCATGATGATTGTACAGATGGTATTTAGGGGGGTGGGGGGCTTGCAAGTGAAGTTTGTACATGCCGGAGGTTCTTGCCACTGTGGAAACCCCCCTTCCTCCAGAGGATCATCCTTGGGAAGCTGGATGTGTGTAATGGATCTCAACTATGTTCCCTGGCCATGCTAGTGCTCCACCCTAAGGGCTGTGCTTGCAGGACCATAGTCTGAGAAAAAATTGGTGCTTCTATGGTTTGCCCTACTGGGTGTGAGGAGAAAGGGGTTTTTCCAATCTGACCTGGTAAGATCTACTGGGCCTTGCTAGTGAGTATTTTTCCTGGGCAAGCAAAGAACAGTTGTGGGGGGTCCTTGGCTGTCTGTGGCATAGAGCCAGATGGACTCATTATACAAGAAGAAGTTTCTAAAAATGACCACAGTAGTGCAAGGGAAGTGAGGTTACATATTGGAGGGTCTCTTCCCCCCCCCACCCCAAAAAAAAAAAAAACCCTAACAAAAACTTATTGGCCACATTTTGATCTGGCAAAGCTGCCTTGAAATTGATGGTGCTGTCTTAGATCCTCATCCTGCTTGCTCTCTACACTAAATCAGGAGAGATGTACTAGCCATCTAGTGGTTGGTTAGGTGGAAGAGGAAGGAAGGGTGAGCTGAGACAGGTCTTCACCTTCCCTTGTTCCCACATGCTAATATTGCACTGCTTGCAATATAAAGTCTAATTCCCACTTCATCCATTTTGCTCTGTTTGTGGAAGTCTGCTGACTTTCCACTCTCACTGCCAGTACGTTCGCTCTCTGCTGTCCTTGCTGCCAGTAAGATGATCTTACAGCTTGAGGGCGTGCCAGCTGCTCAGTTGTATTTCCTGCATTGCAGGCCTAGAATGGGATAGACCGAGCATGCTACTTCTCAGGAATACACAGCTCCATTCCTGCTGCTGCTTCTCAGGCAAGGTTGGGATGTGCTCCAAGCAATGGTGCTCACTTTGTGTCTTGAGTGACAAGTGTTGCCATCGGTTGTGTGTACGTAATTTTGGAGGTGTGATGCCTTTCCCCCTCATTAGCATCTTCCCTCGCTACCACCTGCCAAACACCAAATAAATTGCAGTTGTGGCGTATTTGGAGAGAGATTGATCCCTGTTCCACTTGCAGAGGTGGAGAATGTGCTAATGAGGTGAGCCTTGGTGCATAATTCCAGGGGAGAGACCTTGGACTGTATTCCCTATTAAAAGGTGGCACCAGGAAGACGACTCCCAGGTTGTAATTTCTCAAGTAGTCCGTCTACCCCAGCCAGTTTGTCCGACAGTATTCATTATACAGTAATGATAGTGTTACAGTTTATTTAACTCTTAGAGCACTTGCTAGACTGGTAGCCACATACTGCATACATGTAATCTGTAGTCTCCAAGGAGTTGGTAACAGTTCACTTTGTAAGACTTGGGGTTTTGTAGCACTCAGTGTTGACTCTATGTTTTTGTTGCTCTTAGTCTTTGTTTCTGGAATTTTACCCTTTTTCTTTTGTGCTCTCCTTTCACTATCCATCTTTCTGCCATAAGCATGGACAGGTGAGGTTGCAAGGAGATTAGTATTTTACCTTCAAGTAATTGTTGCAAGGGGGAATTTTTCAGACTTCTAGGGAGCCCCTCTTTCCCAATTTCTTTCCCCCGCCCCCACCGTCTTAACTTTTGTTGCTGCTTCTATTACCACAGCCTTGGCATAGAACTGGTAGCAGTATGATGTAGGCTTATCAAAGTTTTACTCAAATGGCTGAGATGGGATTGGAAGGAATCCAGTGTCTTTGGGGCAGCTCAACAATACATATGTTTTATATATGTAGACTCTAAAATGAGCCTTTTGCTTCTTACCAGCAATATAATGAATTAATGTTTTTGTCTCCATTTCTTGTTGCTACAAAGCTGAATGTGTGTATTTGAATGAAGCTGAAGACAGAATCAGTCTTGGCCAAGATACTCTTCCACTTTGTTTTAGTCACTTTCATCTCTTTCATTTGTTGAATTCTGTAAACTTATGAATGTTTTTTTCCCCCTGCAAAAGCTACAAGGGAAAGGGGTTTCAGCCTGCTTCCTAGTGAGCCAGGTGATCAGAATTCCACTGGTTGCCAAGAAGCACCCTGCTGTTGGCATCCAGGATACAGGCCAAAGATATAAGGGGTCCAGTGACTGGACTGCTCTCCTGTCTACTGAGGACACGGCTGAAACATCAAGCAGCTGTGGAGGATGCACATGAGACAACTTTGTGTGGAAGTTTGCACTGATGGTCAGGATTCAGTCTTAAGGGCTGTCAAGTTGGCTCCTACCAGAAATCACTTCAAATCTACTTGCATTTGGAAGGGAGGGATAGCTAAGAGGTATTCTGTCTTAACTGCTCATGAGCTAAGTGAAACTTAACTAGAAAGTGGGGGTACCCTGAAAGTGAATATGCAGCTCCTGGATGGCTCCCCAGCTCACAGGAGGAGGGACAGCTGTGGAGAAAATTGATTGTAACAAGGCCAGAACCCAAGGCAGTTGCTGTTTTCTTGGCTGTGGGAATGAATACCTTCGTGTATTGGCTTTTGTTTAGGTCACATATGATTATTCCCTGTAACTACAGGGTCAGGACCAATTAGCTCAGCTGCAGTTTTTGTTGCTTGAACTCCACCATTAATCTCCAAGATGAATAGATTTTTAAAAATATCAATTATGTGAAGGATAGGCTGCCCTCAGCCTTCCAGCAAGATGTCAATATGGCTGTCAGTGTCTGAGTTGGGGCTCCCAGTAGCATGAAGCCAGGGAATGCGACAGCCCTGCCTTTTCCAGGCCCCAATGCTGTGCAGTGGATTGGAAAGACTAGTGCATGGTCTGTGGCAGTGTGGAATTCTGAAATAAAATAAAGTTCCACAGCATTTTGTCTCTCTCTTGATGTGTGTAGACAGTACACTGTTCTCTAGAAGCCTACTTCTGTACACCATTTGTTAGAAAATTGTGCACTTCCTTAGTGCCTGTCATCCTGAAAGGCCCCAAAATGCTTTCCAAATTTGTCATATGTCTCATGTGCCCCTCACCAATTTGCATTCTAGGCTGAATTCCCTGCTGTTCAGTTGGAGAGGCACCGTCTGCAAACTGGCCACAAGAAGCTAATGGTAAGGGACAGAACACTACACCACCACAGCCCCAGGCAGACTGCACATGTGAATCATGAGGACACCTCACTAGGCAGTTGCATCTCCCTTGCTTGTTCGTTTTCTCTGAAGTAGCCGCAGGAGTGCCTATCCCTGGGTGGATGCCTCTGCTTCTGTCTAACATGATTTCACGCGCTTCATGACTTTCCTCTGTTCTAATGCCTGACACATCCTGAATGGTTTGCTTCTCTTTGCCATATTCTTCCCTTCCTCAAATATATTTGATGGCTTATCTCAGAGGTGGCATTGCACAACAGGGGAACCTTCAGGAGCTTTGCCCTATGGTGTGGATTCATGTACTGGGAGGATGAAGGGAGGTGTTAGTATACTAAGGGAGATCACCCGTTGGTTGGAGAGATTGTACTGATCTCCAGTGACTTTTTTTATTCATATATATCCTTTCGGCATGTATAAGTGAACCCTTGGTACCTAAGGCTACTGGCTTTACAAATGGAGGGACACAGGAAGTAGTCCCAATAAAATGTTTGTATACTCTAATAACTAATTCTCTGGTAATGCGTGGCATAAGAGTTGGGGCAATCTGCATAACTTGCCTTTAGCTCTCACATGTGAGTAATATGAACATCCCAAGCACACTGTTAAATCTGCATAGCACACGTCATTTGTTTATGAGCTTAAGAACAAAATTAAACATTGATAGCAAGAACCATGTTAAATTTCTCCTGCAGTTCTGACCCTTGACCTGCCTGACGAAGGACTCGGAGGTCTGAAAGCTTGCAAACTTCCACAAACTTGAGTTGGTCCAATAAAAAATATCACCACATTATTTTGTCTCTACTCTTTTATTTTATTTTTTATTTTTGAGACTAACATGGCAAACACACTCAGTCTACAAACTTTTACTGCACAGTCTGATTTTTTTTTCTTCAAAAAAATTATTATTATTATAGAAAGCACCACTAGGAAAAGTGTCTTCAGTTTAAAACATGCAAGCTTCTCTGTGTCATAATCTGCCCTGAAGAGCTACTGGAGAAGATGGTTTGAACAACATTTTTTCAAACCAAAAAAGACTGATTTAGGCTCTGATTCTCAAAAAGTGGTGCCAATCCCATTCATCTGAATGGGCCAGGGCGGCACTTTGAAGACAGAAACCTTATCTTAATGTTGCTTGTTGTTAATCCTTTTTAGCTTTTGATGCTGATCTAAGCTTTTTAAAAATAAATAAATAAATTCATAGGCTTCACAGCTTGTTTAGTTCTTCCCTCTTTCATACTAGTTCAGGTTTTTCCAGCTCTTGTGACTTAAGTTGTCATGTTTAAAACCACAGCTGTTGAAACTGAGTCTGCCCTTGTGGTTTTTTTGTTTTGTTTTTTAAAGTTATATCCCTCATGTTTGTGGGGAAGAAGTTGAACACACGTATTCCCAAGGATTTAAAAAAACCCATAAAACACATACAAACTGCAAGATGGCCTTAAAACCATGAGGTTTAAAAATTAAAATTTTGTTTGAGGCTGGTAACCCTATCTTCTGCTGCCTTAATAAATTAATACTGATTTATACCCTGCCCTATACCAAAATTGCTCACTTAAAAAACATTATGACATCATAAAATATATTCTACCACTCCTCCAACTCTTACTTAGCCGCCCCGAGCTGTTCTCAGGAGGGGCGGGATAAACACTGAAAAAATAAATAAAATAAATAAATTTACTTGGAGGACTCCCCTCCCTGTCTCTCCCAGCCTAGGGCTCTCACTCTCACAGAGAGGCCATGACCAAACTTTTGCCTACTACCCTCTACTCTCCCTTCTCCTGATAACTAAGGAGTCAATGTTGTTGCACTTGTTTGAGCAGCAGCACAGTCTTGGCTTTTGTACAAGGGTAAGATGCTTGTGTCCACTAACTAAAGCTGTAGTCCTCAAAACGCTGTAGTCCTCCAGAGTAGTTACATTAAAGTAAATGGGGATACTTGACATATTTTGCAGACTGGTTCATCCCTGATGATGCCCTGCATCCTGCAAGTTGCTGTAACTTCTCTTGTGCTCTGCACTTCACAGGATTGGGCTATAGTGCTAACCATATTTACATGGCAGTGGGTCTTAAAACCCGGGGGGGTGGGGAGGCTAAAATGATGAAATCTTCAGAACTCCATGAAAGTAATGGAAGACTGTGTTGCTTGGAGATGCAAAATGTACTGCAAAATGTACAGAAAAGTAACACCCAACCCCAAGCACAATGTCTTTCTGCTTTCCGAAGCCTTGCGATAAGAGGGTGAAATAAGTAAATTATGTATCAATTGTAGAAATGACATGCAGAATAAATATACTTAATTGTTCAGACTATTACTTTTTGATTTTGTAACTTTTCACCTCATTGCCAAGTTGTCTACGAGTTATTCTTGGCACACAGCAGTTGTCAGTCAACCATTTATTTCTACCATAAAAGGAGATTAAAGGAAAAGGTTTACAAAAAATAATCTCCATGCTAACTAAACACTGTTTACAAAGCTATTTATAGTTTTGTAAACTCGTGTGCAGATAGGTGGGCTATGTAGGAGTAAAACAGTACCTTCTGTCTGATTAACTGGCAAAACTACTTTATCAGGTCAGCTGATGCTAAGATGGTAGGTATGAATAATTAAGACCACATGGCTATATATGCCAAACATGTGTGGCACACCCAGATCTTTTTCAAAAGGGAAAACATTTAGGTGGGCAAGCAGGAATGTTTTATCAGTCTAATTTTAATGATTTTTTCTCCTGATTTTTGCAATGTACTCCAAGAAAACTGACTGCTTTGCAAGATATGATTTTTCCTGTACTGCTATCCTATACACTGCTGTACCTAGGCACATCTTTAACCATCCGATAACTCAGGAAATGCAAAGCCATTGTACATCCTTTAAGCTGTCCAAGATGATCTATGGGAAGGCAAGAAGCATAAAGAGGTCTTAGCTGGATCTGTGCTGCTTTGGAAGTAACTTTCTCCTCATTGCTCTGCATACTCCTCCTGCTGGGTAGTTCTACCGTTGACCGCTAGGAGGCAGATGATACATTTTTTCTTCACTGCGCCTGCGTCAACGGAGCTACCTGGTTCTCTTGCCAGTCCGTCGTCTGCCTTTGGACCGTTAGGATGTGTGGTGGTTCCGGCAAACCTACAACAGAGGAAAGAGTGTTTGAGTAATTGGCGGGGCACTTAGGGGTAGTGATCCCGGACCCGGTCTCGGGATCGCTCGGCCAGGCCGCAAGAAAAGTCTTTTATAAAAAAATTTAAAAAAAAGGAGAGGAAAGACCCTGCCGGCTCCCTCGCATGACGCCGGGGAGCAGGGAAGGCCGCCTTATCCCCGAGTAGCAGGAATTCCCTGGTTAGTGGCGCTCCCCCCGCCTTTGTCGGTCAGGACCAGCACAGCTTGGCCCTGCCGACCGAAAAAAGCCCCTCCATTTATTTAAAAAAAAGAAAAGAGGCCGGAGGATGAGCTCTGCTGAGAATCAATTGCCCCCCACCTCCACCCCTGCTGGAG
>QEPC01011807.1:128675-178835 GCA_003113815.1 Sphenodon punctatus | reverse complement strand
AACCTACAACAGAGGAAAGAGTGTTTGAGTAATTGGCGGGGCACTTAGGGGTAGTGATCCTGGACCCGGTCTCGGGATCGCTCGGCCAGGCCGCAAGAAAAGTCTTTTATAAAAAAAAAAAAAAAAAGGAGAGGAAAGACCCTGCCGGCTCCCTCGCATGACGCCGGGGAGCAGGGAAGGCCGCCTTATCCCCGAGTAGCAGGAATTCCCTGGTTAGTGGCGCTCCCCCCGCCTTTGTCGGTCAGGACCAGCACAGCTTGGCCCTGCCGACCGAAAAAAGCCCCTCCATTTATTTAAAAAAAAGAAAAGAGGCCGGAGGATGAGCTCTGCTGAGAATCAATTGCCCCCCACCTCCACCCCTGCTGGAGTGTCGGAGTCACAGCCTACACAGGAGGGAGTACAAGATCCTCAGGTACCCTCTCTCGCTTCCTTAGCCCGCTCTATGGGGGAAATTGAGACTTCCCTAAAGGCCCTCACCCAGGCACAGCTGAAAAAAGGTGAGAAAAGGAAGAGGGCTTCCCCCGAACCCGGTCCCTCTAAGAAGTTGTTGAGGGCGGGAAAGTCTAGAAAGCCTAGGAGGAAGGCGAAGCTTCCACTAGGGGGAGCAAGGCGACAGTTTTTGTCCGCCTCAGGATTGAGGTGGAAGAACAGCAGAGGAGTGGGGGGGGAATGAGCAGGGCTGCTCTTTACAACTGCAATCCCTCTCCAGCTCAGCCTCCTGCTCTTCTCAGGAGGAGTCAGAGGTAGAAGAAGGGGAATGGGTGGATGCCACCGCAGACCCTAAGGATAGGGAGAGGCAATTCCCTGCGCGTTACAGGGAAGAGTTGCTTTCTCAAGTCATTAAGACTCTCCAGCTTAAAGAGAAGTCATCTAAGGAAGACTCCTCCGACTCACAGGAGGAGGAGGAGACTAGGGAATACATGCCCTCAGTGCATGGGAGAGACCAGGGCCTGCCCCTAGACAGGGCATTTGAAAGAATCGTCTTGGAGGAGTGGAAACACACAGATAAGACTTTCAAAATGAACAAGGCCCAGGATTCCCTGTACTCTTTCTCCAAGACAAAGGAGCCCTTATTCAAGAGCCCCAAAATAGACGCTGCTGCTGCCTCTCTGGCCCGCCAGACGGTTTTCCCCACCGAGGGGGACTGTCACCCCAGGGATCCAACAGACAGGGGGGTGGACTGCACTAAAGAGGGCAGTCGATTCCACCACAGCGTCTCTAAAAGTCAACATTGTGGCATCTTACGTTTCCAGGGCCCTCCTGGCGTGGATGCAGGAGGCCCAGGACCCCGATCTGTCCGAAAGAAGGTCACAAAAGTTATCATCTCGCATTTGCATGGCTACCACCTTTCTGGCAGATGCGACTACAGATGGTCTATCTTGGTCTGCTAGAGCTATGGCCAATGGGGTAACTGCCAGACGGAGGGTATGGCTTCGCTCATGGCAAGGGGACACTACAGCCAAGAACCTCCTTACCTCTGCCCCTTATAAGGGATCTAAGCTGTTTGGGGTGTGCCTCGAGAAGGTACTAGAGGAAGCGAATGTGAAGGACAAGCCCAAGAGCCTCCAGCAGGTATCTGCTAAGAGGGGATTTTTTCAAGGCCACTTGTTTAGATTCAGAGGTTTTGGTGCTCCCAGCAGGAGAGGACACTTTCAGGGCAACAGAGAATTTACTACTAACTTTGCCTTTCGAAGAAGAGGCTTCAGAGGGGGCAGGTTTGACAGACGTAGGTCCAGGGGGGCTAGCTCCTCCCAAACAAGACAGGAGGCCTGACTATGCCGCTTCCCGATTAGGGCGCAGGCTACAACATTTCAGGGCAGCTTGTAAAGAATCGGTTTCCGATGCCTGGGTCCTATCCTGCGTCGTAGACGGTTACCGCATAGAGGTAAACCACCCTCCAAGGCAAAGGTTCATTGCCTCACCAGTCTCCAAGAATCCAGAAAAACATCTGGCCTTAATATCCGAGATCCACAGGCTCGTAGATATTCAGGCAATAGAAAGAGTACCAGAGCAGGAGCGTTTCTTGGGCGTTTATTCCATCTTATTCCTAGTTGCAAAGAAGCTGGGAAAGTGGAGAGCTGTTCTGGACCTCAAGAGCCTAAACAAAGTGGTAACGAAGAGAAGGTTCAAGATGGAAACAGCTCTGTCAGTGTGTTGAAATCTGCAGAAGGGCGACTGTATGGCATCCCTGAATCTTAGGGAGGCATATCCATGTCTCAATCTGGAATCCACACAAGAGGTGACTCAGATTTACATACAACGGGGAACATTGGCAGTTCAGGGTCCTACCATTCGGCCTCTCCTCAGCCCCCAGGACTTTCACAAAGATCTTGCTGATTGCCAACCTTTGCAGCAAGGGCTCACCTATATGCCTACCTGGATGACATACTGATCAGGGGCAACTCCCCCTCTGCAGTGGAGAAACACCGGGACAAGACCATTTCCTACCTGGAGAAGCATAGCTTCATTATAAACAGGGAGAAGAGCCACCTTGTACCGAGCCGCAGGTTGGAACATCTGGGTATTCTAATAGATACCTTCTCCGATCGAGCGTTCGTACCACCGGAACGGCGAGAGAAAATCGTGAAGTTGGTCAGATAACTACAACAGCGAGGACACATGAGACTCAAACAACTCGCGAGTCTGCTGGGACTCTTAGTTTCTTGCATAGGTCAGGTGATGTGGGGCCGTTTCAACCTTCGCCCCTTATAGAGGCAGCTAAGAAGTTTGCAGAGAGCTCACGCTCGGTCTCGATTCTTGGGTCCCCATCCCACGGGAGCTAAAGCTCTCAATGTCCTGGTGGTTAGACCCAGAAATCTTCCAGGCAGGAGTGCCGCTCTCAGAACCAACCAGGGCAGTACTGACAACAGATGCCAGCCTCCAGGGATGGGGGGGGGGGCATTCAGGGGTCCACTCAGCTCAGGGGCTGTGATCCCAAAGGGACTCGGGCAGGTCAATCAACTGCCTCGAACTCAAGGCCGTCCGTCTAGCATTACAACAGCTGCTTCTGGCGTTTCCATCTCGACACCTCGTATATACGGACAATGTAACAGCGAAGGCCTATATAAATCACCAGGGGGGATCAAGGTCGAGAGAAATGCACCGGGAGATGATCAAGTTCTTTGCGTGGGCACAGTCACATCTAGCATCAATAAAGGCTCTGCATATCAAAGGCCTGGACAACAAGCGAGCTGACTGGCTGAGCCACCAGACTCTGCACCCGCACGAGTGGACCCTGGACAGGTCCGTGTTCCAGCAGATCGTAGCTTGGCTCGGACTACCGATGATGGACCTATTTGCGACCAAGGAGAACACACAGGTTCCTCGCTTCCTGACTCAAAGACGATGCCCAGAAGCGGAGGGTTTCGATGCTCTGAACCATCCCTGGCCCAGGGGCCTCTTGTACGCGTTCCCTCCAATTCCCTTGATCCAGAGAACCATAGCCAAGGCGATAAGGGAACAGGCTCATCTTTTACTAATCACCCCGTGGTGACCCAGGAGACCCTGGTTCTCTGAACTAATAGAGCGCAGCCACTCTCAATACTACAGACTACCGCTTATCCCAACTCTAATCACCCAGGGCCCAGTATGCTGCGCAGAGACACAGACGTTAAAACTAACAGTGTGGAACTTGAGCGGGCAGCTCTGAGGGCGAGGGGCTACTCGGAGGCAGTGCTGAATACGATCCAGCGTTCTAGAAAGGCGGCCACGAGAAGAAGTTACCAAGCCACTTGGAAAACATTTGCTGCCTGGTCACTACAGCTTGGCAGGGACCCTACCAGGGCAGGGGTCGTTCAAGTCTTGGAATTTCTTCAGTTGGGTCTAGAGAAAGGGCTCAGAGCTAACACGTTAGCCAGGCAGACAGCTGCCATAGATTCAGTTCTTAGAGCAGTATCAGGCAGGATGGTCTCTTCCCACAAGAATGTATGGAGATTCCTTAGGGCAGCGAGGATGATTTCCCCCCCGGTAGTGCATAGGGTTCCTTCCTGGGATTTAAACTTGGTATGAGAAGCCTTGACTAAGCCTCCCTTTGAGCCCCTAAGACATGTATCTTTATATTTTATGACGTTAAAAGTTACCTTTCTTGTTGCAGTAACTTCAGCAAGACGGGTCTCCGAGCTGGGTGCTCTGTCCATGGAGGACAACTTTTGCATATTCCGAAAGGACTCAGTCACCCTAAGGCTAGATCAGGCTTTCCTGCCAAAGATGAATACTGTGTTCCATAGATAACAGGAAGTTATCTTGCCCTCTTTTTGTCCCAACCCTTCTCACCCAAGAGAGAGGGCGTGGCATACTTTAGACATGAGGCGAGCTCTTAAGATTTATTTAGCAAGAACCAAAGGGTTCAGGCAATCCCCTGCGCTGTTTGTAACTATCCAGCCAGGGTACCAGGGGTGCAAGGCTACTAAGACCCTGATATCCAAATGGTTGAAACAGGGTATTATTGAGGCTTATAAAGCAAGAGGTAAAATTCCCCCCCTTCAAATCTGGGATCATTCTGTGCGTAGCGCTGCCACTTCATACGCCTTTAAGGCGAGAGCCTCATAAGATGAGATCTGCAGGGAGGCTACTTGGGCCTATATCCACACTTTTGTTAAACACTCTAAGATTAATGTGTTCCAATCTGCAGAAGCTGCTTTTGGCAGAAGGGTGTTGCAAGCGGTACTGGAGTCCCCCAGTGCTGTTGGCTCCCACCCTTAATTGATTATCAGGAGTGCTTGGGTATGTCCCAGCAGGAGGAGGATGCAGAGCTATGAGGAGAAAGGAGAATTGGTAACCTACCTTCGATGAATTCCTTTCTTTCATATGCTCTGCATACTCCTCCAACCCTCCCGGCCAAGCAGCACGATTTAGAAGCAGGGGGCGGGGGACTGGTGCTTCTGCATTACGTTAGAGAGTTCTTTGAGAATTGTTATAGTTGATTGCATCAGTAAGTTAGGATAGGTAGTGTTTGGGGGTTAACCATTATTTTTGTAATTATATTCGGAACAAGGAGTCTTCAGCTTGCGAACGGACTGGCGAGAGAGACGGGTAGCTCCGTTGACGCAGGCGCAGTGAAAAAATGTATCCTCTGCCTCCTAGTGGTCAACGGTAGAACTACCCAGCAGGAGGAGTATGCAGAGCATATGAGGGAAAGGAATTCACTGAAGGTAGGTTACCAATTCTTTCCTAGAAATTGGGAAGGAGTTTCCAACTAGTCAAAATCAGGGCAAAAATGCACTCGCATCCCTTTCAAATGTTCTCTCAGTGGAAAAACTTCCTTTAGTCTCACTGGGACCACTCTGGAGTAAGTGGTTCCAGAATTGAAACCCAAGTCAAGATGGCAAAATAGCATCTTGTGGTAAAACCTATTGTGGGGGGAAGGGAAAAGCATGGAGGAGGAAATCACTATAACGATCACCTTTGGAGAGTAACTGTTGGAAGGTGAGGTTTACTCACCCCAGAAGAAGCTAGCTACTGGAAACCTTGCCTCCAGCTAAACCTGGACCTTGAGGAATCTGACAAAATCCTGAATGATCTTATAGCAACTAGCGCCATGTGCTTGGATGCTCTGTCTCTCCATATCGGCTTTGCCTCTCTTCCACGATGACTCCCTGCCAAGGGAGCTCCACTGGCAAAAGCTTTCTCTGGCAGCCCTTTCAGACAGTGCTCTGGGGGAGATAACACTGTTTGCTGCAGCTGTGTTGTCTTTTCTGTTTAACCTCTGTAGGGCTGGGGGTGAAGAGACATACATCCTGCCCCTTCCTCCTGACCCACCTGCAGAGCCTTCATGCTGTACACCAGGGGTGGGGAACCTTTTCCCTCCCAGGGGCCACTTTGAAAATTAGTTCACGCTCCAAGGGCTGCATAGAAGCTGGGGGCAGGAGCACTTGAAGGATGTGCTGAAAGAGGTGGTGGGGTGTGTGTGAGTGAAGGGTAAGCAAATCATGGATCTGTCCTTATATGCATGCCCTCATTGCTCCTTACCATGAACTCAATTTTCTAGTGCTTGAGGGTAGGAACTGGATCCAGGGGACAGATTAAAAACTAGCTATCAGCTACATTTGGCTCCCTGGGCCTAAGGTTCCCCACCCTCCGTTGTACACATACATGTGGAAACGTTAACTTTCATTTCCTGTCTTGAGTATTAAAATTTAACATTGGCCCTTTTCACAGAAGATGCTTCCCCCGCCCCTCGCCCATGTGGGTGACGGGGGGAGCGTCCATGTGACTGCCGCAGTACCGGTGGGGATGGGTGGGGCGCATGTGTGCTCCCACGCTCCACCCACCTCCACTGATCCCCCACGCACGGAGGCAATGGAGGTGTCTCCATGCGTGGAGGTGGGTGGGTGTCCGCGTGACAGGCTGCTCATGCACTACACACCCGCCACCGCCTCCACCACAGTTCCATGGACCACAGCTCCTTCCCAGTTCATTTAAAAAGGGCCTGAGTTTTACTTTTTTCCTTGTATACATTTTTAAAAAGACAATAGTTTGTCTTGATTGTGTAGTGTTACTTTTTGACAAGTCTGGGTTTTTATGTTCAGAGGTAGATGAGTTTGTGAGAGGGGTGACTTGCACAGAAGCAAAATCTTTCATGTATTAGTGAGTCTATTGCCAGTAGAAACGTTGTGTAAAATGTTAGCATTTTCCTAAATCACTTTTGTAAATGGAATTTTACCTTTTATTTAGATTTATTTACCTTCTATTTACATTCGAATTTGTACAAAATTGTGGAATATAGTAAACTTTAAAAACCTTAGACCATGGGATCTGTGGGGTTTTTCCCATCAGGTGTGTGTGTGTGTGTGTGCGTGCGTGCGTGCGTGCGTGCGCGTGCGTGCGTGCGTGCGTGCGTGCGTGCGTACGTACGTACGTACGTACGTGTGGGTGGGTTTTTCCCTTCCCTTTGGAAGATTTTGACTGTTTGTGACCTTAAGATAGTCTCCCTTATGCAAACTGCTCCAGCAGCAGCCTGCCTTCCTGATAGGCCAGTAAAGGAAGTTGGGCAGTTCTCCCAGTTCTCTAATGAGGTCACTGTGGTCTCTTTTCTGTAATGGGTTCTGTGTGGGGTAGACCTCGGTGTGCAGGCAAAGTATCAATGAAATTAGGTAAGATTTTATCGTAGGATTCAAGCCTCTCTCTCTGCAGTTTTTGTTCACAATAGCATCTAGGCAACAATACAGGCATTGTATTGTGTTCAATGAACATAAAACTTTTAAAGTTTAAAATTGATTTTTTCAAACCTAATGGCCTTGTCTTAACGATAAATTATGTGCATATTATGGAATCTTTATTCAGACAATTATGTCAGTAGTGAACAAAAAGTCTCAACACTATGATGCATTGTTTTTCATTTCTCTTGCCATTCAAAAATGATCAAAGAGGTTTTAATTTAGAAGATCTTTTTAGCTGAAATAAGAAATTATGCCTAGGGAAGGAGAGTTTCAAAAAAATGTAGAGCAAATGCATTTGGGTATGGCTTTAAATGGGATCTCTTAAGTTAAAAGCATCAACTAATAAAGATATTTTACAGGCATTTCTCAAATTGGAGATCACCTTGAAGATAGACAATAGGTGCAAATAAACAGCTGACTTCTGTCTAGACCCTTTCAACCATACAAATTTTATGTATCCATCTGGCTTTCTTTTCTTTGCAAGAGAAGCTAAGACAGGTGAAGTTTCTTATTGTATATTTCACTTCCGCTTGCAACATTCTTGCTCAGTTGGACAGAGTTCCTTTATATGAAGCTCCATTACATTATCTTTTTAGGAGAGAAAGAAAGGTCAGGTATGTATTTGGTTTCCATTTATTTAACTATGATTACAGCGTTACAATAATCTTATATTCACTTGAAGGAAGGACGGACGGACAGACAGTCAGTCACGCTGGGGTTGAGGAAGAATGACGTGAGAGCCTTTGTCAGTCAATCACCATACTGTGACAATGCCCACCCTCCTACCTAGCCAATCAACAAAACAACTTCAAAGCCCCACCTTCCATCAATTGTCACTGATGCTATCATTTGCCAGCTCCTCCCTACATTCCTCTTGAAAAAAATATATTATTGAATTGCTATTTTAGTTTCTTCTGAGTTAGAATGCACTTTCTCTTCTCACAGAAGATTAATCTCAAAATGTGATTTTGCTGTTTAAAATGACTGCATAATTACTCATACATTATTTTTCAGCAGATATTTTCCGGTTGTCTGTTCATTTTCCATGCTGATGTTCATGGCCATAATGAGATTTTGCTGTGCTTGCCTTACTGTTCCCTGTTGGAGAGTTAACACAGGTAGAAAAAGTAAGGCTGTGGCTATTTGTCCTTGTAGATTACAGCATTCAGTATAATTGAAGTTCCAACGAGACACCTGTACCCACCCAGTGTTAGGCCATGGACTTGCCAAAGTACTGAGAAGATCACTACTGGAAGAGATTGGGTTGTAGGTGAGAGAGTAAATGGGGCCTGCTAAAAGCTATTACTAGAGAAGATAATGGCAGTAGACATGAAGCAAGCTTGCCTTTTAGAGTTGTGGCTGAGTTTGTAAGATTGGCAATGGGAAGAGAATCTCTTCCCCTCTGCCCTCCCGCCCCCATCAGAAACATGTTATATGAAACAGGACCCTTAAAAACTAAGCAAAATTCTGATTCTTTAAACTTTCTCTGAATGGGACATGCCTCCAGTTGCGACAGTTTAAGGAAAGGGCCAAATCGAATCAACCCTTCCATCTTCGTGGAATTTACCCACATTTTCAGAACTTGTTATAATTCTGTGCGCAGAGCACTACCCTTTTGCACCCTGCATGTGTGCAAAAGGGTGGCACTGGCACCCTCTGCCTACACACTAGGGCCATCACCATTTGGTGTAGGCACAATAGGAAGTGGAATCAGTCTGATGAAATGCAGACCAGATCATATTCCGGTCTGTGTTTCACCAGACTGATTAGAATGGCCAGATCCATTGGAAACTGAGTCCAAGCCAGAATTTTGTTACAGGCTTACTCAAGGGTATAGCTAAGTACCCATCATGGCATATTCCCCATTGGCAGCAATGGGGAGAACACAGTGATTACTAGTCCCTGGGTGCAGTTAACTGGAGCACTGAATCCAATGTAGCAGTGATAATGTTAATAATAATATGGTAATGCTCAGAGCAGTGGTTCCAAGCTTTTTGTCCTATGTAGTGTCTTTTTGAGATTTAAATCTAGTATAACCCCAGACAGAAACACAGATATGCAAAGTGTATCCACTCAGAATCACAACCTCATTAAAATGGCATGACCCCACTTGCAGTTCTTACCCACCATTTTAGAACCTCTGCCTCCAAGCCTGTACCCAGGTACCACCCCCACACCCCTCTTGTCCAAAGATGTTGCATCTAAACAGGACAAAAAACAGCTGTGTGCAACAGGCAAATGGAGGGGATATAGTATACCTAGTTCTTCCACTGTGCTTTTCATCCACAAGTCTCAAAGCACTTCATAAAGGTCAGTATCACTAATAAGGTAGCAGTGAAAACATTATCTTTTGTACAGTGAACAGTAGACTCAAAGTGCCTGCTGCTTAGCTAGCCAAATATCAACTGCTGCCTAGTTTGGGTGCTTCTGTATCTAGTGAAAGTGTTACAGGGGCTCCAGCCTATCCTTATGGGACAACACTGGACACTAGTATTAGAATAGTAGATGGTGAGGCTGTAGACCAAGACTGAGGGGTACTGGCAAGGCTGATGTTTACAATAACATGAAGGCAGAGGGTTATGGCGTATTGGCATAGCTGCATGTGAGGGCAGGATGCAATCGGAGGCTGGTGTTGGGAGGCCTGGATATGCGGGGAGTTAAGACTGATAACAAGGGTGGAACTGCAAGGTGGCAGAGCTGTAATAGCATGAAGTGAGGCACGCTGGCAGTAGGGTTATCACCTCTCAGAGTCTTAAGGGTTTCCAAGCATCATCTGGAGTCATGTTTAAGACAAGGATTATTCTTAGGATCATCTGACAATTCTGTTATCGCCTTATATTTTAATTGTCTTTACAAGCAAAGGAGAGGGTGTGTGAAGTGGCATTCAAACCCATACACCCAGTGGAGGTTCCTACTTTGGTTGCAGTGAGATGGGGAAGGAAATGGAATTGAAATTGGCAGGGGGGGGGAGGAGGCGCTGGCTCCAATGATAGTGGCCTCTTTTAAAGGGGAGGTATGGCCACTCTAGATAGCAATTACAGGGGTCTGGCTCTGCTCCTCCTTTACCCCCCAGCTTTGGGTCACCATGTCCCACAAAAAAAGAGGTGAGAAATAGCCACAAGAGGAGTCAGTATGATTCCATGGCAGGCAACAGCAGGGACTGCAGAGAGCTGCAGTGGCTCAATCAGGAGTCCAAATTGAAAAGTGCAGAAAACCCAGCACCTTGTAAAGTGACTGGAGGGAACAGGCCAAGTTTCTTTCCCATGGGGTTGCCCATTTGCCTTTGCGCTCAGCCCATGGATTCTGCATCCACCTTCTCCCTCCCCCCCTTTTTTTTTGCCAAACAATACTTTAAATTTGCATAAATGCATATATACCAAATACATGCAAATTACGACTACTGGGGTAGTCCTAACTGGTAGTGCTATGGCTGGGTAATTGTTGGTCTCAGGATTGCACTGGCAAGGATTGGGACTGGAAGTTAGGGCCATAGGGTACTATCATACTGGTAGGTGATAGGAGTCATGCCGGAGGTGGGCGGGCGAGTGTAGTAACAGGGAGTGGCTGTGACGGGCGAATGCTTGTGAAAGGGGGTGTCAGGAATGTTGTAGCAAGGGCTGTGGGGAAGGGTGATGGGGCCTGAGCAGGGCAGGACTATGGGAGCTGACGGTACAGGTAGGGGTAAGGCTTTGCTTGCAACCGCCCAGACCTCCTGAACCTCCCATCCTCTCTTTTCCGTTTAAACAATAAAAACGCGACATCTTGTCATCTTTACCATCACAGCAACCAACATGTCGGTCATTGCGTCACTGCTATTTTAAACCAATGACGGCGTACAGTGAACGTGAAACCAGTACTCCGAGCCAATCGGGGCTTAGCTTGCCCACGTGGGCCTATTCGATGTCTGGACCCAGCACTTGTGGGCTTCTTTTTCACTAAACCAATGGGGATCTCGGCATTTGTATTACGTCACGTGGTTCGACTCGCCCGTACGCGCGATGACCTGTCCCGCGTTGGGAACAAATTTACATAGTATAGTCCCTGTGATTCTTCCGCCGGCTCTTGGGTGGAAGTGCGTTTTGTCGTCTGCGAATGCCCACGTAAATTTCTCTTGATCCCTGTCGTTCTTGGAAAGGAACATCCAGTCGCGTCCCCTGGTGTTCGAGTCGCACGAATAACTTGCGGAGGAATCCTTAGGTAGTTGATCGACCTTCAAAGGGTACGGTGCCGGATCTCCTTTGCTATATAAACAGAAATCGCGCGCCGCGCTTCCTCATTGTCTGTCTGAAGATTGGCTAGGAAGGTGGTGTTGCTGTTGTGTCTCCCCAGTGGGGTGTGGCTCGGACCAACCAGCAGGAGCAGCCTCCCATCGCTGTTGCCGCCATGGCTGTTTAAGGGCGGCAGGGCCAGCGGCTGCATCGGCCAGTGCATCAGGCGCAGCACCAGCGGCGGCGGCCTCAACACATCCCCGGCGTCTGCAACCATGGCGTGAGTGTCGGAACGGGGCAGGATGGGGGACACGGGCAAATACCCTTCCCAGACGGGCTGTGCCAGAAATAGCTCCCACCAGGTGGAATGGGGGTAAGCCCCGGAGAGAGGAGCGGGGAACGGTGTGTTCTTGGCGCCCCTGGGTTGGGTAACTGAACGGCGGGGAAAGCGCATTGTCGAAGGGGAATTGCTGGAGCCGCTGGGAGAGCGTAGCTAACAGCTCTCCAGGGACAGGAACCGTTCGTCGTAGGAATTGCAGGAAAAGGGGGGGGAGAGAGGCTGGGAGGGGTTCGCGCACACTGGAGAGGATGGTGCCTTAGAGCCCCTTTTTGTTTCCCACGCTGCTTAGATGGTTGCTACTGTGGGTTGAAGAGGTGGCCCATAACCTCGAGTGTCTTGGGAGACTTTAGCTGAGCTTTGTTTGGGAGCTTGGCTCTCTTATATAAGGAAATACTGAGCTTTCTAGAGGCCCATATTAACCTTAAAATGCTGCCTTGCTGTCCTTATTTATAGTAATCCTTCTCTTTCCCCTCCATCCTCGCTCACTAGTTGTGACTCTTAAGAATGTAACAACCTTTTGCTTCAGCTCATTCTGGGCAATGAGAGGGCAAGGATTCCAGGAGCCGTGTTGGCTAATTTAAGTGGAAACGTGGCACTGCACAAAATGGCTGCCTATTTCTAGGCTGGAGAGGCGGCACAGACGGAAGAACCATGAGATGGCTGCAACTGTTGGCGTAGATGCAAATCAATCATGAGTCACCATAGGGTGGGTGGGTGGGGCTGCTGCAGTACCTCTGACCATATTTGGTCAAGAGGAAACTGGGCCTTTTGTTGAGAGTTGTTAACCTACACTAAGCACCATCTTAGTTACCAGATGGCTCTATTGTGCATTGGGAATTTTAGGCAGGGATTAAAATGCAGGGATAGTAACCTTGGGGGGAAAAAAATCTGATTATGAAGGGGGGACACGGGCAAATTGCCTTGCAGTTTTCTGTGACATGAATTTCCGGTAGGATTTCTATTCTCTTTTGTCCTTCACCAGTAGACAACATTTAGTATTAAGGTTAATTCATACCTGATGGCTGCCCTTCTCACTAACACACATACTTTTATTTGCTCCCAGGTTTTTCAAAGCACCTTGCAGCAGCATTGCTGTAATCAACAAAGACACCCTCTACGCTACTTCTGAAGACATAGCCCTAAAATTTGACCAAAATGAGCCTCTTGAGCACAGAGATGTTGGGGGATTTTATATCCCCCTTCAACCAGCCGTGTTTGGTGGCTGAGGAAAGTCTAGGACTCTTAGATGACTACCTGGAGGTGGCCAAGCACCTCCGTTCGCATGGGTTCTCCAGCGACAAGGCTAAGGCGGGCTCCTCGGATTGGCTGGCTGTGGATAGATTGGGCAATGCCACAGACAACAGTCAGGGTAAGGCATCTTTTTGTCACGTAGGAAGTGTTAATGGAATTCGCAGGTGGCTTCTGAAAACTAATATAAGAACTTGGTAGATTGACTAACAGCACCTATTCAGAATCAAGAATGATGGATGAGTCTCCTTCAGAAAGGGGACTGAAATCAGGGGGGGTTTTCTCTACCCCAGTCTTTGTCTCCCTATGTAGAGTTGGGAGGATTCATGAAGAGAGTGTTATAAGCAGGTAACCAGGGATACATTGTTCTCTAAGGTGCTAAAGGTGAGGGTCCAGGGGGTTGTCTTGGGTCTTAAGCATATGTAATTGACCAATGAATAACTTGGTGGCAAGAAAATAAGGAATGGGGAGAAGTGAATAAAATAGTTATGAACTTCTTACAAGTCTATTTGCATGAGTGGCTACTACATTGGAATGGTCAACTCTTTATTTTTTTGCAGAGGATGCCTTCTCCGGCATGGATTGGATGGTGGAGAAAATGGATCTGAAGGAATTTGATTTAGATGCTCTATTAGGTATGGATGACCTGGAAGCCACCGTCTCGCCAGATGAGCTCATGGCCACGTTGGAAGACACGTGTGATCTATTTGACCCTCCCACCCAAGAAATTCACATCAAAGAAACTCCGCTGATGCCTGACCCAATCCATCGTCCACAATCTCCAACTGGAGCGGATCAGGCAGCCCCATTCAGCTCTCTTCTTTCTCTCCCCCTCTCCCCTGTGCCTCGGACTTCCACTCCAGACCATCCTTTCAGTTTAGAGCTAGGCAGTGAGGTGGATGTTCTTGAAGGAGACAAAAAAACAGAAACCACTACCATTCTGGTGGTTGTGATCCCCAAGTGTGAAAGTGAGGAGGAAGCCCATTCTGATAATGATAGTGGAATATGCATGAGCCCAGAATCCTATCTAGCAACACCTCAGCAGAGTCCTACCACTTCTTTTAGTTCCATCAGTGATGGCCAGTTTCCCACAAGCCCTGTAAGTGACTCTGCGCGCCCCAAACCATATGATCATCCTGCAGAGAAAGTAGTGTCAGCAAAGGTGAAGGTAGAAAAGAGAGTAGATAAGAAATTGAAGAAGATGGAGCAGAATAAAACAGCTGCCACACGATACCGGCAGAAGAAAAGAGCAGAACAGGAGGCCCTGTCTGGGGAATGCAGAGAGTTGGAGAAGAAGAATGAGGCCCTGATGGAAAAAACAGATTCCCTGAGCAAAGAAATTCAGTATTTGAAAGATTTGATTGAAGAGGTCCGGAAGGCCAAGGGCAAAAGAGCTAAAGTCCCTGAGTAGGGTAGTCAAGAGTAGAAGTATTTTGCGTGTGTACATAAGAGCTTGGTGCTAAAAGCTGTGTATTACTGCCTAATAAATTATTTTATAATAAACTAGGTTTGTCTGCATTTGGGAGTTTAAGTATACCTAATAGGGTGAAGGGGCAGCCTTTTTTACTTCTAGATTGGCAATCAAGAGCTTGAGGTCTCTTGGACTTCATTCTACAAAGGTAGAGATTGGTTCTAACATCTCTAATGCAAAATACTCCACAACACAGTAAGTGGCATTGCTAACTTATTGTGTAGTGCAAGCCATGTACCTGGTCCTGTACAACAATAGTTACAGATAGGTCACTACCCCGAGGCTTATTTCTCACAGTTGTATGTTTTGGTGTTGATATCCAGCGGTGTAAGTAAACAGCTTGGCAAGCCAGGCCCCCCCCCCCTTTTTTTTTTTTTTTATATCTGGCTTAAGAGTTTTTCTGCCATCTGAACTTGGCAGTTATAAATTTTGGACAGCTCCAGTTAAATCTGTTTCTAGGGCGCAATTATCCAATTAGTATGTACGTGTGCAAGAGCAACTTGGCTGAGAGTAGAGACAGAATGCCATTAGTTAAAAAAGTACAACACAGATACAGTCCCCGTTCTGGCTGGCACTGAGAGGGGCTACTGTCTCTGGAACAGAAACTTGAAAAGCAGAGGATGGGTACCATTTGAAATGAAATGCACATGTAGAGTTATGTGTTTCCCTTCTGCTAGACAGTTTTTTCTCCAGATTAATCAGGCTGCCACTGATATAAATACTGGCTGGCTTGTGTTAATTTACTTCATCCTGAAACAAAAGCTCTGCTGCTACTCAATACCTCACCCCCTTTCAATTGCATACAATGAAACAGGATGTGAATGCTCACTATTGGATTTTTTTTCCACCTTAATAACCACATTCTAGCATACGTAATCTACCGCTTTAGGGAAAGTCAAGTGGGTATTTCACTATTCCTCTTGAAAACAGGTAATTCAAGGAACACTCAACAGCTTAAGTGGAAGATGTCACAAAAGCACCAAGTTAAGTGAGAATGGTGAGCATTCTTGGTGAGAGAACCTTTAAAAATACATAAATTGCATGTTGACAGAAATCTGATGTCACTGGGGTGAGCTGGTATTGTCACAAGATGGGCCTTTGGAGATCAGTGCACACTACCTTTTAATAACAAAGGCTAGTCCAAAAATAGAAATAGCTATTGCTTATACACTTAAGTGAAGCCTCAAGCATGAAGTGAATCAATACCATGGATGTAGTATAAAAGATATGTTCCCAAATCCCTTTATCCCAGATAACCCATGCTTCTCATAGAATTGTGTATAAACCCCCACTGTCCCAGCCTCAAAAAAAATAATAGGAGATAGCTTACAACAAAATTCTAGTTGATACGGTACAGTGCATGTTCGTTCCATACAAGTTCCTAAAGCGCACTGAGCAAAAATAGTTTTATTCTTTGATAGTCTCTCCAGGGGCTGGTGTCAAGGATAATAAGGGAAGACATTTCCCCTTTCCGATGCATGGACTGAGAACTCTTGTCAAGGTGGTTTCCTGCACATGAAGAACCTGGAGACTTCCAAGCTAAACCTTATTTGGTTCAGTCTGTAGGGATCTTAACAGGAGAGGAATAAAGTCAAAAATAGTTTGGAAATCCCTCCCCAATTTAAGGAAATTGAAGGTAAAACTGCAATGGCCTATTTGTGGAATGTACATTTCCCTGTGAGTGAATTGTTTTAAAGGAGTTACCTATGGGTGTAAAATGGGCATCTAGTTGAGCAGGACTAAAAACAAAGTCAGGAATAACTCGCACGTATGTCTGAGGATTAGGTAAAGGGTGAATGTAACTTGAAGTTAGGTGCCAGCAGCAGGCAGATGAGTTTAGAGATCAAACAGGTCTCAGAAGTAGGTGCCAGTAGCACTATAGCAGTCAGGCTGTTACAGGGGCTCCAGCCAAGGAAGTCTCTGGAGCATAGAATAGCTATGTGATGTGAGCTGTCTTGCCATTATAGTTCTCAGATGGCCAGAACCTCAAGGGGTTGCAGGTGGACGTTACACCAAAGAGTCTTAGGAACCGCTGCATTGGAGAGAGAGACCTATTCATTATTCTCTCCATAGCTGAGAAAGTTGATCTTCAGTCAAAAACTGCTGGGCCTAAAGCCCATAATTTAAATGAGGGCCCCAAACTATGGGTTGTGGGGGCACAGGATCATATTGAAGTCTCAATGTTATTTTCCCAGCAGATAAATGCTTCTGAAGGGATGGGAGTGGGTTTTAACATTTGACATTTCTTGGTTATGGAAAGTTGCGTTCTTCAATACATTTCTTCCAGGCACTACTCAGTAGAACTGTGGACCAGGTGAGATGTTTATATGAGACAAGCTCTGCTTTTATCTTCGTACAGCTAGGCTTGGTTCCTAGCATCCTGAGGAAGGAGTACTGCTTTAGACTTTCTCATACATATGGCTGGCCGGAGGCCACTGGAAAAAATTAAAGTTACTTACCTGTAAATGGAGTTTTTCAAAATGACTATACTCACACAGCCCACCCCCCTACATTATCTTGGAGTTTAATTTGGAGTCCATGTGAGTTGGAAGGAACCGGGGTCGCTGGGTACTCTGGCTCTCCTAGATGAGCACTTTTGGGACATCAATGAACAAAAAATGCCCTTTTGGCTTCTCTGGAGAGATTTTTAGGGTTCACACCATATTATTATTATTATTATTATTAACAAACATTTATATAGCGCCAGCAGTGTACCTGGCACTTTACAAAGTAATAAAATAGACATGGTCCCTGCCCCTAGGGCTTACAATCTGAGAGACAGGAGCTGGGGGAGAGACTTAGGAAGGGGAACAGAGGGAGAGACAAGGGGTCTAACATTCATGAAGATGCGAGGTCTCAAGTGCACGTGCTTGGCTTGGTTACAATGAGAATGACAGCAGGCAGGTCCATGTTGCAAGGAAAAGGGTAAACAGATCGTAGGTATAGGAATAGTGGCTCAGCAGGATAAAGAGTCAGGCAGAGCAGAGCGAAAGAGGTGAGGTGAAAGGTGAGTCCATTCCCTCCCTGTGCATGTTGTGTGCTAGGTGTGTGCATGTAGGGGTTGTGCGTAACATGAGTGCATTACATGTGAGGTGTGCAGTGTGGGCACTGGTTCTGCGAGTGGTGTACGTACAGGGGTTTGTCTAGGGCAGCAAAAATCCTTGCACCAGCCCTGTGCAGGTTGCCCTGGGATGCCATGGGTGAATCTGGCTGGGGATTCAGGGAGCCATGGGGGAAGGGGGTGGAGCAGGCAGGCCAGGAGTCAAGTGGCAGAGCTGGGCTGGGCCATAGGGGTGAGCTGGGGCTAGGTCAGCCAGGGCCCCCTGCCCTGCCCTGCCCTGAACTCCTGGGTGCACAGTTTTGTGCTCTTGCCAGCCAGTGGCCCCACACGTTGGCAGCCTGGTGGTGGAAGATGGGTCCATGCTGCGGGACTGCCCATTTGGGACTGCGTACTGTCACTGAGAACGTGGTAGATGAGTCTGGCTGTGGAGGCACAGGGGGCTGGGGACTGTTACAGCTAAGTGAGTTTCATTTCTGCCGTGGCGGGTGAATAAACTACATCTTTATACTTTGATAGCAATTTCTGATCTAGGGTGTTCTTACACACACATTTCTTCTGCATGTTTGCTGTTACATCCTGAACTTTCTGTGTGTCTAAATCACTCACCCAGATCTTAAACATCTGGCTCTTTGAACTTCTGCATAGAACTTCTCTCAGAACGTTTGTGGGTAAAAATTTCTCCTGGTAAAAACTGCTTTGCTCCAGACAGCTGTGGTCACTTGGTTTCTATGGCAGCCTGTCACGTCTACCACTACGGCTACTTTAGGTTGCTTCAAGGCAGGGTTTGTGTGAAGAATGCATCCAGGAACTGCTTCAGGGCAGTGTGTGTGTGTGTGTGTGTGTGTGTAAAATGCATCCGGAATTTACTTGTGGACTTGTAAACCCAGAAGATTTTAAAAATCCGTAACTTTAAGGTGTGTCTAAAAGTGCCCATAGACAAGCCAGATACCAAACTCTTTTACTCCAAGGGATCAAATATCCATAACTCATTATGATAAGCATTTATATAGCACCAGCGATGTACCTGGTGCTTTACAAAGAGTAAGATAGACACGGTCCCTGCCCGAGAGCTTACAATCTAAAGATGAGGGGAGGGAAGGGGGAACAGAGGGAGAGACAAGGGATACGACATTCATGAGGATGTGAGAGCTCAGGTACACGTTCTTGGCTTGGTTACAGAGAATTGGGAGTTTGCAGATAACAGGTGGGGGATAATCCTGGGTGGGGATGATTAGCAGGAGTTAGGAAGGGGGGAGTGGAAGAGGTGGGTTTTGAGGAGGGACTTGAAGGTGTGGAGGGTGGGGGCCAGGCAGACACGGGCAGGGAGGGAGTTCTAGGCATGCAGGGCAGTGAGGGAGAAGGGATGAAGGTGGCTGGGGGAGGTGTGGGAGGGTAAGGGAGGGAATGGAAGAGGAGCGAAGGGCTTGAACAGGGTTTCGGAGGGACATCATGGCAGAGAGGGGAATACTTTTCCCCTTAAAAGTATTTGTCTCAGGTGTGGGAAAATCTATGATGCAAAGACAGAACATAATGACATTACTATGGTTCTTTTAAAGTAAGCTCTTCATTTCCCCTCGCCCCTTATCAAGAACAGGGCCGGCCTTATCATGGGGCAGCTGCCCCGGGCCCTGTTCCTGGGGGGGGGGTCTGCAGTCGGGGGGCCCAGCTCCCAGCCCCCCTGGCCGAGTCTGACTCCGATAGGCAGCGCCAGCAGAGGGGGCCAGCGGGAGTGAGGGAGAGGCTCTGCCTCTCCCTCACTCCATGGGTGGGCCCCCCCCGTTGTCTGTCAGTCTCGGCCAGGGGGAATGTGGGAGAGGCGGGACCTCTGCCTCTCCCTCATTCCCCCTGGCCAACTCCGAGAGAAACCAGCAGCGGAGGGGGCCACGGAGAGTGAGGGAGAGGCAGAGGCCTCTCCTCTCCCACACGCCCTCGCAACTTCTGGTGGCAGCAGGCGGCGCAGCGGAAGATTTAATCTGCCACTGCTGTGCCCGCCACTGCTGTAGCTTGACACGGAGCAGGCCCAGTGCGGGGCCCAGGACGCCAACGCCACAGCGGTAATTGCCCGCGAAATGGTTGGGCTTGGGGATGGGTGGAGGGGAGTGCCTCTCCACCTGTCCCCGAGCTCAGGCCCAGGTAGCGCCCCCTGACCAAGCCGGGGAGCGCCCCTAGGAGAATGGGGCCCCGCATCTCCTAAGGCTGGCCCTGCTCAGGAATATTACACAGTTCCTTCAAAAGAACTATAGAAAGCCCCTGCTGATATTGGTCTTTTTGACCTGCAGCATTGACGTATGTCTTCAAATAAGGCTGCTTTGTGGACTCCAGTCCAAGCATCGGCACTGTGCTCTGCAGGATAGCAAGGCACATCAGAAGGACCCTACAGAGGTTAGCCCTACTCAGTCTGGAAACAGGCCCAAGCCTGAATGGACCAGGGAAAATTTACACTCAGCATGGACTCCAAACTTGCAGGTAGGCTGACAATCTCTAGGATGAAGATGAAGGTGGTTGTGGGTTGCTCCCCCTACTGTAGAGGCTTTCTCAGAGCTCTTGGGCATAGCTATCCCAGCTCCCCCTTCTGTTCTGCAAATAAAGAGTTCTCAGCTTATGAGGCCAAGAGAAGAAAACAGCACCAAAAAGAAGCAACTGCCAGCTGCATGCTCAGATATTTCTGGAGAGAACTGACCTGAATAGGAACCAGTTTCTTTCAGTTGCTGATTTGTTTTATTCTTGGTCTGCTGCAACACTAATTTGTTTCTCATCAGCTTTTTTCAGACCTCACTTAAGCTAAGTTTGATGCTGTTATTTATATAAATGGCAATTACTATGCTCAGTAAGGAAGCAGTAGGGAACTGAAGTTATTAAATAGTTTCTGTTGTTTGCACTGTTAGAATACCACTCCTCTGTGTATTTGGCAGTGTCCAAGATTGCCCAGTGCCAGTTTCATTAAGGTCTGTATATGCATAGGATTTACATGGCTGTAGATTGGCTGAGAAGATTTCTGTTTTAAATATATTTATGGGGCAAACTAATTTCACTGAGAGGATGGAAAAACCTAACTAGAGCGAGGTTTTCCTTGCAAGCTTCTACCTTCAACTCTGCTCATGCATAGGGTGGCCAGACAAGCAAATTTTAGAGGATTATTATGAGAAATACAGGTTGCAGGGCTGCATTGGCTCCAAAATCTGCCTGTCTGGCCACCCCACTCATGCACCCCATCCGTCTAGTCCAGTCTTGGGTCAAATGAAACATTTATGTACATTGCTTGATAAAAACTAGACAGCAGTTTCTTCTGAACTTGCTTTGACCCATGTCAGCCCTATTTCCCAAAATTCTATTTCTACCACCACAGAGGGTTCCGCTAACTTCCTCTTCATATTGTTTTTTTTTTTAAACGTGTGTTTTTACTTTACTCCATTTAAAAATACACACAACACACATAAGAAAATTCCCTCCTTGCTCATTCTCTGTGAAACCAGATTACAACCCTGTACCTTGTGTGCAAAATGCAAATCTCCAGCTGCAGCTTTGCAGAGGGAGAGAAAAGGGTGATAAAACCTCTTCAGTAGCTTTCCTCTTGGCAGGAAGTCCAGTCATAGCAGTAATGACACATTGTCCTCTGTGTAATGAGCGGTGCTTTTTAGTGTCTCTGAGCTGGCCTAACAACATGAAAATGCAAGATAGTCTGGTCAGACTATTTCAGGCAAAATTCAGAGATTGTTAGCTCAATCCTCTTCCCTCTTTCTCCTGCCAAGAAAACCCTCTTTATATCCCTTAAGCAGTCACGATGCCTCTTGAGCAAATATAGCCTTTGCCTTTCTCATGTTGCCTGGTTCTGTATTTCAATATCAAGTCACTTTGATGTGGTTGTACCTAAGCTTCTTTGTTACCCTCTCAGTGTAGGCCCACTATAGGTATTTGGGGCCATCTAGTGGCCAACTTTGTAAATAGCAAGTAATTTCAAAATCAAAGCGGTTGGCGCCTCCTTGACATCACATCCCTCACCTCTTCCCCTGCCCATAAATAGGCATGAGCATAAGTCCCCCCCCCCCGCCAATTATTTTCTTCCCATGTTCAGCAGGCTCAGAGTAGCAAGAGAAAACAACTGATGTATAGCCCTGGCTGAAGGCTTTAGAAAGTGCACTGACTGTGAAGCGAGAATCTCTGACTTTTGACTCTCACCTGCAGTGCATGTTCTGCATCTGCATTGTGTGCTGCGGCTTTAAACTCCACACTAGTGCCTGCAGGGTGGTGCCATCAGGATCAGCTGCACACACCTTGGTGGTGCCGTCAGCCATTAAGTGCTTGTAGGCTCCTGCAAAGCTCAGAACTTCTCATTCCTCCCCAGGGAGGCAGGTTATTCCCCACACCGAGGCACATCCCCTGGGTGCTCCACGTAGGTACTGTTCCCTGGAACCAGACAGGTCTCTCAAAAAGAGAAAAGCACCCACAATCCCTAACTTACCATCTCTACCCCCTCCCTGTGAGAAGAGTGCCACTAGCATGGATAGTTTGGGGTGGAGACGTTTCCTTCCCCGGAGTGGGGTGCCACTGGATGAGACACAAGAGGTGTTAGCCCTGCTAGAACACCTGCTGTCACCATTAATATGTCAGCTACTTCACGGACAAGATCGCTCGGATTCAGAGCGATTTTGCAGCCGGATTAGGGGCAGTAGGTAGAGAGCGCGAGGTGATGGACCCCCTGGTCCATCTTTGTAGGGGGAGTTTCAGGAATGGACGCCGGCCGATGCGGCGGATGTCCTGGGGTCTGTGAGGGCCACTTTTTGTGAACTCGATCCATGCCCATCCTAGTTGGTGAAAGCCTCCAGGGGGACGGTGCTGGCAGGGTAGTGAACGCGTCCTTACAGCAGGGGAAATTATCACCCAGTCTCAAGGAGGCGGTGGTGTGCCCCCTGCTGAAGAAACCATCATTGGACGTGGACGCCCTCGCCAGTTACCGACCTGTCTCTAACCTTCCCTTTTTAGGGAAGGTTATTGAATGGGCGGTGGCACTCCAGCTCCAGGCGCATCTAGACAGCATCAGTTTCCTAGACCCGTTTCAATCTGGGTTCCGCCCTGGCTATGGCACCGAGACGGCGTTGGTGGCCTTGGTCGACGATCTCCGCCGGGAGATGGATGCAGGATGTTCAACATTTCTCATCCTGCTAGATCTCTCAGCCGCTTTTGACACCGTGGACCATGGGCTGTTGTTGAGACAGCTGCATGACCTGGGGGGTCCGGATGGGAATGTTCTTGAATGGTTCCGTTCATTCCTCTCGGGGAGAAGCCAGCGGGTGGTGCTGGGGGAGGAGACATCTTGCCCCTGCACCTTATCATGCGGCGTTCTGCAGGGTTCTATTCTGTCTCCATTATTGTTTAATGTATATATGCAGCCACTGGGGGAGGTCGTGAGGGGGTCTGGGGTGCGTTGTCACCAATATACTGATGACAGTCAGCTGTACCTCTCTTTTTCAGCGGACCCAGACCCTGCTATCTCGGTGCTATCCCAATGCTTGGAGGCCATGGCAGAATGGATGTGGCAGAGCAGACTGAAGCTCAACCCTGATAAGACGGAGGTGATGGTGGTGGGGAGAGCGAAGGAGATGTCGGCCCCCCTCATTGGGGGGGTTCGTCGGCCCCCCTCATTGGGGGGGTTCGTCCGCCCATAGCTCAACAGGTCCGGAGTCTGAGGGTGGTGCTGGATGCAGACCTCCGCCTAGAGCGGCAGGTGGAGGCAGTCGCAAAGGCTGCCTTTCGCCAGTTATATCTGGTGCGGAGGCTGCGGTCGTTCGTCTCCGGCCCGGACCTGGCCTCCCTCATCCATGCCTTCGTCACCTCGAGGCTGGACTATTGCAACACGCTCTACGTGGGACTTCCCTTGTGTTTGGTTCGGAGTCTGCAGCTAGTGCAGAATGCAGCGGCCCGTCTCCTGTCAGGGACGGGTCGCTGGGAGCACATAACACCAGTGCTCCAGGCTCTGCACTGGTTGCCGATAGCGTACCGAGCCAGATTCAAGGTGTTGCTAATGATTTACAAAGCCCTGCATGGTTTCGGCCCCTCATACCTCAGGGATCGCCTCGCCCTGAAGCGGCTCCTTCGGTCGGCCGGGGGTGCCTTCTTGGAGGTCCCCCACATTAAGCGGGGGGCCACAATGGAGAGGGCATTCTCGGTGGCCGGGCCGCGTCTCTGGAACTCCCTACCGGAGGAGACCCACCTGGCTCCAAGCCTGTTAGTATTTCAGTGAAAATGCAAGACCTGGTTGTTCGCCCGGGCCTTTGGGGAGGGGGGTGGGAGTTGATTTTTATTGCCCTATCCAAAGTAGTTTATATCCCAGGTCCTGTTTTATATGTTATTTTTAAAATATTGATATGGTATTTTTAATGTGTTTTAGACTGTGTTGAATTGTATTTTATGATTGGAAGCCACCCCGAGCTGTGTTCAGGAGGGTGTGGGGCATAAATTTAATAAATAAAATAAATAAATAAATAAATAAATAATATGAATATCTATTCTACGGGTGCTCAGTCAGTTGTCCCATTACATCCTGCTCCTGAGGAGTTTACCTCTCTAGACTTGGAGAGACCTCATCCAGCACCTTCGAGGCCAGGCCAGGCACCAAACCCACCAATTAAACACCAGAAGATGACTCCTTGTCCAGCTTCCTTCCCCCAGTCAGCACCAATTAGGGGCCATCAACACATCAGTATGCTGACTTATACCTGAGTATGGAGATGGATTATGGAGATGAGATGGACCATTCATTCCTCCAACTAATGATGGAGACACATCTTCGCTAGACACACTGGACGCACTCCTAGACCAGGCCTGGACTCAGCTCATGAAGGGACAGCCACTGCTTGAGACATCAGAGCTTTCCATGATTTTGTGACTCGAATAAAAGAGACTGGGGAAGGGCCCTGAGGCAGCTGGGGCACTGGGGAACGGTTTCAGCTATTTGCTACCCTGCATATGGGACACAGTGACTGTATTGCTCTGGCCTTGGCTATTATTGAGCAAGTGGAAAAAGATGTTTGGCATAATCCTGCTATAATTTTCCCTGTGGACTCTAAAGTCCTTAAGATGTATCCCATCCCGGAGGTGGGGCATGACTTCCTTCTCTCTCATCCTGCCCCTAATTCACAGAAGAAAGGGGTGGGATGGGGAGGACCTGCACAGTCCCCTGATGAGGAGGGGAAATGCATAGATTTTCCTCTGGGTTGCAAATCATACTCAGTGGTGGCCCTTTGTATGGGAGTGGGGAATTATCTGCCCCTCATGGCAAGATTTAATTTCACCTTGTGGGGATACTCTCTCCCAATTTACACCCGACCTTCCGGAGGGTGCTAGGGAACAGGTCACCACCATAGTAAATGATGGTCTTGAGGTATCCCAACATCTTATGAGAATATCTCATGATGTAGCTACCATGAGAGCTAGGGGAGATAGCAACAGCTATAGCCACCCACAGACATGCCTGGCATAGCTCCTTGGGGCTGTCCCTGGAGGCCCAATTTGAAGCTGAGAACCTCCCCTACGCTAGGCAAGGACTGTTTGCAGCTTCTACTACTCAGGAGCTCAAACAATTAAAAAAAGACAGGAACACAACACGATCCATTGGCCTTAAGATCTTGGTACTAGTCATGAACCTTCATATAGATACAGGAGGGAGTTTGAGCACTTTCAGCGATGGAAGGGCCCATGCAGTACCAGGGTAATTCATTCCCACTTCCCCTACCCCCCAAGAACTCAGTCAAATCAAAGGGGTTTTCTTAGACCTTCCCAAGGTCAAAGCTTCAGGGGTCATGGGCAGCGCTTATCTGCTTCTTCCCCGACCCTCCACCACCTAAAAAGTGTATCACCCAAGTCATCACAGGTTTTCCAAAACTGTTTGCTCTACTTCATTGAGGTCTGTGAAAGCATCATGTTGGACGAGTGGGTCATTTCCATAGTTAAGGATGGTTATAAGGTTCAATTATCCACAATCCTGAAAAGCCGTTTTGTGTCTACCCGCATCCCACTGGATGGTCTGGCAGTGGATGTGCTGATGGCTGAGACTGATCAGCTCTTGTACAAGGGTGCCATTGAGCTTGTCCCAGAATCAGAATGGGGTTCTGGGTTCTACTTGAAATACTTTCTGGTTCCCCAAAAACTGGATAGCTTCAGACCTATTCTGGACCTTAGATGTTTAAATAAATGTTAGATCTTACAAGTTTAGAATGGTGATTTGGGGTCAGATCATTCCATCTCTTTGGGACGGAGATGTCTTTTCATCCATTGACATATTGTTGGATGCATATTTTCATATATCCATACACCCAGATTATGAGAAATACCTTTGATTTGCCCTGAGGTTCACTGTCTCCCCTTCAGCCTTTCTACTTCCCCTAGGGTATTTACAAAATGCTTAAACCCAGTGGCTGCTCATTTATGAAGCCGGGATTTATATGCATACCCTTATCTTGATGACTGGCTGTTAGAGCTACATCCCCAGACAGACACCCTGACTAGCCAGATGGCTCTAACCTGTAATGTTATGGCTAATTTAGGTATTCTCTTGAATTGGGACAAGTCAATCTTAATCCCGACAGACTTAATTGAATTTATTGGGGCTGTACTTGACTTGAATACCACTAAAAGGGTTCATGGCCCTTAAGCTTTTCAAGGCTAAATGGCAGAGGTGTGCACCAGGGGCCCATTTCATTTTTGTTTTTGCTATTTAAATCTGTCGTTTTCGTTTTCATAAATACCAATTTTTCATTTTTGCTTTCGTTTTCATTTCTCCAGTGGAAGGCATTAAGTGTACCAAATACCAAAAAGTTTGAATAAAGGAATCCAATTTTATAAGCAGTTGAATTATATTATTTTGCAAAAATCTTCATATACATTCTTAGCTGTAACTTCTTTGCCTCACATTTAATGTAGATGAAACTTGGCAAGTTTATACTCCTTTCTATATTTACTATCTCTGACAACTTTCAGAAGGATTGAACAAAGTGTCCTGGTGGTATAAGCAATTAACTTATAAATGTATGTCTGACTGTAACATCTTTGTAGTATTTGCCAGGGATGTATATCACACTTTCACGATCATCTCTGTAAAATATCAGAAAGATGTGATAAAGGGTCCCAATTTTATATGCCTGCACAGCATCTGCAGAGAAGGAGCCTATGCCAGGGATTCTCTTACGTGTCACTGTGATATAAGATCAGTTTGTGATGTCAATTGGCCAGCAGAAATGTCAACCAAATATCCTCATTCTGTGCTGTGACCATCCCAGCATCTCTCCCCCACTTGTTACTGGGAAGTCAGAAGCATCTGTTTAGGAAAGCCAATAGAGATTCTCTTACGTCCTCTGTCACAGTGCTCCAGGATGTGATTGTGATGATAACTGGCCAGCCTGGATGTGTAAACTGTCTCCTGGTTGTTGGGATGCTATCCCCGAAGTCCCAGTTATGTCTCCTATGCCCACCTCGAAGCCACTACCTAGTGGTCCTGTAAAGCTGGAAGCATGCAGTAATGAGCCAGTGAATGTGTCCGTCAGTCTTTTGGTTTGCTCCACATCCTCCTTCATACAGCCTCCCTCCCCCTGCCATGCCAGGTACCTGCCTCTGACACTGAAAGGGAGGGGCCAGAAGCCCTCCCTCATTTCTCAGTAGACCTAGAAGAGGCCTGAAGCGCTCCGGAGCGCCACTGGAGCCGGACCTGCCGCTGGCGGACCCAGGGCCGAAACCCCAGCACCACCAGGTAGGTCGATCCCTGGGGTGGGTTGTTTTTTTACAAAAAATGTTTTTACCAGGCTGGGCAGGGGAGGGGGGGGGAGATGAGCCCCGGCGCTCCTTCCACCTGCGCAGCCTGGAGAGGGAGGGAAAATCGGGTTCCTCCCTGTCCCCGATCTGAACGGGTTTGAAACCCGAACTTTGTTCAGCCAGTTCGGTTGGGGGGCAGTTCGAGTTCGGGGTGTTCACGAATGACTCGGACACCCTGAGTTCAGGCCAAACACCAAACCCCCAAACTCTGTTCGCACATCCCTAGTGCTGACACATTGCAACTGCAGTGCTCCCTCGCCCACCATGTTGCAGTAACGAGTGAATCTGTAGTTCCCCAGGGCTGAGTCCAGTACACCCTCCCCCCCGATAACAGTCACCAGCCATGGTTACCCTACCAGCCACCCCTTGCTGCCTCAGATTACTTGAGTCCCTTCCTCCCTGTGCCACCCCACCCACCAGGGGACATGGTGCCCAGAGCACCCCCATGGTTTGGGAGCCAGCACAGCACCTGCCAGAGCAGCATGGCCGAACCAGCTGCAGCAGCAGCTTGGGGCGGAGGCACCACAGGTGAAGAGAGGTTGCTGGGCTGGCACTGGCCGTGGTCAGAGCCGTGGAGGAGCCTAGAGGGGTAAGAAGGTCTGGGCTATGTTCACAAAGGTAACATTAACCTAACCACAGTCCCTGTCTCTGTGATTTCTTTGGGCTAGCTCGGAGTGCAACAGGCTGTTCTGGGCCCTGGTGGTGGTACAGATGGGCCATGAGTCAAAGGGGTATGGTCCCCAGGGAGGAAGGAAAGTTATGCCCACCCATTTGTATGCTGCAGGGGCTGACAACATGCATGTGCGGGGCAATGAAGCACTATATACGCGTTGCTGTGGGGGCAAACTTAAGCGTATTGGACCGTGATATGCATGGAGCAATCTTATCCCAGCACAATGGGCAGAGGCAATGGGCCCCTGGCTAGCTGTCTGCAACACCACTGAAGGGTACAGGCAGGCCTGCCATATAGGCACAGTTGTAGCAGCCACCCATGAGAAATACAGGGTGCACAGCTGCATTGGCACCAGTGCAGCAATGCAACCTCTAGGTCTCATAAGTGTCCTCTACAACTGTGCATACATGGTGACTGTGTGTACAGGGGATGCAGAACCTGTGGGGAACATGCTTGTGCTGTTACCATTGGGGACATACCCCGTATTATACAGGCAATAGGTGTTCACGTGTAGTCCTTCCCCGCCCATCTCACCCATGGTGAACGACGACGGCTATCCCTGGTCAGTAGCCATTCAGGAAATGAACCTGCAATGGATATCTTGGTTCTCATTGGCCATGTGCTGCTCTACCTGACCCTGTCCCAGCTGGAACAGAGACACCAGCTCCTTGCACCCTCCTTGGGAAGGGATAATCAAGACACCACCTGTCTCGCATATACTGTGGAGCACACAGGCAACCACAGTCAGAAGGGAGGGCCTTGTCAAGCTGGAATATGTTCTGGTTCCATAAGAGCCTCCAGTGTTTCTTGACGATTCCAAATGCCCCCTCTATTTAGCATCTGGTTGAAGAACTCCTGTTCTGGTGTGCATGCCATGGCGCACAGCTTCATAAGTCACAGCGTTAATGGGTAGGCTGGATCCCCTATGATGACTGGGCCCCCCAGACGGACCCCCTCAATGACCCGGATGGTCCATGGTCTGATCTCCCCAATATACAGTCAGGTACAGAAGGGTGATTCGCGGAGAATTTGGGCATCATGGCTCTGCCTGGACACTGGCATACATATCAATGAACAGCCCCCAGTTGTCAACAACACCCTGCAGAGCCACAGAACAGAAGCCCTTCCAGTTGAGATAGTAAACTCAGCTATTTGCAGGGGACATATGATGGGGATGTGCGTCCCATCTATCACCCCAAAGCAGTTAGGGAACCCCATACGGGAAAACCCCTCCATGACCTCTGCTCGGTTTTGGAGCTGTATGACCCTCTCCAGAAGTATGTCTAGTCTACTATGGCCGTGCACACCTCAGCAAGGATGGTGGACACCGTGGAGGTGCCCACACCAAATTGCTGGGCCACAGACCAGAAAGAGTCTGGGGTTGCCAGTATCCAAATAGCAATGACCACACATTTGCCAACCATTATTGGCTCCCACATTACCATGGTCTTCCTCTGGAGATGTGGCCATAGGATCGCCATGATGTGGGACAGCAGGCTTTTCAGCATCCAGAAGTGCTTCCTCCACTGTTCTTCCCCCCCAGGGTGGACAGAACGGTTTCCCAACAGTCCTCACTGTGCTCTACCCTCCAGGACCTCCACTTCATGGGAACAGGCAGGCACAAGGCATAGAGGGTAGACTTGGTGTTGAAACTAAGGTACTTCGCTGTCCACCTCAGTTCCCCTTGTAGGGTGGTCGCAGACTCCCACAATGCTCCAGGAATACCCATCTTTGGAGCTGTGTTCTGTGCCTACTGTATGCCGCTCCCTGTGCAGCCTGATTCGAGCACGGCTATTCAGTGTTTGAGAAAGGCTGAGAACCACCAACAGCAGCCTGTTTGTATCTTCTGTATGGACCTGGCAGCAGCCTCAGCACTCATGAGAATCTGCTCAAGGGCAGCATCTCTAGCAGCCTCCATCGCTGTACGGCAAGCCTCGGAGGGGTTGGTTGCCGGAACCCAGCAGGTGGTTTACATGGTTCCTCTGTTGGAGCACGAGGCAGATGTGATTGTCTTAGGTGCGTGTTTACTAGGGTCCCACTCTGTATTTGGGGCCTGTGTTCTCTTCCCCCTCCCTGCGTAATGTGGGTGACAGCACTGCTGCTGTGTTTGCCCAAGTGGTCACTCTGTGGAGCTTTGCAGCTGCCAGCAATAGGTGTCTGTGGGCATGTTGCCTCACCCTTCCCCCCTCTGTTGCTGTGTGCGCAGCCTCCATGTGCCCTAGGTCATGCCCTTCAATGTGCTGCCCAATCCCCTGGAGCTGAGGAGTGGCATGGCAACCAGCAGGGACCAAGGTGGAGATATTTTCTGGCTGTGCAGTTTGTTGCCCATATTAGATGTTCATTGGACCTTTCAGCAGACCTTGCCCCTGCTTCTTTGATGCCCCACAGTCTGCACTCCTTGTACACGGGGCATGCCTTTGCCCAGGATTGGCCAACTCCCTATGTGATATCAGGGTCACGGCTCCTACTTTAGGTCGAGGCCCGAGGGTTACAATGCCCTGCACATGCCTCAGCCGTGCGGTGTATCTGGTCACCTGCCTCTGTGCTTATAGGGTTAGCCCTGGGGATGGATGGGGATGGGGTATGTTGCCGATTGTGTTTTCTGCACCAGCCCCGTGTTACCTGATGTTCTCACTGTTTCTCTGTTCCCACCCAGAGGTGGAGAGCTGTCTGGGCCTCATGAGGGACATATCCTGCAACCTAGCAGAGGCCACAGGGGCCATGACAGAGGCAAGTTAGGCACTCCAGAATACTGATAAGCCTCCCCTGGGCACTGCTACCAACCCTGACCTTGCTTCCTCCAAACAGTTACCTTTTGTGGAGAGAGCATGCCACACGGGGATGTTCCAGCAACCATTGCCCTGTCCTTCAAACAGCTCACGGGCTGGCGGGCGGCTTCCCCCTCCACTGTACATTCTGGCCTTCTCCTCCTCCTCCTTCATGGGGGGTGGTGGAACCCCAAGTTTTTCCTTCCCTTCTTTGTAAAGCGCCTTCTTTAGGTGTCCCTCGTCATGGTCTCTCCCCCACCCCGTGGTTTGATACCTCAGGGCCTATGCTGGGCCCTTGCAGAGGCATGCTGCTGCTCCTGGTTCAGCAGTGGGGTTTGGGTGGTGAGGTACTGGGGCATTGTCGTTGGAGCCCAATGGTGTGATGCTGGTGTCCGTTTCCTCTGTTACAGCGTGAGAGTTGAGGCTGTCCCTTGAGAGGGAGTAAGGTGAGGAGAGCCTGCTCCTGATCAATATCAACCTGACCTGGCCTCTCCTGCTCCCCATGGCAATTGTTGTCACTGTTTTAATGTTTGTCCTGTTTGTTGTTTTTTTATTATGATGATGATGAGCATTTATATAGCACCAGCAATATACCTGGCGCTTTACAAAGAATAAGATAGACACGGTCCCTGCTCAAGAGCTTACAATCTAGAGACAGGGAAGGGGGAACAGAGGGAAGGGGGAACAAGGGATGCGACATTCACGAGGATGTGAGAACTCAAGTACACGTTCTTGGCTTGATTGCAGTAAGTTGGGAGTTTACAGATAACAGGTGGGGGATAATCCTGGGTGGGGGTGATTAGCAGGAGTTAGGAAGGGTGGAACAGAAGAGGTGGGTTTTGAAGGTGTGGAGGGTGGGAGCAAGGCGGATGAGGGCAGGGAGGGAGTTCCAGGTGTGCGGGGAAGCAAGGGAGAAGGGACGAAGGCGGTTGGGGGAGCAGGGGAGGCGTGGGAGGGTGAGGGAGGGGATGGAGGAGGAGTGGAGTGCTTGAGCAGGGGTTCGGAGGGAGATCAGGGCAGAGAGGTAGGGGGGAGCGAGGTTATGAAGGGCTTTGTAGGTGAATACAAGGAGCTTGTTCAGAATGCGCTCAGGAAGAGGGAGCCAGTGGAGAGAGGAGAGGAGATGCTGCACATCCCAATCCAAGCATACAATGGCAGCATTAGATACTAAAACAACAAAAAAACTGTAATAAACACAGATCAGGAGCACAGGAACCAAGGCAAAAAGCAACAGGGGGAACAGAGGAGCCACACGCTGTGCACAGCAGAGGCCACAGATTTCCTGTACAAGTGGCCTATAGGGCACAATGACGGGGGGCAGGGGTCAAGGGACCCATGGGGTAATAGTTGGAGAACCCCAACATGGAGACACACCACACCAGAAGCACTGAGGTCCTGGGAAAGCCCCACCCTCACCACACGGAGGGTGCACACAAACACAGGAGGTGGGGACATACAGTCCAGGGAATAAAAAGGCACCAGCAGCACGGAACCAGGAAACAGCTCACATCCCCGCCCAGATGCCACTCACAGAGGATAAAAGACCAGAGCGAAAAGTTCCACAGATGGAAAACACACACAAGCACAGGAGTGAGGGGGACATAAGGTCCAGGGAATGAAACACAAGTGGGCCTCAAGGCCATGGGTGGGGTGGAAGGGCAAAACCAGCAGTCTCAGCGTACAAGGCCCATCGATACATTCCCTGGCAGTAGCCCCATGTCAGCATGTGAAAGGACACCAGATAGTAGACTTCAAAAGGATCTCCCACTGCCAAAGACAACTGGACATCCAGGAGTGTCCAGACTGCCCACAGGTCATGGAGCTCCACTCTGGATGGTTCCTCAGCCAAGTGAGGAACCCCAGGTGTTCCAGGAAGATGATACCGCCACAGCAGCCAATAAAGACACTCATACTGGAGCAGGATGTATCCGCGTGTGCACAGCAGAGCCATGGTGAAGGACAAGGGAAGGGCTGTCCATTGCAAGGCAATGGTCAAACTATGGTAGCACACAGATCTGCAAACATGCTCTCGTCCCTCTAGAGCATGGGGCACATTCCAAGAGACCCCAACAGCAGGAAGCTGAGCTCCCCTGCCTGCTGCACGCTCTGTTGCCCACTCACATGATGTCCAAGCCCCCCTATATGCTGGTTAATCAGCTTGTAGCCGATAGTCACAGCGTAGGGGTCGGACAGGATGCAACTGTCAATCAGTTGCTGGACATCACCCTTAAGCCAAAAGTCAGCAGGGGTCATGATTAACCCCACATCGCTGGTCATGCCACTCTCAGCCCCTGCACCACAGTGCAAAGAAGGGTCCACTCCTGTTCTGTGTTTATTAGTATCTAATGCTGCCATTGTATGCTTGGATTGGGATGTGCCCCACTCCTCTGATTGTTGGGGGTGGGTCTTTGTGACTACTCCCAATTTCCATTGCCATGTCCATTTCCACTGTTGGCTGTATCTGTCAGCGGATCCAGCATCACCCCGTCACAGACAGGATGGGGCTAATGAATGCCACGACTTGCTGCCTCCTTGCTTTCCACATCTGTACGTCATGGCAGGGGTGTGACCTCTGTTTAGTGGTGTTGGTGTGCGGGGGAGGAGGGGACGGCCTGACCCCTTGAACCATGCATGCAGCCGGTGGGTAGAGATGTGGGAACGTGGCGGCTACCTATGTGAACAAACTGTTTCAATTGCTCCTCATGTGCATGGGTGTCCTGCAGCCACAGATCCCCCTCCCACCATGCTCTTAAATAAACACCCTCTGAAAATAACTTGGATAGAAAAGGAGCTAACAAAAATTAAAGATTTAATGGAAGGCAATAGCCTGGCCTCATTTGATTACGTTCTTAACAAATAACAGCTACTACCAGGACACAACTACATGCTGGGATTCAGAGACAGTTAGGGAACAACTGGTCTACTGTAACTATTTCATCTCTAGAAGAGCACATTAAGAAATATGGAAACAAAAGTCATTTTGCAGGAATTACTTATTGATGGCTTAATGCTTTCCAATACCTGTCAATATCAGCCTAAAAGAAAAGTGGGAAGGAGAATTTGGTCTTACTATATCGTTGGAAACCTGGGAAATGTCTGGCTTAATATAAAAGACACTTCCAACTCTTTGGGCGGTTTCACACAGACACTCCAACACTGATAAAATGGGTGTTACATGTTATACATGTTGCCCTGCAACATGTATAATAAAATGTGTTAGAGTGTCTGTGTGAAAAGGACCTTAATTGTTCTGCAATTTTTGTCAGAACAAAATATTAAACAGATATTACTGGACCACGGAATGTTTGTTTAAGGCTGGATTGGCAAGACAAAGCAAGTGCTGGAGATGTAGGCAGCCACATGCCTTTCACATATCCTTTAAACTTGTGAAAAATGCAAATGTTCTAGAACATACTATATTAAGTGCCGTTTCAAAAACTTTGAGTGTCGCTATCTTTCCTTCTGTGACCTTGTGTGTCCTTGGTGAGCTAATTTTAACGATTAGCAATAGGAAAGGGACTACAGTGTCTATTCTAGTGGCTAAGAGTTATTCTGAGAAAATGGAAGTCTGAATTTCTTCCAGCATGTTCCGATTGGCTGAGCGAGTTCTCTACCACTGCATCAATAGAAAAAATTACCTGCTCCAATAGAAAGGCCTGGGGGAAAAAATGAGGATGCCTGATCACACATGCAAGCGTTTCATATCATTTCAGTTAACTAATTTAATAATGAAGTTATGTAACTGCGGGCTCTCACCTATGTATGTATTTAGTCATTTTAACAAGTGTCACCCTGTGGGATCAGGGTTTTTGTGGGGTTGGGTGGCATGGTTCCTTACGTTTTACATAACTAAAATTGAATTTTGCTGTATAGGATTCTTGTTTATATCCTATGGATCTATCTTTTTTTTGCCTTGTGTGTTTATAATAAAAAATGGTTTTTGGTTTTGTGTGTGTGTGTTTTAAAGTTGGCCCTATAGGAACCATCTGAGCTAGCTTGTCTCCATCTCTTACATTTGTGACCAACACAGCAACCACCCTCTCTCTTTACCTAATCCTGAAGCTCTTGAATAGAGATATTTCCTTTTCAACAAGAAAGGTTCCATTTCTTTCATCCTTTATGAGGAGCACAGCATTATTAAAAAGTTCTGCTTTCTCAATACTCTTTGTTCCTTTCCCTAAATACAAATTTATATTAAAGCTGCCCTAGACTACTATTTTACCTGTGTGGGGGGTGGTAACATAGCCAAATCTGCAGGATTGCCATTTATATTTTCTGATGAAGTATGACCAGCCAATGTCACGATGCTGGGAAGGTGCCAGAAGTCCAACCACGAGGAGCTAATTTAACAGGCAGCCCTCACCCCGCAGCAGTAAGGATAATTTGTGGGTGGGAGATTGCAAGAGAAAGGAATGTGGTCTGGCAGGGTCCACTACAGGAGGCTGAAGAGTATTAGGTTACATTCCAGGAGGCATTTTGTACAAATGGAATCAGGAGAGAGCTATCCCTGGCACATGCTAGTAATCTCTCCTCCCTCTGCTTAGTTGGAGACAAGTCCAGCAGGTGGGATCAAGTCAGGCAACAGCCTGTTTTAACCCTTTTTTCCTCTCAGTACCCCACAATCCTACTATTCACCCAGAGAGTCACATATATAGTAACATTTTCATAGCATTCCATTCCACCATCCCATGCCCAAGATACTGCTGCCTCAAGTTTTGCAGAGAAATCCGAAAGAGAGTGATCTTGCTAGGACAGGAAGAATGTTGCTAATCTGCTCTGTCCAAGTACAGTAAGAAGCTGGGCCATGCTTTTCCACTTAATGGGTGGAAGCCTTTCCCTTCTGAAGAAGCTGAGAATGAATAAGCATGAACATGTTTAAAATAAGGAACTGGTCCTTTCAACACATGAATGTTGAACTAGCTTTATCAACAGTGAGGAAGTGAGCACTTCCACCCAACTGCACAACACAATTGCCGAGTAACCTATGCATTGAGAAACATGATTACTTGGAATTACCTAAATTTAACCACTTTGACTATATATCTGATATTTCAACATAGCAGAACCTGCATTTCTAGAACAAAGCAAACAAAGCATTGTTCTAGAAATGCACGTTCTGCTATGTTAAAATATCTGATATGCACCTGGAGCTTTAGTTAAACAGAGTGAAGCTGTCTGTAGTTCTGAATTCTTGCATTTGTGAGGAAGGGTCCTGTGTAGCCCAAACATCTTGCATGCTCTCACTAACAGAAGTTGGTCCAGAAGTTAAGATACCTGTGCTACTTTGTCCATTTCACATTTAGGAACAACATGGCAGCCTCACACACAGATTTTAAGACTTTCTGAATAGCCAGATTAGTTACAATGGAGATGGCCATTAACACAGTTGATTATTGGTCAGCTCTCTTTGCAGAGAGAAAAGGCATAAAGTTGGTTGTAAAAAGCAAAGCAGGGTAGTGTCTAACTGAAAAAGCAACACTGCCATCATACGGTCAAACTATTTGTGGCATGCACAGAATTTTAATGTTAATCTCTATCCTCAGCTCTTTTGAACATTAGTACGTTAGTTCTTTGAGGTCTTATACATGTACACTTTGTAGTTATTGTGCCCTGTGACACTGACTTGGAACTGACTAGCCAAGCAGTGTTTTGGAGTGGAAAGCCCATGACGACAGCAGACCCCTTACACACAAATAGATTTCCTTCTCAGCCCATTTCTTCCTCAGCCATAGAAAAGACAAGATACCTGTAGCTCACATTTTTTTCTCATGCCAGTTCAAGTGTTCACTTTGGGTCCTGTTGGTCCTTCCCTGCACAGGACTGGTTTGTCACTCTCAAAACAAAGATGCTTTTTTTCCAGATTGCCATTCCCCCTTCCCACATTTTGATTTCTACTGACCAGCATTATCAGTGCAGCATGTTTCCATTCTGCATGGTTAGTTGCTGAGTTACGTTTACTGTGCCTCTGGCTCTTATTGCTATGCACTGCTATAAGGAGGGCAACTTCATCCACCCTTACCCAGGGTGGCTGCTGTAAATGCCTTCCTAAGCAAAGCCTAAGATCATATCTGTTAAGACCCTCCAGAGACTAGACATCCTCATCAACTGGGATAAATCACCCTGGATCCCATCACAGCATATTCAATTCATAAGTGAGGGATAAAATGGGGATGGGTGGGGGGAGGCACGAGGGTAACTTTTAAAAAAATACAAAAACAGGATCCTCCATTAGGGGAATGGGCAGGAGCAGGGCTCAATTTTCAGTCTTATGCTGAGCTCCGTGAGGATATTCACTAACAGTTCAGTTCTTTACTTGCATCAATAGCGATCCCTCTAAAGGCAGGGAGTCTCTGGTGGTGGTGCCTCTGCCACAACATGCATGCTGTATACACCCAATTGTTAACTTCTTATTTATATAGCACAAGCAGTGTACATGATGCTGTACAATCATCATTCAGAGACAGGACCCTACTCCAAGGGGCTTACAGTCTAGGAAAGGCAAGGTAGGGGAGATGAGAACATAGAGATAGGAATACATCCACAAAGTTGGAAAGTTGCAGGGGTATGTACCTAGCTTAGCTACGGGGGGAGAATCTTGTCCAATCAATGGTTGGACCCTCTGATCAGCAGTGTAACCAGGAGTCAGTACAAATGGGCACTCAAGGACTAGCTTCCCAGATGGGGGTCTGCCAGATATCAACCTCTCTACCAACTGCAGAAAAAGGAAGCCACTATTCTATTCCCAGCAGAAAGACACAAGTGTTGGTATGTCCAGGGCAGCCTGCAGCTCCATAGATGGTTAAAACCAGGAAAAAGGTCTTGTACGGATATATCAGCCGGTGTCCTTATACAAGCCTGAAAGGGTGGCTCCCTAATAATGGCCATGGAAACCTCCAAAGCTTGAGATGCGGAGCCTTTCAGACCACTCAAGGAGCCGAGAACTAATCAACATTCGTGACTCATCCTCTCTTCCTTTGTTCACCTTTCCCACTGCCTGCAACTATCCGGTGCGAAAACCCCAAGTTTGTGCCTTAGAACCATCTTGGCTAGCTGGAAGGGTCTGTGTTGCTGGTTCTCCTGGACAGGGGCAGATCTGGATCCACTACTCCAGTCCCTAAGCAATAAATCTTAGTGACCCAATTGTGAGACTGTGGTGTCTAACTCATTCCTCATGTGTGTACTGCAGCATCCCTCAACAGAAGAAACTGCAAGAAGTCTGCCAGCTCTGTTCTCCAAGGCTGCCTGAACTAATCGAGGGCTAAAAGAATCAGTTTCATCCTATCACTCAAGTGTTTGTGATGACCCTGGCAGAGTCTATAGACTTTACATTATAGAAAGAAAGTGGGTAGACCAGATGATAAGTGTTCTCCAAGGACACTTTCCTCTTCACTTTACTTCATGTGCACGCAGGAGTATTTCTTTCTTCCCTCCCTTTCACCAAGGAATCCTGCTTTTCAAAAGTGCTGTGAATATGCCTTTGGAACTGAGACTGCACAGCTCATGCCTTCTTCCTGCTGTGTACTCATCACAGTGACACCCTCCCTTACTCCCCTCTAGACAAAATAATTTGATCTTCAAGTTGTAGTACATACTGAAGCAGATTAACTGAGGGTGTCAGCACCCACATGGGTAGTGTCACTACACAGCTAGAAATAAATCACTGCTTTGCTATTATGTCTCTACAGTTTCCTTTGAAGACATCCTTTCCCCACCACTCCAGGACTACAAACAGCAACTTATGAAGGTGGAAAAGGAGTCACTTACCTGTAACATTTTTTCTAGGGGTGAAATGAGCAGCTAAATTGCTGCTCACAAGCATTTCTTGCTATGTCAAGCATAGGGATTGCGATCTCAGCAAGACCTTGGTCCCAGTACGAGTTCTTGGTAAGAAACATTTTTTAAAATCCCAGGAGGAACCGAGCACTGGAATTTCAACAAGGAAATCTCCATATCTCATCTCAGCCCTAATTTTTATACTATAATGTCACACAACAAACTGTCATGACAGTTATTATATTGTTCCTATGTCAATCATTCCAATGCAAAGGAAGGAGTGGCAGTGCTTACCATTTAATACATTAACTTGTCAACAATGTTAAGCAGAGCAGTTACAGGATCTGCAGCTTCTAGATTATAAAGAGATTGGAATAATCCCTTCTTATATTATGGTACCCCAACCTGGTAACAACCCCTTTGCACTAGTGATAAGACAACAGGATGGGTACAGCTTCAGATTTATAGAAGCCATTACAAATACAAGCCCAAAATGCTTTTGGTGTGTTGAAGACATTCACACTCTTCTACAGGCTTTAAGATGGTTTTATTTTTCCTGCTGTATAATTATACATTGCATTTCATTAGTACACTTCATAAAAGCTCTCCAATGTTTTGGACATTAAGCCTCCTAACATCAGCCTGTGGCAGAGTCACCTATCTCCTCTTTACAGATAGGGAAACAGGCAGAGATGGAGTGATTTGCTTAGTCCTGTTCTGTAGCAACAGTGTCCTCCCCTTTGTCCTAATAACTCCAGGTGGTCCACAATTCCAATCTAAATCACCTCACATCTACTCTCCTCATAAAATCTGGCACTATAAAATACTTTAGCCAGATGACTTCAGCGAGGGCACTTTTTCTCTGGGTTGAGTCAAATCTTTCCTAGTATCAGAAAAACAGGAGTAAGTGAGGTGGGATCTGAACTCTGACAAGAAGCACTTTGTTCTCCACTTGTCTTCCATCCCAAATGCTGAGTTTCAGAAAGCCAGAAAATTCCTACAGTTCCATCAGGCAGGTCCAGTCGCTGCAAAGTACTCCTTCTCAAATCTCTGAAAGTCTTCCTCAGTAAAGACAGTGCCTTCAGATTTCTTCTTCTGTGGCTCCTCTGCAGGACGGTCTCTAGATTTCCTGCCTCTATTTTGGGACAGAACCTTCAGGCACAATAAGTAAGGGAAAAATGTTACAGGATGCTTTCTTACATTTCTTGCTATCCTGACCAACCAGAAAACCTCCCCACAAAAGCTAGTGCTAATGATGCCAAATTTAAGCTGCTCTACTCAGTGCCATTCCAATCCTAAGAACCTTCTGAGCAGAGAAAGCAGATTATTGGACAGTTGTGACAGATGCATAATTAGGACTAAGCAGAACAGGACTTTCCTGGTTTGGGAGACTAAGTCTCAGGTAGCTCCTTTTCGTTGTGGAAGCAACAGAAAACAAAGTGACTGCTAGGACTGAAAGCTCACCAGAGATTTTTCATCAAGGCCATGGATTATTTAAGACCTACCCGACAGAGATCTACTTCTGGCTTTTGGTCACAAGCATGAGTCTATAGTTTTTTTTGGAGACCACAGAATAATTACTGATTGTGTAGGATTCAACAACTTCACTGGCTGTTGGCAGCAAAGTTAGCTTCTTTGGTAGATACCCTATACTCTCTAGTCACAAGAAAGGGAAGCTCAGTGCTGTAAGAGTACAACTGAATGGTCAGTTTTCACAATGGAGAGATGTAAAAAGTGGTGTGCCCCAGGGATCTGTATTGGGACCGGTGTTGTTTAATGTATTCATTAATGATCAGGAAATGGGTGTTAAGAGTGAGGTGATCAAATCTACAGATGACACCAAGTTATTCAAGGTAGTTAAAACACGAGCAGACTATGAAGAACTGCAACAGGATCTTACGAGATCGGGCGCCAGGGCATCTAAATGACAGACGAGATTTAATGTGGACAAGTGCAAAGTGATGCACATAGGGAAAAATAACCCAAAGTATGAGTACACAATGCTGGGTACTAAACTAGGAGTTACCACTCAGGAAAAGGATCTGGGAGTGATTGTGGACAATACACTGAAATCTTCAGCCCAGCGTGTAGCAGCAGTCAAAAAGTAAACAGAATGTTAGGAATTATTCGAAGGGGATAGAGAATAAAACTGAGGATATCATAATAAGGCTCTTGTGCCTTATGCAGCGTTCCGCAGGGTTCTATTCTGTCGCCATTATTGTTTAATCTATATATGCAGCCCCTGGGGGAGGTTGAGAGAGGGTTCGGGGTGCAATGTCACCAATATGCTGATGATAGTCAGCTGTACCTTTCTTTTTCAACAGACCCAGACCCCGCTGTCTCGTTGCTATCCCAGTGTCTGGAGGCCGTGGCGGAATGGATGCGGCAGAGCAGACTGAAGCTCAACTCCGATAAGACGGAGGTGATGTTGGTGGGGAGATCAAGGGAGGTAGCGGCCCCCCTGATTCGGGGGGTGCGCCCACCTATAGCTCAGCAGGTCCGGAGTCTGGGGGTGGTGCTGGACGCAGATCTTCTCCTGGAGCGGCAGGTGGAGGCAGTCGCAAAGGCTGCCTTTCGCCAGTTGCATCTGGTACAGATGGTCCATTCGTCTCCGGCCCGGACCTGGCCTCCCTCATCCATGCCTTCGTCACCTCNGCTGGACTACTGCAACACGCTCTACGTGGGGCTTCCCTTGTGCCTGGTTCGGAGGCTGCAGCTAGTGCAGAATGCGGCGGCCCGCCTCCTTTCGAGGATGGGTTGTCGGGAGCACATAACACCTGTGCTCTGGGCTCTGCACTGGTTGCCGATAGCATGCCGAGCCAGGTTCAAGGTGTTGGTATTAATTTACAAGGCCCTTCACGGTCTCGGCCCCTCACACCTCAGGGACTGCCTCGCCCTCCGTGCCCCAGAGTGGCTCCTTCAGTCTGCCGGGGGTGCCTTCTTGGAGGTCCCCTGTGTAAAGCGGGGGGCCACAATGGAGAGGGCATTCTCGGAGGCCAGGCTGCGCCTTTGGAACTCCCTCCCGGAGATGGCTCGCCTGGCCCCAAGCCTTTTAACATTCCGGTGAAGATGCAAAACCTGGCTTTGGGAAGGGTGGGTTAAATGGGTTTTATCTCCCCAACCCTATTTATTTGGTTAAAGAGTTCCCGGGCCCTGTTTTAAAAATCGTTGTTGTATTTTTATTGAGTTTTAAATGGTTTTATGTGTGTTTTAATATATGTTTTGTGTTTGGAAGCCGCCCCGAGCTGTTTGCAGGAGGGGCGGGGTAAAAATTAAATAAATAAAATAAATAAATAATGCCTCTATACAAATCGACGGTGTGACCACACCTGGAATAGTGTGTGCAGTTCTGGTCGCCCCATCTAAAAAAAAAACATAGCTGAACTAGAAAAGGTACAGAGAAGGGCAATGAGAATGATAAAGGGTACTGAACTCTTCCATACAAAGAGAGGCTTGACAAGCTGAGTTTCTTCAGATTAGAGAAGACTGATAGAGGTTTATAAAATCTTTAGTATGGAACGAAGAGATAGGGACCAGTTATTTACCCTCTCAAATAGTACTAGAACTAGGGGACAGTCCATGAAACTAGCTACCGGCAGATTTAACACAAATAAAAGTAAGTACTTTTTCACTCAACGCATAATTAACCTATGGATTTTGTTGCCAGAGGATGTTGTCAAGGCCAGTAGTATAGCTGGGTTTAAAAGAGGACTGGATAAGTTCTTAGAGAGTAGGGTCCATTAATGGCTATTAACCAAGTAGCTTACGGAATGAACTTCCTACTGTCGGGAGCTGGGAGTGAACAACGGGGAATGAATTGGCCATTGTGACTGTTGGTTCTTCTTCCATGCGATCGAGATTGGCCACTGTCGGTGAACAGGATGCTGGGCTTGATGGACCATTGGTCTGATTCAGTATGGCACTACTTATGTTCTTATGTTCTTAAAAGGAAACATGAAGCAGCCCAGAAATTCCAAGCTACTGTCCTAAATCCAGGCTTTTGCTGAGCTGCATCTGGCTTGGCTCCCCCAGCCACACACGTGTGCTCTCTTTCCTGCAGGCAGCTTAACCAACTGGCACACCCTCTTCTCTAGCAGGAGGAGAACTGTGAGCAGAATGGCATTCCCTCCACTAGCCAATCAAGTACTGGAGGGGGCAGAGAGGTAATTTCCTTTTATTTGCCTATCCCTAACCAATTGGATCTCCAGATTTGGCCTTCATAGTACTTTTACTGATACCTAGAGAATTATTTTCCTGTCTAATTTCTTTTTTGATAACATCTGTTGGTTCTGAGTGAGAGTGGTTCAGAACAACTGCTTTAATCCATGGAATAAAATTCAGAGAGACACACAATTCTAATCATGGCTCTAAATTGATGTCCTCCACAGCTTTGGTTAAGTCACATCTTTTGCACCTTAGTTTTCCTTCTGTATGGTAAGTATGAAACTTTCCACATTCACAGGGGGGCTTCAGTGACTAGTTATTGTTTTTAAGACAATATATATACTTGGGACACAATCCTCCACCATCAAAGTCAATGGGAGCTGAGCCATTAGCTTCAATGGATGGAGGATGACACCCAGAGTTACTCAATAGAAACTACCAATTTAAGTTGCATCCCAAACTCATTTTTAATCATGGTCCATTTCCATGCTTCTTGACTGTGAGACCTGTTTTTGAGAATATCCCCAGACAGCAGATATACAAAGTGTATCAAGTATCATCCAGGTTCATGGCCTCCATCCACAGAAGGTGCAACCCCACTTCAGGTCCCAACCCCCAGTTTTGGGACCTCTGGTTTAGTGGTTGAAAATCCCCCCAAGCCCACCATCCATAGAACAGATCTAAAGCTTGCCTTTTGTGTGATGGTGCTGTCTGCAATGAATCGGCCATGCATCATGTACTCCAAGTTTTTCTTCAAGTGATTAACAGCCTGATGTTTCTGATACACTTCTGGAAGAGACGACAAGAAGGCATCTCAGTACATGGAGGCTCGCAGGTAAAGGGGAGACAGCAGGAGTAGGACTAAGAGGGCATGACAAGGTTAGGTTAGGATTAGCGGTTGTATGGCACAGCAGCCCATGGGCTGTAATGGGCCAAACACAAATGTAATAAAACAGGATAAGTCAAAGCTCAACTAAGAGCTTTCTTAGGGCCCAAACATGGAACACACCATTAGGGAAGAAGGGAGAAAAATCAGAACAAACAGCAAACATGCCCACCCACCCCCATGCATCACAAAGTTTAGTCTGGAGGAGCAGTAAGACAGTATATGAATATATGAAAGCACAAACAAAAAAGGCATGACAAGGAGCATTCCAGCAAGTGACAGAGTTTATTATTAAGTATTTATCTAGTCCAGCAATGTACCTGGCACTGAACAATTGTAAGTGCCATTTACTGGGTCAGACCAATAGTCCATCAAGCCCAGCATTCTATCTCCAACAGTGGTCAGCTTCGGTTGCCCCAGGGAAGTATGCCGAAGGATACAATGAAGTAACCCATTTCCTGCAATCCTCTCCCAGCTTTTCACAGTAAAGGGTCTTGTACCCATGATCAATCCACTAGTAGTCCTGAATGGACCTAACTTTCAAAAATTCATCCAGTTCCTTTTTGAAGCCTGCTACTGGCGTTTACAACATCCTCCTGCAACGAGTTCCAGAGTTTTATTATACGTTGGGTGAAAAAGTACTTCCTTTTATTTGTTTTAATTCTGCTCCCTGCTAACTTCGTGGAGTGACACCCCCTTTCCACTTCCGGTCCTGTTTTTGGAAAGGGTAAATAGCAGCTACCCATTTATCTGTTCCACACTTTTTATGATCTGGTAAACTTCTATCATGTCCCCTTTCAGTTGTCTCTTCTCCAAGCTGAAGAGCTCTCACCTATCGAGCCTTTTTTCATACGGAAGCCACTCTACGCCTTACATCATATTTGCTGCCCTTTTCTGCACCATAGATTTATACAGTGGCATTATATTTTCCATTTTGTTATCCATCCGTTTCTCAATTATTCCAAACACGTGGTTAGCCTTTTTGACTGCTGCTGCATGTTGAGCTAACAAAATCAATGATCTAGCCACAATAGCTCCAAGGTCTTTTTCCTGTGTAGTGACACCTAAGTTAGATTCCAGCATTGTGTACATATGATTAGGGCTATTCTTTCCTATGTGCATCCCTTTGCACTTGTCAACACTGAATTTCATCTACCATTTTGTTGCCCATTCTCCTAACTGTGCTAATCTCTTTGCAGCTCTTCACAGTCCACCTTGGTCTTAACGTTCTTAAATAATTTTGTCATCTGCAGATCTGACTACTTCACTCTTCACCCCCTTTTCCAAATCATTAATGAACAGGTTGAACACTGGTTCCAGTTCAGACCCTTGTGGCACCTCACCGTTTACTTTTCTCCATTTGGAATACTGATTATTTATTCTTATCCTTTGTTTCCTATCTTTTGATCAGTTTCCAATCATTAGATATGGGGCTCTGCTCTGAGGAGCTTACAATCTAGGGGTGATGGCAAGGGAGGGGAGGCGAAAATTCATGATGTTGAGAAGTCACAGGTACATGTGCTTAGCTTAGTAACAGAGAAGGGAATCCTGAATGAGAGTAGAGGAGGCATCAGTGAGCAGTCTGCGGGATGAGGAGGTAGAGAAAGGCTAGGTTTTCAGGAAGGAGTTGAAGACTGGGAGGGAGTAGAACAAACACGTTCAGGAAGGTAGTTCAAGGCATAGGGGACAGCATGCGATAAGGGGCTAAGAGAGTTCAGAAAGCAGGAAACTCGGAGGCAAGTGAGAGTGATGGGAGAGGAGGAGCAAAGCTCCAAGGTGGGAATGTAGTGGGAAACAAACACAGAAAGATAGCAAGTCCCTCCTCAAAACCCACCTCTTCCGCTCAGTCCTTCCTAACTCCTGCTAACCATTCCCACCCAGGATTATCCCCCATCTGTTATCTGTAAACTCCCAACTTACTGCAACCAAGCCAAAAACATGAACCTGAGCTTTCACATCCTCATGAACGTTGCATCCCTTGTCTCTCCCTCTGTTCCCCCTTCCCTGTCTTTCGATTGTAAGCCCCCGGGCAGGGATCGTGTCTATCTTATTCTTTGTAAAGCACCAGGTACATTGCTGGTGCTATATAAATGCTAATAAATAATTAATAACAACAATAATAATAATAATAAGGCCATGAAGAACTTTGAAGGTAAAGACAAGAAGCTTGTACTGGATGTGAAGGTGGAGCGGATAAGCTGAACATGATCAAAGTGATGGGCAAGGTGGATGATCTTGGCAACAAAGTGCTGAACAGAAGAGAGAATCAAGGTGAGAGCAGTCAAGGTAAGGGATGACTAGAGCATTGACTAGGGTTTTGGCAGTGGAAAGAGAAAGTAAAGGGTCAGATTTTACCAATGTTATGCAGAGAGAAGTGAAAGGCTTTATCAACAGACTGGATCAGAGATGCAAAAGAGGAAGAAATCAAAGATGAACCTCAGACTATGCCAATACCATCAGTAGAAATTGAGAGGGAGAGGAAGGTTTAGGGGGAAGAGGAGTTCATTTTGGACGTATTAAACTTGAGTTGATGGTGAAATAGTCAAGTAGAAATGCCAGAGAGAGAGCTGGTGAAGTGAGACTGTATTGAGGGGAAGAGCAGAAACAGAGAGAGATAGAACCAAGTGGTCAATAGGTTTGCTGGGAAGCATCTGCAGCAACACCTCCCTCAGAAATCTTGGGTGTCTCACACAGTTGAAACATTCAGTTTTTCTAACTCATGGACGTTTCGAACTTTGGATACAGTTCATGCCAATCATGAAAATCCATGATAACCCTTATTTCAGCCCAGTCATCCTGTTGCTTCAGGATTCCTAGTTTTCCATGACAAAAAATTGGAAGTTTTCTGATAAAAAAATACATTCTCTGATTAAAAAAAGCAAAATCTGTTTTTCTTGTAACTAAATATAAATACTAGTTGACTTTCCCATACCACAATATATAGGTATGAGTTAAGACACAACATTTTATTGTAATTTTGCAGCTACCTGTCCCACCAACAGTAAAAGAAAAAGGAAGTGTGGTCTTTGGCACCACTCCAAATGCAGAGCATACACCCCCACCCCCCAGCATATGCCTTTAGGTTGCTTCCCTTCCACTGCCATGCGCTCACTGCTTCCTCATCCCAGCCTGGTCCCAGACCACTGTGCCAACAAGAGAGGAGGACCATATAGACTGGCACTTGGGAAAGCTGCTATGGACCCAATTAGGCCCATCTCCAGTCCCCTTTTCCCAAGGTCCCAAAAACCTGCCCTTCCCAATTCATGGTACCCCTGCCTCCCCCAACCCACAGGTCTGTCCAAATGCAGAGCCCCTGCCCAACCCTCCAAATGGAGAGTCCCTACCCCTCCACAGCACATGCCTTCAGGTTGGTCACCCTCAGCTCCACTCCGCATCCTCGCTGCCCTGCACTTGCTGCGTCCTCCTCCCAAACCTCTAAGTTTTTACCATTTAAAAGGCAAACTCTGTTTTTCTCTGAAAATAAGCAAAATCTCTGGTTTTCCATTACAAAGAGAAAACTTCGAACCCTGCTCATGAGGGCCCAGCATAAACAAGGGCGCCCCTTTGGAGCCTGGGAAGAGGACCTTTCCAGACCAGCTGGGGCTTCGCCCTCAGAGCGGCAGCTCCGTGCATAGCCGGGTCTTACCTAGCGCAGACTTGGTGATTTTGCCTTTGACCGTAGCCTTGTCTCGTCCGCGCCCGGAAGCCACAGCCACCTTCTTCGTCGGTCTCTTCCTCAGTGGCTGCCTGGACCCATGGGAGGCATGGGCCGCTCCTGCCCAGGAGATGAAAGAGAAAACCATTAGAGCAAAGACACTAAGGAGAGGGATTCTCTCTCCCCAGGGCTCCTCGTGACCCCGCCTCTCCTCCTCCAGGGGCCTCTCACGCGCTCAAGCCCGCCTCCGCACTACCTCTGCCCCTTAAGCGCTCGGCCCGCTTTACCTGCCGGCTCCGCCAGCAGCTCCAAACCCTTTCGCAACAGAGAAGCCGACATTTCTCCCCTCAGCTATCCCTCATAGACTCCACTTCCGGATTCGGCTCTATGGTACTTCTAGTTCGCCAACTCACTTCCGGTTTGCGTACGCACTGCTTCCGCATTAACCTCTGCCAGACTTCCGGTTCTTACCTGCCCAGTGGTCAAGTCACGTTTTAACTCGCTTTCTTGCGCTTGCGTTTTTCTCGTGCGCAGTCCCTTGGTACGCATGCGCAGAAGAAACAGCTGGGAAGTATGTGGTGCTTATGTTCTGTTGAGAACACAGTGGGTGTTTGCTACTTGGGGCTACTCCGTGAGGTTTCCCTGGCTTTCCTCTCAGCTACCGAGGCCACCAACCCCCGTTTTTTGACCAGGGGTGTAGTTCATCGCCCTCTTGCTATAGCGCCCGTTCATTACAGGCTATGATCAACCTTGGAGCTTCGTCGCTGACTGTTCCTCTTCCCTGTTGGTGACCAAAGAGGCTTAGATCCCGAGTAGTTTCTAATAGAGAGGGTGTGGGCTTTATTGGGATGGTATTGCGTCCTGGGAATTAATATCAGCCTGCTTCCCCTGGAGGCCTGAAGAACAGCAGCTTTCATTTTTTAAAAAGAATTCAGAATTCTAGCCTTGTGGTTGTGGAGAAATAATGGGAAACATGACTCAAGCGCAATCTAGAGGCTTGGAAATAAGAAGCCAAAAAAATAATAACCCCGATGTTTTTAATCTCATGATTGTCGGTCTGAGTTGTGATTTTTTTTTTAATGCTTGATGATGACAGTACTGCAGTGACCTTATTGCCCACTGTTGGCTGAGTTAAAAGAACAGAAAAGGCATGTTTATGGTGCAATCCTGCATCATTAAAATCAATGAGGGGTTTGCTATTGACTTTAATGGGTGGAGGCTTTGTGCTCCCAGGTTTTATTTAACCGTCTGCGAGGTCTATGCCCAACAGGACGCTATATGCTGTCAGCAATTCCACTGAAGCCAGGGGAAAAGGTCAACATGGGGTGAAAACAGACATGATGCTAACTTCACTTTAACACTGTTTTAACATTTCTTATGCATGTTGCAGGGCTGTATTGGTGCGCCATGCAGCCCTGTAACATACATAAGAAATGTTAAAGTGGAGTAGTATTATGTCTGTTTTCACCCATGAACAATGATTGTGCTCCAGTTTAACAGTGCAACCATTCAGCAGATAACATGTATTATTATTATTTATTATAAGCATTTATGTAGCGCCAGTGATGTACCTGGCGCTTACAAAGAATAAGATAGACGGTCCCTGCTCGAGAGCTTACAATCTAAAGACGGGGAGTGGAGACAGGGAAGGGGATAACAGAGGGAGAGACCAGGGATGCGGCATTCATGAGGATGCGAGAGCTCAGGTACATGTTCTTCGTTTGGTTACAGAGGAGAGGGGGGAGACAAGAGGAGAGGGGGGCAAGGGAGTCGAGGGTGGAGACAAGAGAGGAGTTGAGGGTGGCGATGGCAGAATTGGGGGAGGAGGAGAAGACTTGAGGGGAGAAGAGAGAGGGAGGAGGCAAAGTCCTGGGGCACAATGGCCTGCAGAAGGGACAGGGAGAGGAGGGGGAGCAGTGGGAGAGGTTGAAGGAGCCAAGGAAATGGTCAGAGATGGGATGGTGTTCAAAGGAGAGATCGGAAACAGAACAGTTCCTAGAGAACATGAGATCAAGAGAGTGACCATCAGTGTGGGTGGGGGGAACAAGTCCAGAGGTGGAGATTAAAGGAGGAGACTAAGGAGAGGAAGCGAGCGATGTAAGGTTGGGAGGGTGCATCAACATGGATATTGAAGTCGCCAAGGATGAGTGTGGGGATGTCGTCAGAGAGGAATAGGGTGAGCCAGGCCTCGAACTTGGAGAGAAAGGAGGAGAGGGAGCCTGGGGGGGAGAGGCGGTAGATAACAACAACATGGAGAGTGGAGTAGAGGCGGACGGAGTGAGCCTCAAAGGAGGGGAAGGAGAGAGAGGTGAGAGGGGTTGAAAGTGGCAGGAAGAGGCGAGGAGGAGGCCCACACCACCACCCTGGCTTCAGAGCGGGGCTGGTGGGAGAAGGAGAGGGCTCCGTAGGAGAGGGTGGCAGGGCTAATAGAGTCAGTGGGGGAGATCCAGGTTTCAGTGAGGGCGAGAAGGTGAAGGCCCCACATACTAACAGTCCGTGGGCAAGTGAGTCTCGTTGAGGTTAATGGAACTTGCATACAGTACAGAGAATTGCTGTAAATGTTTTCAGGACTGGGGCCTTAATCTGTAATAGGAGTGTGCACACAAAGAATGAAAATGATTAGCTTATATTAATTATAATTTTTATTAAAATATTTGTCAGTGAACAAACAATAACAATCCTCATATGGCATTAAACTATTATTAGAGACTGCTTCCTGTCCTGAGAGGCTTACAAGCTAGGATGGAAAAGGAAGGAAGAGAGCGGGGAGCAGGGTGACTAGTAGTGGTGGGACCCCGGGCCCATTACCGGTTACCGGATTTACCGGTTACCGGTTCTAAGAAAACCGGATTCCCGGATTAAATCCGGTAACCGGTACCGGTTTTATTTCATTGGTTTCAATGGGGCGCTGTGTCCCCATTGAAACCAATGAAATATTAATTCCCTCCCCCTCCC
>QEPC01011807.1:118222-128434 GCA_003113815.1 Sphenodon punctatus | reverse complement strand
GTCATACTTACCGGCGGCTGCGGGGACGCCGCGGCCGCTGGTGCTGGGGGGTGGGCTCGCCTCGCCTCGCCTCTGGGTCACTCTGACTCTTTTTAAACAAAAAGCCAGGCTGGGCAGGGTGGGTGGGGGGTGTCCCCCCTTCCACCCGCGCAGCCTGGACTCGAGGAGGGTTTTTTTTAAAAAAACTTTATTGCTGGGGCTTTAAGTTTTTTACATTGCAAAAAAATCCGGTACCCCGAAATCCAGTACTGGGTCCGGATTACCGGGTCGAATCCGATAATGCCGGTACGCCCGATACCGGCATTATCGGATACCGGTTTCCCACCCCTAGTGACTATTATAAGGGCTAGAGAGATGCTTTTTTAAAAATGAAAGTTGAGATTCCGGTCCAGCTAATGGTCCAAAAAGGCACTGGGTGGAATGCCCACATTCCAGTCAAAACCTGGCCAACCAGGTAATATGGCAACCTTAGAACAGAGGGAGAGACAGGAATGCATTTACCAAGTTGAGAAATTGTAGGTGCATACACTTAGCTCAGGTATGAGGAAGAATGGGCCCCTGAACAATAGGACAGTAGAGGGAGTGTCAGTGAGTAGTGTGTGGGGGTGAGTGGGAGGGAACCGAGCAAAAGGTTCAAGGAAGGAGTACTAGGCATAGGGGCAGCAGGGTATAATTAATACCTGATAAATGTGATAAGCCTAATTTAGACAGGCTTTAATATTTAGACTGATCTTCTTTGTTGAATATTTCTCCGGTACCAAAATAACGAAGGTAGGGCCTTTGAGCACTACCATAGTAATAATTATTATAATTAATTCTAAGGAAAATAATAAAAGTAAATCCGAAGGGAAAAAATTACAAACTTATGATCTTACTGGCCAAGCTCAAACTGAAACAAATGCCAGTCTAATTCCCCAGGCACAGGACTCAACCCTGCTATAAATGAATTTATTATTAATTATTATTTATATAGCACTTCCTAACACAAATTTGCAGAAAAATCCTTTGTGCCCCTAGTGCTGGTGGTAGTATGCGGCATGGATGTGTTTCCTCTTGACTTCTACAGGACTCTGGCCTGTGCTAAGTAGTAGCACTGATATCAGCCTGCATAGTGGCCTGCTTAGAGGATTGCACCCATAACGTTACTTCTGAATTCAGTCAACATTTGTATAGCTAATAATTCCAAGGAACATTGGATTGTTAGCCACTGGTAAAAGCACTGAGATGACACAGGAAAAGGGGGAAAAGATTTACCCTTTTCCGATAAAGATCCTTTCCAGGCCTTGCAGAAAGACGTACTCTCGGGATCTCTTTTCTATTGTTTTTAATGGTGCTGATTCCTACAGGTGGGTGGGGTCAATAACATCTCTCAAAGAAGCATTCATTTTCTACAAGCTCTTCTCCAGCCTTTTCAGATGTTAGAACTTCCCTCTGGTCATTTTTTTTTTTTTTTTAATCTTGGTGCTGGAAATGGGAATAGTCTGTTCAGCCTTCAATCAGTTTCATTTAAATGGCAGGAAATCTTATATAACCCTAGCTTGGCCCCCTTAATTTACATTCCATGCATTGGCACTGGCTGCCTAGAGTTTTCCAGGCACAATTCAAGGTACTGGTTTTGACCTTTAAAGCCCCAATTGGGCTGGATCCCATATATCTGAAAGACCACCTGTCCCACCATGTTCCAATGCAGCCCCTACGGTTGGCTGGGAGCGCTCTCTTGCAGGTTCCATCCGTTGCCCTTGTCCGTGGGACAGGGGTGCACGGAAGGGCGTTCTCAGTTGCTGCCCCAGTTTTGTGGGACAACCTTCCCCAGGAGGTTTGCTTGAGCCTAAGCATCTTCTGGAGGTGCCAGTGTAAAACATTTTTATTTAGAAAAGCGTTTGGCGGGCAGGAATAGGTGTTGGTTGGGGTTTTGGGTAAGGTTGGGGGGGGGGGAGTTTTGGGGTGAGGGTGGAAGTTTTTCTTGTGTGACTTACTATTGTTGTTTTATGAATTGTGAGCTGCCCCGAGCCTCCATGGGAAGGGCAGCATATCAATTTGAATAAATAAATATAAATTAAATAAAATGTCTGAGGAAGACTGAATTCCTGCTTTTCAGCCCATCTGTAGCATTTTTGGGTTGTTTGGAAGAGAGGGTCACTAGGGCCCCAATCCTACCAATGTAAGACCTATTTATTTGACCAGGTGTTTAGCAGGAGGGTATAGGGTCCAGGGAGCTGTTTTTAAGGGAATTATATATTTCTATGCAGTATAAAAACATAAGAAAATAAGTAGTGCCATACTGGGTCAGATTAATGGCCCATTGAGCCTAGCACCTATCTCCGACAGTGGCCAATCTCAGTCGCTTGGAAGAAGTACACAACAGGTAACAATGGAGCAATCAGTTCACTCCCATTTCCCGAAAGTAAAAGGTTACGATCTTCAAAACCGACCCAGCTAATAGCTGCTGATGGACCTATCCTCCAGAAACTTTTCCAATCCTTTTTTAAACCCAGCTGTACTACTGGCCTTGATCACATCTTCTGGCAACAAATTCCACAACTAAATTGTGTGTTGAGTGAAAAAATACTTTAAAAAATTTGTTTTTAATCTGCTACTTGTTGGTTTTATGGGGTGTCCCCTAGTTCTAGTACTATTTGAGAGGGTAAATAACTGCTCCCTATTTACTCATTGCACACCGCTCATGATTTTACAAACTTCTATCATATCCCCTCTCAGTCGTCTCTTGTCCAAGCTTAAGAGCCCTAAACCTATTTAGCCTCTCTTCATAGGGGAGCCGTTCCATACCCTTTATAATTTTTGTTGCTCTTCTCTGTACTTTTTATTTCTACTATATCTTTTTTGAGATGGAGTGATCAGAACTGCATGCGGTACTCAAGGTATGGTTGCATCATAGATTTATATAAAGACATGATATTTTCAGTTTTATTTTCTATCCCATTATGAATGATCCATAAAATTCTGTTTGCTTTTTTGACGGCTGCCGGACACTGAGCTGAGGAGTTCAATGTACTGTCCACAATGACTCCAAGGTCCTTTTCCTGAGTGGTAACTCCTAATTTAGAACCCAGCCTTGTGTTTGGATTATTTTTCCCTATCTGCATCATTTTGCACTTGTTCACTTAAATTTCATCTGCCATTTTTGCCATTTTTGCTGTGCGATCGCCTTGGCAGGTGGGGGGGACGTGCGTGCTCCCATGCTCCACCTACCTCCACCCATCGCCCATGCATGGAGCTATGGGTGCCAATGGCGGATACTCCATGCATGGAGGTGGGTGAGTGTCCGTGGGATGCACTGCCCACCTGCTGCCACCTACACTCATCCCCCCACATACTTGTGCCCATTAGAAAAGGGCCTTAGATATCCAGTCACCCAGTCTTGTAAGATCCTTCTGCAGTTCTTCACGGTCTACTTGTGTTTTAACTACCTTGAATAACTTTGTGTCATCTACAAATTTGATCACCCCACTCTTTATTCCCTTTTCCAGATCATTAATGAATACTAGGGGTGGGACCCCGGGCCCATTACCGGCTACCGGATTTACCGGTTACCGGTTTCACAAAAACCGGATTCCCGGATTTAATCCGGTATACCGGTGCCGGATTTATTGCATTGGTTTCAATGGGGCGCTGTGTCCCCATTGAAACCAATGCAATAAATTAAAATAAATTCCCTCCCCCTCCCAGGCTGCGCGGGTGGAAGGGGGGACACCCCCCACCCACCCTGCCCAGCCTGGCTTTTTGTTGTAAAAAAGATAGAACAGCAACAGAGTGAGACCCCGAGGCGGGCCCCCCCCCCAGCACCAGCGGCCGCGGCGTCCCCGCAGCCGCAGGTAAGTATGACCCGATCCCTGGGGGGGGTGGGGGTGTTTAACACCCCCACCCCCCCCAGGGATCACCCCTACAGCGCGCTTGCCGCTTACCTTGGGGAGCTCCGGCGGCGGCGGGCGGCCCGGCGGCTTCAGCGCCGGCTGTGGCTGCCGGCGTCAGGACGCTGTAGGCCTTCCGGTGCACTTCCGGGTTTCACCGGAAGGCCTAGAACGTCCTGAAGCCGGCAGCCACAGCCGGCGCTGAAGCCGCCGGGCCGCCCGCCGCCGCCGGAGCTCCCCAAGGTAAGCGGCAAGCGCGCTGTAGGGGTGATCCCTGGGGGGGGTGGGGGTGTTAAACACCCCCACCCCCCCCAGGGATCGGGTCATACTTACCTGCGGCTGCGGGGACGCCGCGGCCGCTGGTGCTGGGGGGGGGGCTCGCCTCGGGGTCTCACTCTGTTGCTGTTCTATCTTTTTTACAACAAAAAGCCAGGCTGGGCAGGGTGGGTGGGGGGTGTCCCCCCTTCCACCCGCGCAGCCTGGACTCGGGGAGGTTTTTTTTTCTTTTAAACAGTTTGGCTGGGGCTTTAATTTTTTTTACATTGCAGCCATTTAAAAATGGCTGCAATGTAAAAAAACCGGTACACCGAAATCCGGTACCGGGGGCCGGATTACCGGGCCGAATCCGATAATGCCGGTACGCCCGATACCGGCATTATCGGATACCGGTAGATCCGGAATTCCCATCCCTAATGAATACATTAAACAACACCAGTCCCAGTACAGATCCTTGGGGCACTCCACTATTTACCTCTCTCTGATGTGAAAACTGAGTATTTATTATTATTATTTTTAATAGCAAGCATTTATATAAACCCAGCAATGTACCTGGTGCTTTACAAAGTAATTGAATAGACACGGTCCCTGCCCTAGGGCTTACAATCTGAGAGGAGGCGGGGGGGGAGGAGGGCGGGAGACGAAGGAAGGGGAACAGAGGGAGAGACGAGTGCAACATTCATGAAGATGCGAGGTCCCAGGTGCACGTGCTTGACTTGGTTACATTGAGAATGATGGCTGGCTGGTCCATGTGGTCAGGATATGAGTACACAGACGTCAGGTAACAGATTGTACTGGTTGGAAGGTACCAGCAGGAGGTCGGGGAGCGGAAGAGGTGGGTCTTGAGGAGGGATTCAAAGGTACGAAGGGAGGGGACAAGACGGATATGGGCAGGGAGGGAGTTCCAGGTGTGTGGGGCAACTAGGGAGAAGAGATGAAGGAGGTGTGGCAAGGCGAGAGGGGACAGAGGAGGAGCGGAGTTCACGGACTGAAGTACGGAGGGAAATTAGTGCAGAGAGGTTGTGGGGAGCAAGGTTGTGAAGAGCTTTATAGGTGAAGACTAGGAGCTTGTGCAGGTGTCATGCCCCCCCGTGGGTGCATCCGGCAGCGGGGTCGGCCGGTGGCGCAGGAACAGGGGCGGGGACCGGGCTCCGGCACCGGGGACTCCCCACCGCAGCTGTCACCCACAATGGGGCAGGAACCCCCTCCCCCGACACAGGAATCCCGGCTGCCGGCACAATAGTTGCCGGCCAAAGAAGGAGGTTCCCCTGAGAGTGGGGAATTGGCCCCGCCCCTTCAACACCGCTCAGCGCGCCTACGTGCTCACGCAGGGGGTGGGGCAGCCAATACAAATGGCAGCGCCGGCAAGCAGTCAGCGCTGGTGATCTGAGCAGAGCAGACCGGTCGTGCGAGCTAAGTGTTATTTAGAATATTAGTAATTGAATTGTGCATAGTGTGTGTGTGGGTTCCCTGGGTACCTGTTTTCCCCTGGCGCAGTGTGAGTGAGCGAGTGACTGAGCAGCATGGGTGACGAGTGTGAGAGCCCTGTCCCCTCCTGGGGCTTGTCTCCTTTCCCCCCTGCAGAGAGTCTGGTACCCTCCCCTGTCGTGATCCGCTCCAGTGTCTGGGCCCCTACCGTTCCCCCAAGCCCCAGCACTGCCCCTCACTTCGTAGTCCTTCCCCCCATCCTTGCCTGGTGAAGGGTGTTGGGTGTTTGACTGGGGCCTTGAGCTGCAGTAATCCCTGGCAACCTATGATGGCAAGGACCTAGCTTCCGCAACACAGACCGGTCCAACTATTAGCCTGACAGGCATTCATACCTTCGCTGGGACCCCCAGGTGTATTCCACGCAGGCGTGTGCGTGGGAATTCCCTCCCCCTTCCTTCCTTTCGGGAGGCACAGAGCTCCCTCCCCATCCCCTGACAGCAGGATTCGTTCAGGAAGGGGGAGCCAGTGAAGAAAGGAGAGGCGGTGCTGCATATGGTCGAAGTGACAGGTGAAGTGGATGACCGTGGCAGCAGAGTTTTGGATGGAGATAAGGGGAGAAAGGTGAGAGTGGGGGAGGCCAGTGAGAAGGAGGTTACAGTAATCAAGGCGAGAGATGATCAGGGCGTGAACAAGGGTTTTGGCAGAGGAGACAGAGAGAAAAGGGTGACAGAGAGAAAAGGGTGAATCTTAGCAATGTTATGGAAGGAGAAGCAACAGGATTTGGCAACAGAGTTGATGTAGGGTTTAAAAGAATGGGGTGAATCAAAGATGAAACTTAAGCTACAGGCGTGGGCGACAGGAAGGATGGTGACCCTGTCGATGAGGCTCGACAGGGAGGAGGGAGAGGAAGGAGTGGGGTTGGGAAGAGTTCAGTTTTAGCCATGTTGAGTTTGAGCTGACGTTGAGACATCCAGTTAGAGATATCAGAGAGACAGCTGGTGAGGTGAGCCTGAACAGATGGAGAGAGAGGGAGTAGAGAGATAGAGTTGAGTGTTATCAGCGTAGAGGTGATATTGGAAGCCATGGGAGGCAATGAGTTTGCCTAGGGACAGGGTGTAGATAGAGAGGGACAAGGACAGAGCCTTGGGGAACACCAACCGGGAGGGAAAAAGTGGAGGAGGTGGGGTTTTCCTAGAGACACCTTGAAGGAGCAGTCAGAGAGGTAGGAGGAGAACAAATCAAGGATGGAGCCATGGAAGCCAAGGGAGTGAAGTGAGTCCAGCAAGAGTGAGTGGTCAACGGTATCGAAGGCAACAGAGAGGTCAAGGAGGACAAGAATGGAGTAGAGGTGATTAGATTTAGCCACAAGAAGATCGTTGGTGATCTTAGTGAGAGCAGTTTCAGTAGAGTGAAGGGGGCAGAAGCCAGATTGGAGGGGGTCGAGGGAGGAGTTGGCAGAGAGGAAGTCAAGGCAGTGAGAGTAGACAACACATTCAAGAAGCTTGGAAGCAAAAGGAAGGAGTGAGACAGGATGGTATCTAGAAGGGTCAGAGGGATCAAGAGTGAACTTTTTGAGGATAGGAGAGATAGTGGTGTGCTTGAAGGTGGAGGGGAAGGAGCCAGTAGAGAGGGAGAGGTTGATGATGTGCAGGAGGGAAGGGGCGACAGCGGAAGCAATGGAGGTCAGGAGGCAGGAGGGGATGGAGTCAAGGGGGCAAGTGGAAGGGTTGGAGGAGGAGAGCAGGGAGGAGATTTCCTCAAGGGAGATGGGAGGGAAGGAGGAGTGAGAGCGGAGGGAGTAGGAAGAGGAGAGGAGCAGGAAACGATGTCGAGGCGGATGTTGTCTATCTTGGGGTCCTACTCTTTGTTTGATTAGTGAGGCATGATTGTTTGATTTGTTTGATTAGTGAGGTCTGACTTCCCTTTGCTAAATCCATGTTGACTCTTCCCCATTAAGCCATGTTTTTCAATATGCCCAGTAATTCTGTTCTTAATAATCTTTTCCACCATTTTGCCCAGAAGAGACGTCCGGTTCGCCAGTCTGTAGTTTCCAGTATTGCCTCTAGAGCCCTCTTTAAAATATCAGCATTCCATTCACTACCCTCCTGTCCTCAGGTACAGTGGCAGATTTTAGTGATAGATTACAAATTACCAGTAGCAGGTCTGCAATTTTATATTTGAGTTCCTTAAGAACTCCGGGGTGAATACCATCTGGTCCTGGTGATTTGTTACTATTTAATTTGTCTGTTTGCACTAGAACTTCTTCCAAATTTGTGACAGCTGTTCCAATTCATCACCTACAAAAAACAGTTCTGCTGTGGGTATCTCCCCAACATTCTCTGCAGTAAAGACTGAAGCAAAGAATTAATTCACCTTCTCTGCAATGGCCTTATCCTCCCTAAGCACCCCTTTTACACCCTGGTCATCTAATGGCCCAACGGAGACTGCTTTCTCATGTACATTAATATGTACCCGTTGGCATCGTGGGGAAGTCTGGGACTCAAAAGATGTGCAACTTCCGTCTTGTGAGGGCACAAATATGGATCTTTGCCGGCAAACATGTGCATCTGGCAGGATAGGGAGAAGGTACTCTGCCAGACGCACATGTTTGCCAGCAAAGATCAGCATTTGTGCCCTTCTCACAAGACTGAAGCTGCGCATCTTCTGAGTTCCGGATTTCTCCGTGGTACTGATGGGTGTATATTAACGCATGTGAGAAAGCGCCATGACTCTCTAGCAGGCTTCTTGCTTCTGATGTTCTTAAAAAGTTTTTATTATTTAGTACTTGCCTCTTTAGCAAGTTTATCTTCAGATTCTCTCTTGGCCTGCCTTATTATCGTTTTACATCTAATTTGTCAGTGTTTATGCTCTTTCCTATTTTACTCATTAGGACTAGCTTTCCATTTTTTAAAGGATGCCTTTTTGGCTCTAATAGCCGCCTTCACCATTTAACCATGCTGTCAGATGTTTGGTCCTCTTGCTACCTTTTTAAAATTGTGGAATACATTTAATTTGGGCTTGCAAGATGGTGTTTTTAAATAGTTGTTCTGACTCTTGCAGTCATTTAATCCTTGCATCTGCTCCTTTTAGTTTTCTTTTAACTAGCTTCCTCATTTTAGCATAATCTCCCCCTTTAAAGTTAAATGTTACTGTGGTAGTTTTGTTTATCATTCTTCCTACAGTAATTATGTCAAATTTGACTATAGTATGATCACTATTTCCAAGTGGCTCCACCACTGTTACCCTTGCGCTAGGTCCTGCGCTCCACTTAAAACTAAATCTAAAGTAGCTCCTCCTCTCAGTTCCAGGACCAGCTGCTCCAAGAAGCAGTCATTTTGTGGCATCTAGAAACTTTACCTCCATATCACACCCCAAGACATTCACCCAGTCAATATTAGAGTAATTGAAATCACCCATTATTATTATTATGCTTCCAGCGTTAGTAGCCTGTCTAATCTCTATTAGCATTTCGCAGTCAGTCTCACTGCCCTGGTCAGGGGGACAATAGTATAGCCTCAGTGCTATACCTTTCCCCATTACACATGGAATTTCTGCCCATAGAGATTCCAGAGTAGACAGTTCACTTCCTGTAAAATTTTAATCCTACTTAACTCAGTGGTGTCTTAACATATAGTGCCACCCCACCACCAGCTTGATCTACTCTGTCATTCTGATATATTTTGTACCCCAGTATTACAGTGTCCCATTGGTTATCCTCATTCAACCAGGTCTCTGAGATGCCTATTATGTCTAGATCTTCACTTAGTGCCATAAACTCTAATTCTCCCATCTTATCTTTTAGACTTCCAGCATTTGTATAGAGACACTTAAATGTATTCTTTTCATTCTTATTCTTAATATTCAATATATATTTTATGGGATTTGTTTTATGTTTGCATTATATGTTTTATATGTTGTTACTTGCCCTGAGCGTTTGTGGAAAGGCAGGTTAGAAATTTAAATACATAAATTTAAAAACTCTTGTGTGTGCGCTTAACTTTAAGCAAAAGTAACCCCATTAACTTCAGTTAGTCATGCATGTAAATGTTGATGGTACTGGGTTCTTTACTTTCTTTTACCCAACCATCAGAAACCACTGTGCTTTCACAGTTCTTCAAGTTGGTCTGGCATCAATGTTGAATAAACCCTTGGAAGTTAGGCCCTGATCCTGGAAAGCGCTACACATGTGGTGACAGCAGTGGTATTGCTTTGAGTGCATAATTTTAAGCATGAGTGTAAGTTTTTGGGAGGGCCATTAGGTTAGCTGGACTGAAGGCAACTTCCCTTTCTGAAACTATTTGGGTATATACAATGGGCAGGTTGAAACTGTTGGAATGCAAGGACTGTGAGATCATTGCATTGATTAGCCCAATGCAGAGTTTACAGAGGAGTGTGAGTAGCTAATCGTTAATAAGCAGGCAGGAAGCATACTTAAGTTTAAGTAGCTTTATTAAGAAATACATGTAGGATAGGAAAGGCCTACATCTATACTAAGTCCTAAGACTAGGTGTGTTCAGGAGGGAAGTAGCAGAAGCACTCTGAATATCTCTCAGACACAAAGAGATAAGAAACATCCTGAGGAGAGGAGATTAACCAATCAGGTCCTAGCAGGAGTAGAACAAAGTGGATGGGGGAGGGG
>QEPC01011807.1:79791-91879 GCA_003113815.1 Sphenodon punctatus | reverse complement strand
AACTGTTCAAAGACAACCACTTCATAACAAATCAAGAACTGCAAGAAACAACCAAAACAAAAATAGACACACTACAATACCTTCAAATAAAACACAGATTCACAGATAAAAACAAAATACAACACTTTACTAGAAACCCCACGACCTTAGAAAAAATCCTATTCAGCCATACCGCTAACAAGGGATTAATAACAAGAATATATGGGGCACTGATCGAGGCCGAAGCAAAGAAACCAATCACATACATAGAAAAATGGGAAAGAGAACTGGGAAAAAAATTAGAAAAACAAATTGAAAAAATTGGACACTACATGCACAATTGTGCGAGCTCACTTGAAATTAAAGAAACCCAAATCAAGGTAATTTTAAGATATTACCTAACCCCAATCCACTTTAAAAAAACAGATGACGAAGGCCTTGATCAGTGCTGGAGGGGATGTGGGGAAAGGGGCACCTACCTTCACTGTTGGTGGTCCTGTCCTAAGGTACAGCAGTTGTAGTGTATAGTGTGGACCTATATGAAAAAGGCCACAGGACTGATCATTCCTTTCTGACCAGAAACCGCATTAATGGGAATATACCCGGAAATACCTTTGATGAAACAACACCAAGAAACTTGCACACTTATGACTTTGGCCGGACTAAATATCATTGCACGCAACTAGAAAACAGCAAAAAATTTATCAGAGATTGAATGGATAAAAAGACTCTGGTATATGTACTCAATGGAAAAAATTGCAGCAACACAAGACAACAAATCAAAGAAATTTACTACAAGATGGTTTTCCTGCATAGAAAACATACAAGGACACACGGTCAAAGATGAAACTCGATCATACCTGGTGGATTATAACATATAGGGACAATAAAAACACACCAACGGAGCAAGTTATACTGTTAGTTTATTTAGATTTGTAAGTTATTGATGTTAAACCTTTGTAATGTTTGTGGGAAAAAATAAAATAATATTTTAAATTTTTTTTAAAAAAATTAATAGTGGCACCAGTAAACACGCCTGCCTGACTCCCGTAACCACCTGAAAGGGACGAGAGTAATTGCCCTCATTCAGTCTTACCATCGCTTTAGAATTGCTATGCAACTCTTTCAACAGATCCAGAAGTCTAGATGCGGGTTAATACCCAAAGTGGCAAGCTTACTCCATAATTTAGCCCTATTGATGGTATCAAAAGCTTTGACAAAATCTATAAAGGCAACAAAGCCCTTTGGCCTACCTTAATAGATGGCCACCAGGGGAAATTGGCACGCTCTGAAGGAAGGAGCAAGGCTGGTTCCGGCCAAGCTCCTTGCTTGCAGCTGAGTAGCTGCAGGCAGGGCTGTTGCCAGGCAGAAGGGACGGGCCACGGCAGGAAGAATGGTGGCCCAGCTGAGGTTGCCTGGCAACTGGGGGGTTTTAGTCAATGGGTGGGCACGGGTTGGAGAGTCCTCTCCCCTTTTTGTCTCAAGGGAGTCTCCCGCCCGTGCGCCATTTCTGCATTCTGCCGTTTGTTATCTCGGAGCTAGCCACGTCTCCCCGAGCAGCTCCGAGATGGGAAAAGTTAAGGTGAAGCGGGCTAAGAAGACGACTGCTGCGGATGCAACTCACGTGCCAGAAGTGGCTGGATGGTTACCGCAGGGCTCGAGGGCAGCCGGGTCGGTGCTCAGTGCCATGCAGGCCAGGCTAGCTGGCTGCGAGGCGCTCATGCAGAGCATGGTCGTGGGGCAGCACAGGGGACCCCTTCTGTTGCTGGTAGGGCAAGCTGGGCCAACCGGCCTGTGGGAGCAGGCTGGGCCCAGCATCATCCAAGGGCAAGCTGGATGGGGAGACCCACACAGCCTTCCCCAGAGGGTGGTTCAGCAGGTGGGGCCTGGGTAGATGGGGACTAGTGGCTTATGCGGGGAGGCCGGTCTTAGCGGCACTCCATGGCCGAGTGGAGTTGTGGGCCTGCAATCCCAGCCCACTGGGGTGGTTGCACTGGAGGCATGGCAGGTCGGAGCAGGCCTAGTGGAGCCATCAAGGGCCTGGGGTGTAGGACTTGGAGGAATGGAACCACAAATGGTGGGAGGGGCCAACCTAGCTCCCCAGGTGTCAGAGATAGGCCTGGGTGGGGGGCCCCAAACAGCCACATCCCACCAGGGTGTAGGAGATGCAGTGACACTTGGGGATAGGCCCCGGGGAGGATGGTCCTCGGTTGGCAGCATTTGGGCCCCTCGAGTCACAACCGGGTATGGCAACGGATGGGACGTCGGGCGGTTCAGGTCTCACCATTCAACAGCGGAACGGGGCGGGGGGTGACCCGTAGCAGTCAGCTGGGACCCGGAGGACAAGGGGGGGCATGCAGTCACTACCCTGGCACGATATAGGGATGGAGATCACCTTGAGGTGAGTGAGGCCCAAGCCGGGGCTAGTCCTCAGCCAGAGGAGGGACAGGCCCTTCCCCTGGTACAGACACAGCGAGGGGTCAGGGGAGTAGAAGGTTTGGGGGTCACGCAGTCAGTTGGGGGTCAGACCTTCCCCCCACAGCCAGCCCAACAGGTGGCAGGTGGGGTTGGGGGGCCGCTCCCGTATTTTGACAGGGATGAGCAACAGGATGCGCCTGGCCTGGACAGCGAAGGGAACTGCGCAGGACCCGGAATGGAGGAAGTTCTCCTGAAGATAGCCTCCTTGGAACAGAGCCTGCTCGCCATGGCGCAGAGTTACCAACCGCCTCTGGTTGCATAGCAAAGGCAGCAGCTGGAAGCCAATCAACAGCCACGCCCAAGACAGCAGATACAGCTGTACCAATATCCGGGAGGTAGGAGTGATGCGGAGAGGGTGGCTGGCATGGCGAGCTACCAACAGATGGGGCAAATCTCTGGGACAGCATGGCGGCCACAGCAGGTAGGGTCTGGTGACCCATGGGGCACCATGGGCACGGCATCAAGGGCCTGGGGTGTACCGTTCAACAAACCCTAGGTGCACTGGGGCAGCCGCTGGGTGCAGTGGTTAATTACCCGTTTGGATTTCGTGGGGTGCTGGCGGGGGTGCCATCACAATCTCTGGGGCGATCCCCGGGGACATACGGCCAGGTACAGGGCATGCTGGGTAATTATCCTTGGTGTACCACTGGCGGTGGGGCCACGGGAGCTGCACACCAGTCCTCAAGTGGTTTGGGGCTGGGAACAGGGGCACCAGAGTCCCCACGATTATGGTGGAATGGGGCTTGGACACTGGCCCCTGCCTTGTGCACCCTCCCCCCCCGTGTCAGTGTGTGTGGGGGGTTTAGGTCATTATGGGGCTCAGACACTGCAGGTATGTATGGGGGCAGCCCCCCTGACCCACTCCCCCCCATCACCCCTCTCCCCCACCAAAAACCTGATCTAACCATGGGATCCCACACAGTATTTCTCTTAGCTTAAAATCAGGTCTTTGTTAAGTTGTTTCCGCCCTTGCCTTTCCTTAGGATCATGAATTCTAATATTACATGGTCATTTCCATCCAAAGTTTCCCCTATCTTCAAAAATAAATGAATAAATTGTTTTTCAAAATAGTTCCACTGAATGGTTTAATGATTGCAGCCTTAGGGTGAAGTTCTCCAACTGTTTAACATTGCTACTAGCATGTAGTACTGGCCCACGTACCATTGAATAGGACTCGCGGCGCGCGCCTTACAGGTACTTTTCTCCATTTCTTTTCTACTGTATTTTTCCCTCCTATCTTACTCACTAACATGTCTGCCCTATTTTCTCACCTTTTCTTTCCCTCCTCTCCTTCTCCTCTTCCTGTCCATCTTTTTCTCCCTCTACTTTTCTCCTCCCAGCTTCTTCCTCCCCCCAACCGATCACCACTCTCTAACCTCCCCCATACATCCTTTGCTCCCTTGGCTACTTTCTCTCATTGCTCCCCTTCCACTCCTGTCTCTAGCCTTCCTCGATGCTCCCCTTCTCCCAATCTTATCCCTATTCCTCCTGTCTCTAGCCTACCACGACGCTCCCCTTCTCCCAATCTTATCCCTATTCCTTGCCTCCCCCCTCATCAACTACCATTTTTCTGCTCCCTCTGGAACTGTCGCTCATCTATCAGTAAAGCTCCCTATATCCATGATCTTTTCCTCTCTCGCTCCCTCCAGCTCCTTGCCCTTACTGAAACTTGGATCACTCCCTCGGACTCTGTCACGCCTGCTACCCTCTCCTGTGGGGGTCTCTCCTTCTCTCACCAACCCCGCCCTGAAGGACGGGGTGGTGGGGTGGGCCTCCTTCTTGCTAAATCCTGTCAGTTCCAACCAATTTCTCCTCCCCCCTCTCTCTCCTTCCATACCTTTGAGGCTCACTCCGTGCGCCTCTACTCCCCCCTCCATCTACGTGTTGCTGTCATCTACCGTCCCCCTGGTCCTCTCTCTTCCTTTCTTTCTGACTTTGAGTCCTGGCTCACTTTCTTCCTCTCTGTTGATATCCCCACTCTCATCCTTGGTGACTTCAACATTCATGTTGATGACCCATCTCAGCCCTCAGTCTCTCGCTTCCTCTCCCTAGCCTCCTCCTTCAACCTCCACCTTTGGACCAACTCCCCCACCCATACTAATGGCCATTCTCTTGATCTTGTCCTCTCTAGAAACTGCTCTGTCGCTGATCTCTCCTTCGATCCTCATCCTATATCAGACCACTTCCTTGCCTCTTTCAACATTTCCCACTGTCCCCCCTCCTCTTCCCCTTCTCTACGCCCCTTCCGTGACCTTCAAGCTATTGATCCCCTGGACTTTGCCTCCTCTCTCTCTCCCCTTCTTCCTACAGTCTTCTCTTCCTCCTCCCCTGACTCCGCTGTCTCTGCTCTCAACGCCTCTCTCTCCTCCACACTTGACTCCCATGCCCCTCTCTCTTCCCGCCCTGCCTTCTCCCACAACCCCCGTCCTTGGCTCACCCCTAGTATCCGCCACCTCCGTTCTTGCACTCGTGCTGCTGAACGACTCTGGCGCAAATCCCATTCTCACGCTGACTTCCTTCACTTCAAATTCTGTCTCTCCACCCTTACTTCTGCTATCTCCCTTGCTAGACAACACTACTATGCCTCCCGCATTGAGTCCTGTTCTCGGGACCCTCGCCGCCTGTTCTCTACCTTTGACTCCCTCCTCAAGCCTCCCTGTCCTCCCCCTCCTTCTTCCCTTTCTGCTCAGGATCTTGCCTCCTTCTTCACCTCCAAGATAGACAAGATCCGCCTCGACATCGCTTCCCACTCCTCTCTTCCCACTCCCACCCCTCTCCCTCCTCCCCCTCCTTCTCTCATGTCCTCCTTCTCCCCTGCCTCCCTTAAGGAAATCTCCTCTCTGCTCTCCTCCTCCAACCCTTCCACTTGCCCCCTTGATCCCATTCCTTCCCGCCTCCTCACCTCCATTACTCCCACTGTCGCCCCTTCCTTCCTGCACATCATCAACCTCTCCCTCTCTACTGGCTCTTTCCCTTCTGCCTTCAAACATGCCACAGTCTCTCCTATTCTCAAAAAGTCCACTCTTGACCCCTCTGACCCTTCTAGCTATCGTCCTGTCTCACTCCTTCCTTTTGCTTCCAAGCTGCTTGAACGTGTTGTCTACTCCCGCTGCCTTGACTTCCTATCCTCCAACTCCTCCCTTGACCCCCTCCAATCTGGCTTCCGCCCCCTTCATTCTACTGAAACTGCTCTCGCTAAGATCACCAACGATCTTCTGGTGGCTAAATCTAAACGTCTCTATTCCATTCTTGTCCTCCTTGATCTCTCTGCTGCCTTCGATACTGTTGACCACTCACTCTTGCTGGATTCCCTTCACTCCCTTGGCTTTTGTGGCTCTGTCCATAACTGGTTCTCCTCCTACCTCTCTGACCGCTCCTTTAATGTGTCTCTCTCCAACTCCACCTCCTCCTCCTTCCCCCTCTCAGTTGGTGTTCCTCAAGGCTCTGTTCTTGGCCCTCTCCTCTTCTCGATCTATACCTCATCCTTAGGCAAACTCATTGCCTCCCATGGCTTCCAATACCACCTCTATGCTGATGACACTCAACTCTATCTCTCTACTCCCTCTCTCTCTCCCTCTGTTCAAGCTCGTCTCATCAACTGTCTCTCTGACATCTCTACCTGGATGTCTCAACGTCAACTCAAACTCAACATGGCTAAAACTGAACTCCTTATCTTCCCCCCTCATCCTTCCTCTCCTTCCTCACTGTCAATAACTATTGATGGAGTCACCATCCTGCCTGTCCCCCAAGCCCGTAGCCTAGGCTTCATCTTTGACTCAGCCCTTTCTTTTAAACCCTACATTGACTCTGTTGCTAAATCCTGTCGCTTCTCCCTCCATAACATTGCTAAGATTCGCCCTTTTCTCTCTGTCTCGTCTGCCAAAACTCTTGTTCATGCTCTGGTCATCTCTCGCCTCAATTACTGTAACCTCCTTCTCACTGGCCTTCCCCGGTCTCACCTTTCTCCCCTCATCTCTGTCCAAAACTCTGCTGCCAGGGTCATCTACCTCGCCAGTCGCTTCGACCATGTGCAGCCCCTCCTCTCTTCGCTTCACTGGCTTCCCCTTCCTGAACGAATCCTGCACAAGCTCCTAGTCTTCACCTATAAAGCTCTTCACAACCTTGCTCCCCCCTACCTCTCTGCACTTATCGCCCTCCATACTCCAGCCCGTGCACTTCGCTCCTCCTCTGTCCCTTCTCTCACCCTTCCACGCCTTCCCTGCTCCCCTAAGCGCCTTCGTCCCTTCTCACTTGCTGCCCCCCATGCCTGGAACTCCCTCCCTGTCCACATCCGCCTTGCCCCCTCCCTTCATACCTTCAAATCTCTCCTTAAAACTCACCTCTTTCGCTCTGCTCTGTCTGACTCTTTATCCTGCTGAGCCACTATTCCTATACCTACGATCGGTTTACCCTTATCCTTGCAACATGGACCTGCCTGCTGTCATTCTCATCGTAACCAAGCCAAGTACGTGCACTTGAGACCTCGCATCTTCATGAATGTTAGACCCCTTGTCTCTCCCTCTGTTCCCCTTCCTAAGTCTCTCCCCCAGCTCCTGTCTCTCAGATTGTAAGCCCTAGGGGCAGGGACCATGTCTATTTTATTACTTTGTAAAGTGCCAGGTACACTGCTGGCGCTATATGAATGTTTATTAATAATAATAAATAATAATAGTAACACTGCATTTAAGAATCCGGAGGATCATGCTACCTCTCTCATGTATGTCTAATTTATTTAGGACTGTACTTCTCCCTTGCCCTTCCAAGCACAGTAGTTATTGGTTTAACTATAGACTCTTTACCCAGCCCAGAAGCTTGCTGGGGCATTTGGCTTTGGGAATATTTTGGCCTGTGATAGAAAGTCTGTTCAACCCTGGAAAGTAGATATGTTTCGGCCATTTCCCAAATTTGTGACATAGAGGTGAAGGGCACCAGATCCTATTCCCAGCCCCCTGTGCTCATATAGGATTTTGGTTATCCTGGGCTGGCTTGCCTGGGACTGTTGCAGGATTTCCAAATGTACTGTATTCTAAATGTTTGCAGTCCTGAAGATCATGACTTCTGCCACCACCACTTCAGGTCTAGATAACAATAGCTACCTCCAGCCACTAAATGGTTGTGCTGAGAGTTGGTGGGAAACAGACTGGTACTGTTCCCCCCCAGTCACTTCTTATTGCTGTCTTGGTGCAGAGACAGTACCAGCTTATCGTTCTCCTTGTGTAGCGTGAGTGATGGTGAAGCACAAGGAAGGAGGTCAGTCTTCCTTCCCAACATTTCCATTTCAGGTATTGCAGAATTAGGGAAGTGAGAAATAAGCATGGGGGAGTAAGCATAGGGGAAGACAGAGAGCAAGGAATCTTTCCTTCCTCACTCTGGGGAAGATGATCCAAGGAGTAGCTGGGAAAAGCTCACAGGTCTTGCTAGCTTTCCTCTGTACACAACAGAAGGGGAAGGGGCAGGGTTGCAGACCACAGATCCTTTCCACAAGAATACAACAGTAGATGGAGAGAGACTACGTGAGTGAAGGAGACAGTGGTGTTGGAGATGTGGGTTTGTGGGCTTTGGGAATGAACACCTGAATTTTTGAATGCTTTGTTGAAGCCTACACATTTTGAGGTTCTTTCATCTCTAGTTTATGGGTCTTTTTACAGTATCCCCCAGCAGTGTTAATATTGGAGGGAGCAGGGGTAAATTTTATGATCTCTTGCGAATTGAGGAACATATTGAAAATAATATAACAATAATATAAGCATGCACATTAAACCTGAAGAGGGGACTTCAGGCTCAAGTGAATTTGGAGAATGGTTCCAGAAAACATCTTCAGATCTTGGATGTTGTAGCTAATTCTCTCCAGCTTCTCCCCCTTTTCTCACAGCCATCCTCCTCTCCTCACTGTAGTCCAATCCAGGCTATCAGGATTTCTAACTTCCTAAGTCTGTTTCCTATGAAGATAAGTGAAGAAATTATGAATCAAGAATGCTATGCGGAACTAGAAACTTGCCTGGACTGGTTCATGTTTCCCATACTCCTGTTCATCACTAGATGTCACTGTGAGGCAAGATTTCCACACTGCCTTTCAAGGTAAGTTTTTAAGTGAAGACAGTGGGAGAGGAATGGGACAGCTGCTCAGGGCCATTTAAAGACTTCACAGCACTGGGTCCTGGTGACTGGTAGGTCTCGGGGGAGGCAGGTCCTGCTGTGGGCAGCTCCTGGTGGGGAGGTGGGCTATGCTGCAAGAGGTGGTGACACCCTGTAGCAACTCTTGCCAAGCGGGGGGAGGTTTCCTGTTCGGAGGCATGGACTCTCTGAAAGCACGGGGACAGGGGTGTAGGCACAGTTGCCCCTGTGTAAGGCCAGCCCTGTGTGTAAAAGAGACAATATATTATTATCTCAGACACCAGTACCTTGCCTGAATGAGCCTGGACTTCAGCTGTGTCCGTTTTCTTACTGTGGTGCCCATTCAGTATCTTCTCTGATATCAGTCTTTGTACTAGTTGACACTCAGACCTGCTTCACCCTGAAAATTGATGCACTTTCACCTGCTGTACAGTGGCATCACTTGGCTCTTCCCTCTCTACTATAAAAAGAAGCAGCAATGCTTTTTTCCTGTTTCCCCATCTCCCTTGTCAATTTCTTGCAGACCTTCAGTGAGGAGGTCAAAGCTAGTCTAGGCAAAGCTAGTCTAGTGAGGGTTGGAGAAAGACTAAAAGACTCGCTACAAGACTACAGTGTTTGCTGTGTCCGTGTTTGACAGGGGCCAGACTGCTCTGTGCCTGCTAGCCTCTTCTCTTGCTGCATTGCTGGAATTGGAGCCAAACAGTAAGTATGTCACTCTGCCTCTGTTACCAAACAAACAGTGCGTGATTAGAAGGATCAAACACATGGACCCAAACACCCATTTATAGTCTGCCTCACGCGTGCGCGCAGAAGGGGGGCTGTCCAATTAAATGAACAAAAGGCTGCCTGCTACGTGTCCAGCTGGGTGGGGGTATGTGGTATCTCTTGCTTCTGAACTTATGCTTTCGAAGCACAGTCAGTAGCCTCCCTCCCTGCCTTGCAGTTTTTATGATTTCTTTTCCTTTCCTTTCTCTGTTTTTGATCCCCTTTCTTCTCTCCTGCTGTCTGTTTATTGCTCAGCTTTTTCTTTCATTGTCTTTCCATTTCTGATTCCCTCTATCCCCTCTCTGTCCCTCACTTCTCCCTAAGGGGTCAGTAACCCACCCTGCACTTTTGAAGGGCCTTGAGATTCCACTATTCACTGTCTGGGCTGATCTTCCCCTGTGGTAATGAGACTAGCAGGAGAAAATAAATTGTTTCGTCTTCTCTACTAGATGCTTGTGGCACCCTCATGACCATCCACAGTCTCTCTCTGGTCTGGTTCACACAAGGCAGCCAAATTAACCTGGAGTGTACCCGGGAGCATGCACACAGCTCCTAGATTTCTGGGGTTGCTCTGTTCCTGGAATGTAGGAGAACTTGCCACAGGACAGGACCAGGGTAGTTGCCTTGCGGTAATGGGTATCCTCTTCTTCCCTTCTTGGTCCCCGAGATATGTTGCTATCCTAAAGCACACTCTGACCTTTTCTTATCTCATATAAAGGAAAGACAAATAGTTTCTGCAGTCAGTAAGTAGAAGGATTGGTACATCCTCTATGGGTGTTTTTAGACAAACGCATCCCCACCGATCATGCCTGTTGCAAGGACACGTTGGCACCCTATGCAGCCCTGCAACATGTATGATGGATGAGTGATTGGTGGGTGGGAAGATGCTTGTTTAAAAACACGCTATGTCTACCCCTCTTTGGCTTGGACACTTCTTGTTTTAACCCAAGTTCCTTGTCTCCATGCCTCCCTCTTTCCCATATATTGGAACTCAGAAGGATCTCTAGTACACAGAGCCCAGCACAAGGCCTGAGGGCAAATTCCAGAGTGGAAAATAAGATCTGTGGATCCTGGTTGTGCCAACTGAGCTGGGGGATGGAAAATGGCCAGTTCAGGGGTAACATGATTTTGTTTTTAGTGTGCTCATCTTGGAAAATGGGAACAAGAGGAGGGGAGCAAGAAATACACATAAAACCATCAATCCACAGGTAGTAAGTGAGCCTGTTTCTTATCTCACTCCAATTTTACACCTTTGTAACTCTATTTCAGTGGTACTGGGCATAGATTTTATTCCGCCCGAAGTTTTGAAAACTAATGTTTCTTGGTGGGGAGCAACCCTGGCCAAACTATTTATGGAAATAAATGAATCTGGAGACATTCCCCCCAATTGGTATCAGAGCATTGTTGTCCCCATTTTTAAAAAGAGTGAGGTTGATGTGATGACCTGGCTAATTACAGACCAGTCAGCCTACTTTCAGTAATAGGCAAACTATATTCCAAGTATTTATTGCTGAGACTGCAGGAATGGGTAGAGGAGGAGAAAATCTTAGGAAGAGAGCAGGCAGGTTTTTGTAGGGCAGATCAACCCTACACCATGTGTTTTTATTTTAAACCAACTAATTTCAAAATATGTAAGTCCAACAGATAGATCAATCGCTATATCTCTGTTTTGTCAATTTAAAAGCAGCATTCGACACCATAAATAGGGAGCATCTCTGGCATCGCTTGTCAGTAACCAATATTGATTGTAGATTTTTATATTTGATAGTGGCTCTCCATAGAAAGACTTCCTTCTAAGTCTGGATATAATTTATTTCCATTTGTTAGCCACCCCCTCATGCCCACGGCATCTCAGGATGGTGTACAACGTTATAAAACTCAATATAACAATAAAAACAACAATACATCAACCTCCAGCAATTTAAAAACATCACTAAAAACTAACCCCCCACACCCCACCCTCCCCTCTGAAGACCTGGGCAAACAGCCAAGTCTTACAGACATATTGAAAGGCCAACAGGCCCGGGGCCAGGTGAGCCTTCTCCGGGAGGGAATTCCATAACCGTGGCCCGGCCACCGAGAACGCCCTCTCCATTGTGGCCCCCTGTCTTACACGGGGGACCTCCAGAAAGGCGCCCCCAGTGGACCGAAGGGATCGCTCTAAGGCATGGAGGGCGAGGCGGTCCCCGAGATATGAGGGGCCCAGACCATGCAGGGCTTTGTAAATCAATACTAACACCTTGAATCTGGCTCAGTACGCTATAGGCAGCCAGTGCAGAGCATGGAGCACCGGTGTTATGTGCTCACACCTCCCCATCCCCGTTAGAAGACCGGCCATCACATTCTGCACTAGCTGCAGCCTTCGAACCAGAAACAAGGGAAGCCCCACGTAGAGCGTGTTGCAGTAGTCTAGCCTTGAGGTGATGAAGGCATGGATGAGAGTGGCCAGATCGGGCCTAGAGAGGTAAGGTCGAAGCCTCCGTACCAGATACAGCTGGCGAAAGGAGGCTTTAGCCACCACCTCCACCTGCCGATCCAGACAGAGGCCCGAATCCAAAACCACCCCTCGACTCTGAACCTGAAGAGCAACAGGTGGGCGAACCCACCCCCACACATCAGAGGGGCCAGCACCTCCCCCACCCTTCCCACCACCATCACCTCCATCTTATCGGAATTGAGCTTCAGTCTGCTCTGCCGCATCCAATCCACCACAGCCTCCAAACATTGGGAAAGTAATGAGACAGCAGGGCCT
>QEPC01011807.1:33448-52892 GCA_003113815.1 Sphenodon punctatus | reverse complement strand
TAACTGCTATTAACTATTCTAAATGCTATGAACTAAATGGATTATCTAATAAGTACAAAGGCCTACTCCTACAAACACTAAAACTAAATCACTAAACACTATCTCTATCACTAAGCTAACTCCTACAACACTCACACTCTCTCTCTCTCTCGGATGGGTGGGAATCACAAACAACACAAGGAGGGGTACAAAACTGAAATGAAACCTAAATCAATCTAATAATAATCCTACTCTAAATGAATAAAAAAACAGGGATAGGGAAGGGAATCAGGGATGGAATATATGGGAGAGGGAAAGGATTCAAAGGAGGGGGGAGGGAGGAAGGAAGATTGAACACAGGGAGGGATAAAAACAAAAAAGAACAACTAAATCTATCTAAACTAAGCTAAATAAATGAAAATATGGAGGTAGATGGGGTGGATGGGTGAAATAGGAGGAGGATGGCAATGGATTAGGAATACGAAGCAACAAAAACTGCTGGGAGAGAGGGATCCTTCTGAAACGCCTGCTGTTCAGGAACAGTGACTAGCTCAGAAGGTGTTGGGAATGGGGGAGGCAATCAGTTTTGTTTCTTGCTGTGTCCGCCTCACCACAAGCCCCATTGGCTCCATGCAGCCTAGTCCGTGGCCAATCGCAGACTGCGAAGCCAGTGGTCTGAGGCAAAAAGGGATGGTGATTGGGCAGGCTGACTGCTACTTCAAGCCTCTCCACCCCTGGTGCCTGGAAGTCTGCTCCTCAGCTGACTCCCCCTCCCTGCCACGTTTGGCCTTCCAGTGACACCACGTTTTTGTCATTTTACCCACCCGAACTCACCCAAATGCGATCCAAACTGACCAAACTGTTCGGTCATTTCGGCGTTCGGAATTGAGTTCGGTTCGGTTGGTTCGTGTTCGGATTCGTGTTCGGTTGTCCGAACAGGCCGAACTCGGAACTTCCGAACCGCGTTCGCCCATCCCTAATGATACTCAGCTCAGCTGTACCTCTCATTTTCAACTGACCCAGGTCCTGCTGTCTCATTACTTTCCCAATGTTTGAAGGCTGTGGCGAATTGGATGCGGCAGAGCAGACTGAAGCTCAATCCCGATAAGATGGAGGTAATGGTGGTGGGGAGGGCTCCTCTGGTAGGAGGGGTCCACCCGCCTGTAGCCCAGCAGGTTCGGAATCTGGGGGTGGTGTTGGATTCGGACCTTCGTCTGGATCAGTAGGTAGAGGTGGTGGCTAAAGCCATTTTTCGCCAGCTGTATCTGGTATGGAGACTCCAGCCATACATTTCTGGGCCCGACTTGGCCACCCTCATTCATGCCTTTATCACCTTGAGGCTGGACTACTGTAATGCGCTCTATGTGGGGCCTCCCTTGTCTCTGGTCTGGAGGCTGCAGCTAGTGCAGAATGCAGCGGCCCGTCTCCTTATGGGGACAGGGCGGCGGGAGCATATAACACCTGTGTTCCGCGCTCTGCACAGGCTGCCTATAGCGTACCGAGCGAGATTCAAGATGCTAGTTTTGATCTATAAAGCCCTATATGGTCTGGGCCCCTCATACCTCAGGGACCACCTCGCCCTCCGCACCTCAGAGCGATCCCTTTGGTCTGTCGGGGGCGCCTTCCTGGGGGTCCCCTGTGTTAAGCAGGGGGCCACAATGGAAAGGGCATTCTCGATGACCGGGCCGCGGCTCTGGAATTCCCTCCTGGAGGAAGCCCACCTGGCCCCAGGGTCTGCTGGCATTCCGTCGAGTCTGCAAGACCTGGCTGTTTGCCCAGACCTTCGGAGGGGAGGATAGATTGGGGGGGGGGGATGTTTTGGGGATTTTAAGATATGTTAAAAAGTGGTGATTTGGGGGCTGCTTTAAATTTTTTTGATGATTTTTAAAATGTTGTTATTTTATGTGTTGTACACCACCCCGAGATGCCATCGGCATGAGGGGGTGGCTAATAAATATTTATAATAATAATAAATAAATATTTATAATAATAAATAATTGATATGCTTCTGCATTTCACTTTCTTTGCCAAGCCTCATTTTGTATAGTTTCCTCAGTAGAAACAGTTTGCTATTCAGGCTAGTTCTCTCATGCAAGTTTTGCAGTGCAATCCACATGCCTCTTGCTGTTGTCTCACTTCTTTATATGGATTAGCTGGTCATCTTCTACCAATAAACTTATTGTAGCCTTTACTAACCTGTCCTTTTTATCATATTCCTTGTGATTTGCCGCTGGTCTGTTCATGGTAGTCACCTCCCATAGATCATCTTTAGACAGCAGCATTTCCACTTTAAACTTCCACAATTGGTAGTTTACATTGTTCAGCTTTCCTACTGAAAGTCTGAGCTTTGAGCCGCTTGCCATACTTGCTTCCCTTCCTTTCCCTTTCTGGGATTTAGTCCTTCTTACTCACAGTCAGTAGGCCTCTCTGTCTGGGAGTTTTCTTTCACAGTCTGCACTCCTTCTGGGCTGCTTCTAGCCTTCAAAATTGCCTTGAAGATGTCCTGGTAGAGTTAGCTTTCTATTCAATAACACACAGCAGAAGTTTCTTCAAAACAGAACTTTACTAAGAGCTCAGAAGACATGCTTCCATACTGTACAGACTGCATGGGCCAAGATGGAGGACAGAGAGAGGAGAAGAGAGGAGACAAGGAGAAAAAAAACCTTGTTTCATCCCCTGACCCTCCACCTACTGGACAAGCAGCCTCATATTAAGCTTGCAGGGCTTGCGGGCTTTTACTTAAGTTGTGACTGTTGCACAATCCAACACAGGCATCATGCACAGAGTAGATGAGCTTTCCAGAGCCATATACCCTGTGTATAAAATGGCCAGCATGGCACTGCCATTTAGCAAAGGGTCAGGAGTATGGTTGGCACCTATACAAATTTTAAGGAACACTTATGAAACATACATGTTTGCAGGGTCTGCATTGGTGCCAATGCAGTTTCTGCAACATGTATTTTTCATAAGTATTCCTTAAAAATGTGCATAGGTGGCAACCCTAGTCAGGAGCCTTGGGGAGACAACAAGCTGCAGCTGGTGGCACAGCAGTTGGAATGCTTTATAACCCTCCTGGAAAGATTTCTATAGGTGGAGGGGAGAGCTTGGATCCAGACTGCAAGTTATGCTTCATCTGTTCTGTGTATGTGTGCGCACACAGCATATAAACACAAACAATTCCTTACGGTATTGTCATGTCAATGCCAGCTGAGAGTTCAGTGTTGTGAGCTTCCTTACAGCAGTGCTCTGCCAGCTGAAGCTCTTTTAGTGCAATGATTGAACCGAGCCAAGCCAGTAACATGAACTTCGTCACAGCAATGCCATATCACTTCTGCCCATTCAGCTGCTTCTAGCTCCCTGCTTGCTATTGTATACCCCTTTTTCCAGTTTGTGCATGGCTCAGGTATTTTATGTTTGATTTTGGGGGACTATATAAGACCTTAGCACTTTGCCTTTATGGACCTCAGGCTGCCCCCACCCCACCCCTGCTGATCTTCTGCTCCTTTCCTGTGCTCATTAAATAAGCCATCTCTTTTCAAGTGCTGCCAGCCTGTGGCACTTGCCTTGCAAGGGAATAGCTAGAGATTAATTATCACTTTTCTATTAATGTTGTGGGCTTTGCTGAGCCATCCCAGCCAGGTGCAGTGAGCCAGCTGCACACCAGTTAATATCTGCCCTCTCGCTTTCTCAGACCCCCAGCATGGTAAGTGGGAGGTTTCAGCAATGCGGGGGTTCCTTTTGGTCCAACCCAAAGGCCTGGATGAGTTTCCACCTGTGAATCAGGTTCTTCTTTCAGCTGAGTGATTTTTCTCCTGTTCTTTCCCCTCCAGCTCAGGCGTCATGTCACTTTCAAATTGAAAAGCCAAATGAAATTTCAAGGTAGTTTGTAGCTTTTATGATTCACTTGTTTGCTTTTCTCTCTTTCTTGGTTTCTCTTTCTCTTTTTTATAAAAAAAATATAATTTTTTTCTCTCTCTCTCCTTTTCTATTTATTCTTGCCAGCTGCCTGCTTTGAATTTGGTTTTGCACCAAAGTCAAGAGAAATTCATTTTCTGCCTTTTTAAATTTTATATAGACTGTTTAGGGTTTGTTTTTTTTAAAAAAAAAGATGTGGAGTAAATAAAGATGTCTTGGGAATGTTTCCCACCCCCCACCCCCTCACCTTTCCCTGCCCTTTCTAAAATACATGTCCCTTTACTGAAAGTATCTGACAGTTGCTAAGCAGTATTCCTTTCTAATCAAAGCAAAGGACAAAGTATTAATCATGCTGTTGTTGACCAAACAAGAGTTAAAGCATCCTCGACATGTCAAAAAGGGCTTCTATAGTGCTAGGAAGCTGATTGTGTGTTGGGGAGGGTGGGGGGGGGGGTGGCAGCTGTGATGGGACATGGGAGATTATTGCTCATATTTGGCCTCAGAGTGGATTGAGCACTCGGGCAGAAGTGAATTTTACTGTTGAGCTCTTGGGGGTGGAGATGTTCACGCTGTGGGTAGGCAGTGTATGCTGTATCTGAGCTGTGATGCTTCAGCTCTTGGGTAAGAAAGTGCACGGCAGAAGGACTAGGTCCTTTGGATGCCTTGGTATGGGGCAAAGAGTCTTACACAGTGATGAGGTGGGGTGGGGTACAGTGGCAAGAAAGTGCACAGCCTAACAAGAACTTGAGGGTTGCCCAGACACCTTGCGCTTAGTGTGTTACAAACCAGTGTTATGCAATTACTTCCCACTCCAGGAAAGATGCACAACTTTTCAGGCAGAAAAAACTGGACTGAAAGTAGCTTCCCAGCTTAGGTAGCATGAAGGGAAGTGTGTGCGCGTGCGTGTGCATATGTCTGCATGGCATGTTTGTGCAGTGTGGTGTGTGTATGTTACCTTTTAGAGAGGAGGAACCATTTAACTCAGCATTCTAATTGTGTCCCATTAAAATGCAAATTTGGGTTTATGCATTGAAATTGTCAGTAACATTGCCATGGCAACTGGAGTTTGAAGGTGGGGAATTGGAAGAGGTGGGCCTGTGCATCTCTCCTCAGATTCCCTGCTGAATAACTCCAGGTAATTGAAATCCACTATCCTTTCTAAAGGAAGAGTAGTTCAAACATTTACTGGGGTATTGATAAAGTTCTCTAGTGATGTCGAAGTTCCCCATGAAGCCCAGTGGCCTTCCTCATCTCAATAACTAATAGCAGATTTTTCAGAGGAAAGAGATTCATGCCATCTTGCACTCCCAACAGTGGATTTAGGCAGTTGGACATTAATCTATGGGGATGAAATACATCTCCATGACTTCCTCAGGTAACCATTCACCTCACATATTGAGATATTATGTTAATGAGAGAGTACAGATGCTATTAGTAATTACTGAATTATTTACCCCCTTCTGTAATTCCAGCGATACTCTCTGTCGTGGCATCCTGCATCAGTGAGTTCCGCAAGCTAATGGCATTCTCATTCTGCATAAAGTGAGTATGGAATTTTTATTATAGTTCCTAAATGTGTTGCTCTTTGGTATCACAAGACTTCCCTTTGTTCTTGTCTAATGGAATGAAGTAAGTAGGTGGGACCAACTGTTTTGTCTTGAGTTTCTCATTTTTGTAATGACTGCAGTTTGGTTCTCTTTAGCTTGTTTTTGTATCGGCTTAAGATTGATTCAGTCACTGTTTTGTTTGCTAAAGGAGCTTGGTGGGGGAGTGGAGAGTGCAAAGCGAGGGGTGCAGAGAGTGTTCAGATGTGAATAAAGCACTCTGTTGTAAAGGAAAAATTGTGCATCTCTGGTTTGGTTGTTGACTGAAAATCTAATATCTTTGCTGTCCAAAAAGTGTGAAGAGTTTAGTTGCAAATACGTCCTCTGTGCCACCATAGTTGGCAATGCAGTGTCTCACTCAGCCTTCTGCCCCCGATTAAGAGGCTCAGAAGTTTATGCTGTTGCTCTTTCTAGTGCTGGAATTCAATCATTGTTTGTCTCTGGCCCAGAAATCTGCTTTGCTTTTGGATGTGTTTAAAAAATGGATGACACAATCCATTGTGGAGTGATGGCTCATTGGCTGGGATGGGGATGTGGGGTCTACAGAGCCCATGAAGAAGAGGAATGGGGCAAAGAGGTAAATGTCCTTAAGGCATGGTGACTGCGTATGGGGAGGCCGGTTAAGAGGAGACTGAGTCAAGTGTTTCCATGCATGTCACGCTGTATTTGGGAGGGACTATCCCTGTGGTTTACCAACATGCTACCTTTCTTTTACATTTTTAAAATTTAATTTTTAATTTAATTTGTTTGTTGTTTTTTTCTTTACCCTCTGGTTTGTTGTACCTTAGAGGAATTAAAAGTTGTGTGTGCCTCTCTTTCTCCCTGGATTTATAGATGTAAAAATCAGCAAATAAATGAACTATTTGTTGAATGTTTGTTTTATTGATGTTTTTATTGTGAGCCTTCCCGAGCTGCCACAGGCAGAAGGGGGCGGCATAAAAATTGAAGTATAAATAAATAAACAAATAAACTGCCTGTTGATTCCTGGGAAATGGGGAGAAGGGTTTTTAAAGCCAGTGGTGGCATGAGTAAACTGCTCGATTGCTCCCCCTGGGGCTGGTTGCAGAAGAGCATAACAGACCTCACTGAGGAAATCTTTTATTCTCTGTCCTAAGGGCCGGACCCAGAGCTAAGTGACTTAACTGGGCATTGGATTGAGGCTGGAGAGGGTCATGGGTATGGAAAGCATAGGCTGTTGGAACAAACCTCTGGAATCAAGAATTGGATAGTGGTACATGATTACTTCCAAAGTTCAGATCAGTCAAGCATTTCCCCTGTGAAGAATTGCCGACTATCAAGGGGAGAAAGAAAGCAGATGACTGAGGAAGAGACTCAGAGAAAAAGATGGCAAGTGAAGAGGAGAAGCTGGGAGCTCGGTGGCACGTGTGTTTTTTACCTCTTACATGATGGGGAATGATGGAGGAGACAAAGACACGGGTATGGGAAAAGCAGAGGAATGCTGAGGCTGCATTGGTAGAGAGGTGGCATCTTATAGGCTGTAAGATCCCTGGTGCAGGGGCTTTTGGTTCTGCGTTTGCAAAGTAGCTAAGATAGTAGTTATATGACCCATACGTGGTGCTTGTAGGCATTATTGCAATTCAAATGAATAATAAACATGAGGCTTTTTGCTGTTATTTTGATGGATAAAATTAGCAGCAGAAAAAAAGCAATAGAAAAAGCAAAGCAGACAGTCATAGATTTGTGATAGAATGGAAGCCTAAGTGGGATGTGGGCTCAGTCTGACAACAAACTATGTTTAGGGGCAGCTGCCAATCAATGCTTGTGGAGGAAACAGGGTGGGAATGAGAGCAGCAGGAAAAAGTAAGAGAAGAGAAGCAGGAGAAGAGATGGGGAAGGAAAAGTGAGGGAGGGGGGAAAAGGGAAAGAAATGTTATCTTATATATATACACACACACACACCCCGCAGCAGTAGTGAAGGATTTCCAATTCCCAGTGCATTATTCCAGTGACATCCTGTTTATCCTAGTGATGAGCCAAGTGCCTCCAGCACAGAACCTCTGCCTGGCATTATTGCTCGTGATTCCTAGCACGTGCTCTCTCTCTCTCCATACACTTCTTTAAGGGATATAGCTTGTGACATATTATTTTCTCTGCATCGCACCAGGGTGTAACAGAGATTCCATTTCTCACGTGACTTGGAATTTCAGTGACAGGTTTAACCATCTCCCTGCAGAACGAAAGGGGAATACAGTGAAGGAGCAATCCCCACATTCTCCCTCTAAAAACAACCTTGGAACTTGTGCCTTGTGGAATAAAAATGATGCAGGGGAAAAGAATCTATTAACATGAATATAATTCCAATATTATTTTCCATACTTAATATGTCATAAACATTTATATCACAAGAAACGTTTGTATATACAGTAAATATATGAAATCCACTTGTTCCTAAATAAAGTGGTGGTGTTTGTTCAGTCAATGTAATTTTACCAAAAGTTCAATATATGTTAAATCAAGTTATTAAAAAAACAAACAGCAAAATATAACATTGTGGAAAAATGGATCCAATATTCACAGTCATTAACATGTTTTGACCCAATTGATCTTAATCAGAATTTCATTATCAGTGTTCAGATAATAACCTATAAACGATAAAATGCAAAATGATTTTTCAAAAGTAATTTTTAGATAACCATAAACCTATAGCCTTCAGCTAGTACATTTATGTCAATTGTTGGTAAAAAGCCTCATCTTTATGAAATCACAAAACTTCTATAAATAATTATAAATTCAAATTAAAACTAAAATACTAAAATAAACAATAACAAATTAAAATAATAATGATCAAAATTAAATTTAATATGTAAAATAAAAAATGTAAATCAAAATAAAACAATAAAGAAGAATGATAATGATGATCAAAATTAAACTATTAAATATAAAATAATAACTGTTAATGATGAAAGTTAACCCCAAAGACTCACCAAATGTCTATACAACAACATATACTTCCAGCTGTAATGAATACCAGAGGCGGCTGGTGGGTTTTGAGGCTGGAGGGGGCAGTAAGGCTGGCGAGCCTAGGGGCGGAGCCAGGGCAACAGTAGGTGGAGCCGGGGCAATGGTAGGCAGCATATCCCAGCAGCAAGGAGTTCCCAGGGTTAACATACAAAACACAGTTTGCATGCACATGAAGCTTAAAATAAATAATGTATGAACCCAAAACACAGGCACTCATCCTTGTAAAGCACCCAAGTCGCAGCCTGAGTCCAGTAGTTCATGATACTGAGGAGGACTGACAGTGCCATGCATTCTACATAACCATGCAAGATTATCATTGGTCCCATTTAAAACCACAGATTGAAACCCACAAGTCACCGTTTTTACACCAGATCAAGGATTGCAACAAAACACAGTTTGCATGTGTTTTCTGTTAATTTTTTTTTTTTTTAATTGTGATTCATGGGGCTTTAAAATTCCTCCTCAACACTCGCGCACACACGCAGCAGAGGGCAAGAATACTGCTTCAGAAAGAAGGGACTTGCTACACGTGTGTTGGAGGGACCCCCAATCCCTGCTTCAGAAGTCCGTTCTGAAGCAGTATTCTTGCCCTCTGCTGCGTGTGTGTGTGGACGGGGGGAGGGGGGATTTTAAGGTCCATGAATCACCAGACTAACAGTTAGGGCTGAAGCGGCAGCAGTTGTTACCGCACCGCCATTCCATTCCGAGAACTCGGCACTTAATGTGTCTTGCTGCCAACTTCCCCTCGATATTTCCACGATTCCACATTACCTGCTTCCAGCATCTGCAGATGCGGCATGTCTGCAGTTTGTGAACACAAGCAGTTTTATGCCACCTTTCGCCACTGAGCGCAAGTCCCTGGCGCACCATGATGCTGAATAATAGATCATTGAACGAATGAACTTAGGGTGACTCTGACTACCTGCTTCAGAGTCCGCTGCAGGGGCATAGCCACCGTGGCATGGGGCCCATTTGAACCCATGCCCTGCCCTGGGAGGAGGCTGGCAGGGCCGGCCCCAGGCATATGCGGCATCCGCGGGAGCTGGAAGCCCGGCTCCTGTGTCCCAGAGGAGTCTCTCTTGCACCACCGGCACCACCTTTTTAAACAGCTCAGTTGTAGTGCCGCAGCGCTGCTGCATGGGTGGGGGAAGAGTCCCCCCCCAATCCCCTCCTTTGCAGCGAATGTTGCTGCCTTGTAAACAAAGTTCTTCTTAGAGGGGCTCCTTCCATTCTCACAAATGGGAGAGTGTACCAAGCCTAGAAAGAGGCGATGGGGGAATTTTCTAACAAAATGACACTCCATGCAGGTTGATCTACAGCCTGGGAAGGGGGTAGCAGGCAGCGGGCAGCCTGCTCTGGGAGGGGGGGTCCATTCATCTGGGGGAGGATTGGTTGTTCAGTACTGTTTCTGTTAGAAGGATGGACAGATCCTCCCTCTTCCCTTTGTGATTGCCGCATAGAGAGAACTGGGGGTGCAGAGCAGCTACAATGAGGCAGAGATCCATCCCAGCAAAGGGGAAGAATTTGTCCTTGACACCCTAATGCACAAGAGAATTCACAGAAGAGCAGGGACTCCCCCACCCCATCCCCTGGATCAACATCAGGAGCCAGGTGCTCGCTCACTGCTGCTGCTGGGGTGGGGGATCCCTGCACTCTAAGCAGGACAGAGACTAGTGTGCCTGGCTCCTGATGCTGATCCAGGGGATTGGGTGGGTGGGTGGGGGAGTCCCTGCTCTTCTGTGAATTCTCTTGTGTGTTAGGGTACCAAGGATAAATTCTTCCCCTCTTTGCTGGGATGACTCTCTGCCTCATTGTAGCTGCTCTGCACCCCCATTTCTCTCTATGGGGCAATCACAAAGGGAAGATCTGTCCATCCTTCTAACAGAGACAGCACTGAACAACCAACCTTCCCCCAGCTGAATGGACCCCCCAGAGCAGGTTGCCCCCTGCCTGCTGCCCCCCTCCCAGGCTGTAGATCCAACCTGCATGGAGTGTCATTTTGTTAGAAAATTCCCTCATCACTTCTTTCTAGGCTTGGTACTCTCCCATTTGTGAGAATGGGAGGAGCCACTTGAAGGAGAACAGAAGGTTGCTGCCTTGTAAACAAGGTTCTTCGAGATGGCTCCAACATTCTCACACGCACCCACCCTTCCAACCCCGCATGGAATTTTCTTCCTAATTGCTTAGGGTTGGAAGGAACTGTGTTGGGTTTAGGTACCTTATATAGGGTGGGGGTGTGTGAATGTCACGTGGTGGTTTTTTAAAGCTAGTGAGCTTGGTATATGCCGGTAAGAGAAGGGCGCGCAAGTGAGAATGGAAGGAGCCCCTCGAAGAAGAACTTTGTTTACAAGGCAGCAACTTCTCCTGCGCCACGCCATGGTGACTACGCCCCTGGCTGCAATGCTGTGAGAATCACAAAGCTGCCGCGCTTAAGGGAAGGGGAAACTGTGGCAAACCTGCCGCTTCCGTGTGAATTCTACAGTGGCGAAAATACCGCGGCAGCAACTACGGAAAGCTGCAAGTGCAAGGCTCCCTTCCTAACCGTGCTGCTTGGTGCGGAAGAGCACTTTCCGCCAGTAAATGCTGCCACAGCGGTACAACATTTCAGCCCTACTAACAGTTACATCTCAGGATTTCAAAACCTCAATTGAATCACGGGGAATTAAATACTTATTCCCCCTCACTCTCTGCCTCTGCTGCGTGTGCGTTGGGGGGGGAATTAGTATTTAACACTCCACATCATCAAGTGAACAAAACCCATATAAAACCCAGAAAACCATAAACCAAACCATTCCCACAAGGCTGTAAAGGTATCCACAGATCCCCCAAATACAGCAGCGAAACAAACACTCCACATCAAGTGAACAAAAATCACATTCCAACTCCCACACCATGTGCCCCTGCTCCCCTCTCCCCCGTGTGCCCGCACTCACCCCATCATGTGCCCCTCGCTCCCCCTCTCACCATGTGCCCCCTCACTCCCTCTTCCACCGTGTCCCCACTTGCCCCCATGTGCCTGCACTCACCCCCATCATGTGCCCCCTGCTCCCCCCGTGTACCCGCACTCGCCCCATGTGTCCCCGCCATTCCCTCTCCCCCATGTGCCCACACTCACCCCCATGTGCCCTCCCTCCCCCTGTGTGCCTGCACTCTCCCCACACCATGTGCCCCCTGGTCCCCCTCCCCCTGTGTGTCCACACTCACCCCCACCATGTGTCCTCCTGCTCTCCCTCCCCTCCGTGTGCCCCCACTCCCCCCACCCCGGGCCCTGCAATTTACTCACCATGGGGCTGGCTCCTCTCCTTGGTGCCGCTGCCGATCCTCGCTGTGTCCAGGGAGGGAGGGAGGAAGGGACTCAGGGAGGCTAAGAGCTGCGTGTGCATCAGCAGCTCCCAGCCCCCTGCACAGACTGGCAGCTGCTGACGCACGCACAGCTCTTAGTTCATACCAGGGGTGCATTTATTCGGCGCCCAGGTATGAACTTTAGCCCTGCCCGGCCCCTACAATGAAATAGTGCCCCCTGTGGCACTATTTCATTGCAGGGTCCCTTTATGTGGAATGGACAGTGCTTCTAGCCGCCCACTCTGCATAAAGGGAGAAAGCTTCCCTTTTGTCCCTGAAGGCTTCCTTAGGAAGCCTTCGGGGGGGGGGTGAGTAGTCACCAGTTGTGTGTGCGCGCAGACAACCGGTGAGAATGTTCGGAGCCATCTCGAAGAACTTTGTTTAGAGAGGCAGAAACCTTCAGAAGGTTTCTGCCTCTCTAAACAAGGTTCTTCGAGATGACTCCTAACATTCACCGTGATGTGGCCAACTTCTCCCCGCCCCCCTGTTAAAGCCTTTGTCGGCCGGGGGAGTCCTGGGGGGCCAGGCGGGGCATTGCCCCGCTTTCCTAGGGGGCCCACCGCCCCTGATGAATACTCAAGTCTTGAAAACAGGCACCCTCTGCCCTCATGTATCTTCAAAAACCTTCTGTAAAGTCCAATTAAATAGTAAACCACTCCATGAACTCAAAACAAAATCTACAATGGTAACAGAGCGATAGTTTCTAATAAATAATAAATGAAAAACCAAAATTAGAAAACAAACATAATTATACCATCATTTAATGATTCCTCTTACCAGCAGAAGTATAAGACTTTTGCAAAATCAAACTAACTTATCTGTATTTAATTCTGTCAGAGGAGAAGTCTAAACTTCTATGGAGTAGGGATGTGCGAACATGGTTCGGGTGTTCGGTGTTCGGCCTGAACTCAGCCCGTTCGGATGGCCGAACTGAACAGCCAAACTGAATGCGGAAGCGGCCAAACAGTTCGGCCGCATTCGGGTGAGTTTGGCCACGTTCGGACGGGGAAAACGTGACTGGAAGGCCCGTGGGGGCGGGGGGGGGCAGCTGAGGCGCAGACTTCCTGGCACCGGGGGTGGAGAGGCTTGAACTAGCAGTCAGCCTGCCCAATCACCATCCCTCTTTTCCTCAGACCACTGGCTTCGCAGTCTGCAATTGGCATGAGGCTAGGCTGCACAGAGCCAATGGGGCTTGTGGTAAGGCAGGCGCAGTAAATAACTAAAGTAATTGCCCTCCCCCCTTCCAATTCCTTCTGAGCTAGCCACTGATTCTGTTAGCAGGTGTTTTCAGAGTCTCCCTCTCCCAGCAGTTTGTGTTCCTAATCCATTGCCATCCTCCTCCTATTTCACCCATTACTACACATTTACCTCCATAGTTTCATTTATTTAGATTAGATTAGATTAGATTAGATTAGATTAGCTAGATATTAGGTGTTGTTTTTATTTTTTACCTCTCCCTGTGTTCTTTCTCCCTACCCTCCATTGAATCCTTCCCTCCTCCCACTATATATTCCATCCCTGATTCCCTTCCCCTGTTTTTGGATTTATTTAGAGTAGGATTAGATTGATTTAGGTTTCATTTCAGTTTTGTACCCCTCCCTGTGTTGTTTGTTGTGAGNCCTGTGTTCTTTCTCCCTACCCTCCATTGAATCCTTCCCTCCTCCCACTATATATTCCATCCCTGATTCCCTTCCCCTGTTTTTGGATTTATTTAGAGTAGGATTAGATTGATTTAGGTTTCATTTCAGTTTTGTACCCCTCCCTGTGTTGTTCGTTGTGAGCTGTCTGTGTTTTCCCCAGAAGGGATGTGAGAAGGGAAGCAGGAGAGGTCGGTCTGCTGCCCGTAAGGCAGGGAATGGGGCATGTGGCAGAGGTGGTAGAGGTCGTGCCAATGGAGTGGCAGCAGGCAGCAGCCTGAGCCCATCACCACACCCCAAACTCCACAGGCCTAATTTTGGCAGTCAGTCTTCCAAGGCTCCCAGCAGGGGCACTAGGGGTGGTTCGGCAGCGCCTCCTGCCAGCATCCTCCACTGCCATGCAGGGCACTGAAAGACCTTCAGTCCAGGAGGCTGCCGCTGTCTCTGCTGTGACTGCAGGAGTAGGTGCAGGTGCTTCAGGGGCAGGGTCTGAAGTTCACCATTGTCCACCCATTGTCCACCCAGCAGTCCAGGGCTGGTGGATCCCACCCCGGCTGCTAGAGGCAGGGCCTGATCCCCGGACAATGGCAGCAGGGAGAGGAGCAGCAGCAGCAGCATGGTGGGCAGTCGATCAGCCTCAGGGTCCCAGTACTCCCCTTCATGGGACATCACTGTGATTGGGGACAGCGAGGTAGATACTAGTTCCGTGGAGGAGATGTCTGGTGCTGAGGCAATGGCTGTCCCTCTGAGAGCTGTCTCACCACCATGTTCTGCCCCTCCCAGCAGCGCTGGCAGCGGTGTGTCACCCGGTGTGGGCCAGAAGGCAGGAGGGGGCAACAATCCTCCGTCTGGGTGTATTTTAAATTGGTGCGGTCAGATGATCCCAGGGAGGTGAAGTGCACTTTGTGCCAAAAGGTGGTGAAGCGTGGGCAGGTGCTCACCAACCTTGGAACAACTGCCATGGCGAGGCACCTGAGGGGATGCCACAGCACTGTGCTGCTAAGCGGGCAGGCAGGGGCAGTGGACGCCAGCGGGTTCCCAACTGCAGTGACCAGTCGTTTGCCTCCCATCAGCGGGCAAGCATCCTGCTCAAACAGCTGCCTCTAGCAGCAGGAATGGTATTGCTGCAAGGGGGGAGCAGCAGCAGCAGAAGCAGCGTCAGTCCATCATGGAGGAGCTGGGGTAGGGGCAGCTGCTAAGTCCATCGGCAGCTGCAGGACGTAGAAGGCGGCAAGCCACGCGCATGTTGGGGGAAATGATAGCACTGGACAGGCAGCCCTTCTCAGTGGTCGGGGACATGGGGTTCAGGCGCGTGATTGGCTTCCTCGCCCCCCAGTTTAAGCTGCCGTCGCGCACCACCCTGAGTTGGCAGGTGGTGCCAGCCTTGTACTGGGCTTTAAAGGAGCACGTGAGGGAGCAGCTGGCAGGGCCTGGGGGTGCCACCGTCCACTTCACCACAGACCTGTGGCCAAGCAGGAATGCTCAGCACATCTACCTGGCAGTGACGGCGCACTGGTGGGAGGGGAGGGGTCCTGAAGCAGGGTATAGGGGGGCCCTACTTCAAGCAGAAGTAATGGATGGTCCCCACACGTCTTGGAACATCAAGGCAGCCCTGATTGCCATGGTGAGGGAATAGGTCATGCCTGGTGTGTGCCCTTCACCAAGGGGTGTGTGGTGACTGATAACATGGCCAACGTATTGAGGGCAGTTCATGAGGGGGGCTTCACCAGCATCCTTTGCGCCGCACACACCCTTCACCTGTTGCTCAGGGATGCTCTGGACTTTGGGGAGAAGGGGATTGGGGCAGGCACCCTTAGCTGCCTGATCGAGCGGGGGAGGAAGATGGCCAGTTTCTTTAACCGGCGCATGAAGAGCAGCGACCTCCTCCAGGCAAAGCAGGCTGAGCAAGGCTCCCCAGTGCACCAGCTGGTGCAGGATGTGTCCACACGGTGGAATTCGACCTTCCTGATGCTCGAGTGGCTTCTTGAGCAGAAAGCCACCTTACATCAGGTGCTACTGGTGATGGACTGCAGGGCACCTCCAGGATACAATGGCGGCGGCGGACGTCAGCCATTTGCTCCTCAATCTTGTAGATAGCCATAGCTCAGGTGAGTGTGCCGGTGGCCGGGGGCTGGGTGAGCACGAGATTCACCACCGGGCAAGGCTTGACCATTTTGCAGTAGAGCTTCTTGAATTCGTCTGAGTATGACCCAAGCCTGCAATGCCTGGCTGAGTGGGGGGTGCTAGCCACCAAACCCTGGCTGGGCCTCTACCACTGCTCCACCCATGCCAGCCAGCCTGCAATGTCCAGCTAAGCAGGGGTGCTAGCCACCGAGCCCTGGCTGGGCCTCTGCCGACTGCTGCTGCTCCACCAATGCCAGCCAGCCTGCAACACCCTGTCGAGTAGGGGTGCCAGACACTGTAGCCCCAGGACCCACCATCAGGGTTCTGGGGCTGTCATTCTGCTCACTTGGAGCTGTCATTCCACCGCATCAAGAAACAGCCAGCCACTCCAGCCCCAGGACCCACCATCAAGGTTCTGGGGCCTACGTTCCAGGCAGGGAGGGCTGTCTCCACGTCATCGAGAAGCTGCCACTCCAGTCCCAGGATCCACCATCAGGGTTCTGGGGCTGTCATTCCGCTCACAGAGAGCTGTTATTCCACTGCATCAAGTAACAGCCACTTCAGTCCCAGGACCCACCATCAGGGTTCTGGGGTCTACATTCCAGGCAGGGAGGGCTGTCCATCCACATCATCGAGAAGCTGCCACTCCTGTCCCAGAACCCACCATCAGGGTTCTGGGGCCGTCATTTCACTGACCCACGTGGAGGGTCCTTATTAGCTTACAGCATGGCCCAGGGAGAGCCGGCTCTGCTCCTGTCAGACACAGACAGTGATTCGGACTTCAGAAGCAGCCAGCCACTCTAGCCCCAGGACCCACCATCTGGGATGGAGGGCTGTTCATCCATGTCATCTAGAAGCTGCCACTCTAGTCCCGGACCCACCATCAGGGTTCTGGGGCTGTCATTCCGCTCACAGAGAGCTGTCAGTCCACGGCATCAAGAAACAGGCAGCCACTCCTGTTCCAAGACCCACCATCAGAGTTCTGGGGCCTATGTTCCAGGCAGGGAAGAGGCCTGGTCAGGGCTTGGTGGCTGTCACGGCACCCATATGGGGTCAGGCATTGCAGGCTGGCATCCTACTCACCAGATCTCAACCAACTCTTCTGCAAATTGGTCAAGTAGCCTTGCCCGGTGGTGATTTCACATGGCCGGCCATCCAGCCACCGCCTGCTGTGATGGCGACTAGAAATGGAGAACCCAGCCAGCATAGAGTGAGCAGAACTGCAGGCCTGCCAGCCTGCAATGCCTGGCCAAGTAGGGGTGCCAGGCCAGCCACCGAGCCCCAAGCCTTCCTGGCCTCTGCTGCTGCTGCTGCTGGGTCTCAGACAACCAGCCCTGGTGCCATGGGCACCCCCAGGGGCCAAGCACCAAGTCTGCCTTCCTGGACAACCCGAGGTGCCAAGTGCCAAGCCTTCCCGGTCTCTGCTGCACTGCTGCTGTGTCTCTGATGGCCTGCCATGCTGCCACGTACACCTCCAGGGGCCAAGCGCTGAACCTGCCTGCCCGGGCAACCCGGGGTGCCAAGAAACAAGCCTTCCCAGTCTCTTCTGCTGCTGGTGCTGGGTCTCCGATGGCCTGCCATGCCACCACGGCACCTCTGGGGGTCCCTGGAGAGCCCCAAGCTTCCCGGCGGGTCCGAACTCCACCAAACGTTCGGCGGGACCAAACTCTGCCTGACTGAACCCCCAAACTAGGTTTTTGGGCCAAACAGCTGAACATTTGAACCCCGTTCTGTTCATGCATCGCTACTGTTGTTGTTGTTGTTGTTGTTTATTATTATATTAGCATTTATATAGCACCAGCGATGTACCTGGCGCTTTACAGAGAATAAGATAGACACAGTCCCTGCCTGAGAGCTTACAATCTAAAAGACAGGGGGAGGGGAGACAGGGAAGGGGGAACAGAGGGAGAGACAAGGGACACAACAATCATGAGGATACGAGAACTCAGGTACACGTTCTTGGCTTGGTCATAGTACAATGGGAATTTGCAGATAAGAGGTGGGGGATAATCCTGGGTGAGGATGATTAGCAGGAGTTAGGAAGGGCAGAGTGGAAGAAGTGGGTTTTGAGGAGGGACTTGAAGGTACGAAAGAGGGGGCAAGGCAGATGTGGGCAGGGAGGGAGTTCCAGGCATGTGGGGCAGCGAGGGAGAAGGGATGATGGTGGTTGGGGGAGCAGGGGAGGCGTGGGAGGGTGAGGGAGGGGATGGAGGAGGAGTGGAGTGTTCGAACAGGGGTTTGGAGGGAGATTAGGGCAGAGAGGTAGGGGGGAGCGAGGATGTGAAGGGCTACTGTGGAATCAAACTTTAGTCTTAAGTAGACTTCTTAAATAGTCAAACTCTTCATAAATTCAAATCAAAATCTACAATAGAAACAAAGTAATAGTTTCCAAAGAATAATTAATATAGACTTGTGCCTTTTGGTCTATGATTGGAGGATTGAAACCTGAGTGTCCCTTGGCCGAACTGGAAAAGAAAAGAGAGGGTGGGAACTGGGAATGGTTCATAGCAGTCATCTCCAGATCACTGTTGTGTGTGAAATGAGTTCTTTTTACATCACAAGTCATGCCTCACTAACCTATTAGAATTTTATGAGATTGTTAATGTGTGTGGATAGTGTTGCTCACCCCACTTCCCCAAGCAGTGTGAAGTTCCAGGGGCAGCCTTGGTGTCAGTGGCAGCTGTAGCGTGGGGGGCGTCTGGGGCAGTGCCCTGCCCCCGCTCTCCCCCATCCCCCTGGTGCCGCACCCACGCTGACAGAGCACTCACTGACTGAGCGCTCTGTCTCTGCTGCTGGCGGCACATCGGAACGCGGCGCTGCTCTGACTGCTGCAGTCAGAGCAACGCGGCGCTCCGATTTCAATTTCACTCAGTGGAGCCACCGGCAAGGCAGAGGCAGAGAGCGCTCAGTCAGTGAGCGCTCTAGCACCTCTGCCTGGACTCCTTCTGGGACTCCAGAGTCTGGAGTCCCAGAAGGGACAAACTTAGACTGAACGCGAGCCAGATGGTTCAGCATTCAGTCCAAGTGCGCCACTAGGGAAATGAAATTTTCCTGCCGGCAGCTTTGCATTGAGCCCTATGGGCTCAATGCAAAGTCTCACCTGGGCGTTTGGTGGAGGCGCTCTGGCGAAGAGATGGGCTGCAGCGTGCATGCTTGAACTGACTCAGCATGCACGCGGCAGCCCATTTTGCCACTGAGCGCCTCCATTGAACTGCCTGCCTGCGTGCCTGGAGTGGTGCCAGTCCAGTCCCCGACCCAACGACGAAGGTGAGTAAACGCGCTGCGGTGTGTGTGTCAGGGAGCAGAGAGGCACTGCTCCCTGAGTCCCCCCCCGCCGCTCACCCCCCCTTCCCCAGTGGCACTGGGGAAGGGGGGTGAGAACAGGGGGGGGGACTCAGGGAGCCGTGGATGGGAGCCTGGGGTGCTTTACAAGGATGGGTCCCTGTGTTTTGGGTTTATAAATTATTTATTTTAAGCTTGATGTGCATGTAGACTGTTTTTTTCCCCATCTGATGTTAACCCTGGGAACTCCTTGCTGCTGGGTTATGCTATGCCACTGGCCTACCACCCCCCTGGCTCAGCCGACCATCCCCCTGGCTCCGCCCACCATCCCCCTGGCTCCGCCCCTAGGTCCGCCGGGCCTTACTGCCCCAGTGCTCCTACAACATCAAAACCCACCAGCCGCCCCTGGGCCCGCCCCAGTAAGGAGATGGGCCGCAGCATTCTGCACCAGCTGCAGCCTCCGGACCAGCTTCTCGGGCAGTCCCACATAGAGCACATTGCAGTAATCCAGCCTCGAGGTGCTGAAGGCATAGATGACAGTGGTGAGGTCAGAGTCTGAGAGATATGGCTGAAACTGCC
>QEPC01011807.1:1170-28235 GCA_003113815.1 Sphenodon punctatus | reverse complement strand
CCCCCCCCCCCACGTGGGTTGGGCAGATATCCTCCTGGGACAAATCCATGGTTGCCATGGCGGCCATGAATTCTCGCTCCGCCCCGACAAGGTCAGCATCGGCGTGGATGTTGAAGTCCCCCAGAACCAAAGTCCTAGAGGAGCCCAACGCCACTTCCGAGGCCAGCTCTGCTAGAGCGGTAAGGGATGCTGCCGGGCAGGAAGGGGCCCGGTATACCAGCAGTACCCCTAGCTTGCCCCCAGCCAAATCAAACACCACGTGAAGGGCCTCAATACCCACAATCTCCTGGACTGGATACCTCCGAACAGGCCACTTCTCTCTAAAGACAATAGCTACACCACCTCCCCGGCCATCCATGCAGGGCTGATGCTGCACGGCATACCCGGCTGGAACAAGATCTGCCAAAGTTGGACCAGCCAGTTTATCCAGCCAGGTTTCCATGATACACGCGAGATCCATGGCCCCATCCAAGATTAAATCCCGGATAATTGGGGCCTTGTTCACAACGGACCTCGCGTTTAACAGCAACAGCAACAGCCCCCCATGTACGGACCTTGGACCCGGCTCCTCCCTCTCCCTCAGCGGGGGGATGGCAGCCTGAACCTCCCTTAGGCACCTTGGTCCCCTAGGGGCGCGTGCCATCCGACCCCATGGACCATACCGTCCCCGCCCCAGTATGACCCCAATGGCCGCGCCCTCCCCTCCGTCCACCTGATCCTGGCCTCTCAAACCTGGCTTTTGACTTTTGAATTTTGACTGGACAGTAGTTGAGTGGTCCCTTAATTCCATTAACCTTGTAGATAGGCAAGAGCAGAACAGTTCTGATTTCAAATTCCTGTATTAGCTCTAATACTGTATTAGCTCTAACCAAGCCAAGCGCGTGCACAAAGATGCGAGGTCCCAGGTGCACGCTACACTCCTTGTCTCTCCCTCTGTTCCCCTTCCTTCATCTCCCCCCTCCCCCCATCTCTCAGATTGTAAGCTCTAGGGCAGGGACCGTGTCTATTCAATTAATTTGTAAAGCGCCAGGTACATTGCTGGCGCTATATAAATGGTTGCTAATAATAACAATACAAATTAAATGCTGGGCTGGGAATTATGAAAAGGAGAAATTCGCGTGCCTGCTCAGTGCTCTGCCACAGACTCTCTGTGTAATCTTGGACACATCCTTTAGTCTCTCTGTGTCTCAGGTCCCCATCTGTCAAATGGGAATAACAACACTTCCCTGCCTCACTAAGGTGAGATATAAATACATGTAGCAGAGAATCAATGATGTTAGTACCCAGACCGAATTGGCCACTATGCGTGAGAAGGATCATTGGAGGAATTGATGGATTTATATGAATACGCCCAGATCCCCCCATCGTATTTACAATGGCAGCTTCCCCCCTAGGTCCGAAGGTGTATTACCATGGCACGGATGAATGTCTTTCCAACAGCAGCCACAGAGGGCCGTTTTTGTGCTCAGCCCTTATCTCTCTGTTTTGTGGATGCTCCCCTGGTTTGGTGGTAGGGATGGGTGAACGCAGTTCGGAAGTTCGGAGTTTGACCTGAACTCGGCCTGTTCAGATGACCGAACCCAAACCCAAACCCACCGAACAGAACTGAACACCGAACGGCGAAATGGCCGAACAGTTCGGTCAGTTTGGATCGCGTTCGGGTGAGTTCGGGTGGCAAAAAAAGGTTCACTGGGAGGGGTAGTACTAGTCACTGAGGAGCAGACTTCCAGGCACCAGGGGTGGAGAGACTTGCAAGAAATGAAATTATCTGCCTCCCCCCTTCCCAACACCTTCTGAGCTAGTCACTGTTCCTGAACAGCAGGCATTGAGTAGGATTATTAGATTGCTTTAAGTTTCATTTCAGTTTTGTACTGAAATGAAACTTAAACCTTAAACTGAAACCTTGTNGCTAAATATTTATTTAGATATAAAGAGAGAGAGAGAGAGAGAGAGAGAGAGAGAGAGAGAGAGAGAGAGAGAGAGAGACTGATTTAGTTTTAGTGTTTGTAGGAGTAAGCCTGTGTACTTATTAGATAATCCATTTAGTTCATAGCATTTAGAATAGTTAATAGCAGTTAGATTTAGTGTAGATATATATTTATTAGATAAAAATAAAAAATATAAAAACAAAAAAAACAAATAAAAAACAAAAGAAAACCATATAAAACCCAATTAAAAAAAAAAAACCATATAAAAAACAAAAAAACCACCCATAACATTTCCCGAATGGCCGAACCGAACGGACTAACTGAACGCAGCTGAACCGAACGGACGAACCGAACGCAGCCGAACCGAACGGCCGAACCCAAACGGCGATCTGTTCACCCATCCCTATTTGGTGGGCACTTTGGAACATATCCTCCTAGATTGTATTAAAGTTAAGGATATTAGGGATAAATGGCTGGTACCAGATATTGAAGATCTTCCCTCTAGGCATACGACCTCCCTATTATGTGTATTGTTAGAAGGTCGGGAAGAAAAACTTACTAAAAAAGTGGCTTTCTTTCTGTACAACATTTTACGGGTTAGTGGGGACACACTTGGATGGGATTGTTATAGATAGTAGGATCCCTGATCTCGGGTTATTTGTTGTTTCTTCTTATTTTATCTTATTACTTGTATTGTTGGATTATATGTATTATGTCTTGTGATTTATGTGATGACACAGGGTAATAATTATATTGAATTTAGTTATATCATCAAACAAAGTAATATTTTGATATGATATTACTTGGATGGATATTATCCTGTGAAACTTGATGTGTCATTTTGTATTGACTGAGGTGAAGTAAAAAGATGCGAGAGAAGTTTGGCCTGGCTAAAGTTCGTGCCACAAAGACCAAATTAAATTATTCAGGGATCAAGGGTCTTCCCACACCGAAGCTCCGTGGACAGGCTAGGACTAAAGTTTAGATTACTACTTCTTTTGGGGATAATGATATTATGGCTAGTAATATATCAGTTCTGTATAGTAGGTGGGAGGAAGGAGGATAGCAGTTTGAATTACAACTAAATAATCTGCTACCCAGAAGTACTTTCAGGACATTTAATTCTGAAATTATTCACTTCCATCGAGTCTTAGTTAAGAGGGGAACCAAGTGGGCTTACCCTAATTATATTATATTATGTATGAATTTATTGAAGATTTACTATTGTTGTTATTACTATTATTGGGTAAATGTTTATTATTGTGGATCTTCTTTGGTCATGACCCAATGGTGGCTCTATGTGGTTATGTTTCTAATTGTTTATTGTGTATATTTTTGTTATAACCAAAGGTTGAAACAATAAATATTATTAAATAAAATAAATACATGTAAGGCTGTGAGGTGCTCAGGTGTTATGATAATGGAGATCAGATAAATAGAGTTGATAACCCTGATCTGGAAGAAATCCCATTTCCTTTTAGGCAACTTACACTTGCACGAATGCTTTATCTCTTCTATCCTGAAACTGGAACAGACACTAACTATTATGATTACCTTTATAACCCTCTAGACTGGTACCTGTCTTACTAGATCTGTCTAGTATGGCAACAGAATGCCCCCTACTTCATGCTCCTTCTTTGCATCATAAGCAAATCACATACAGTCTGCTTTCCCTACACAGTAGCATCCTTTAGGCAATTCTCACACACTTCTGGCAAAGTTGTATGGTTGGTTCTGATGGCAAGTGTCAGATTTTGAGAATGGAGTTTCCTGTACTGGGTAAGGCCCCACGAGACGTGATCCCACATTTCCCCACATTAGCCCGTGATGCAGATGCCTGTTTGCCTGGCAGTTGTCAAATGTTTGCCCACTTCTGCCTTGGGGTGGGTGCCTGGCTGCTACGCGGTGTATTGGCTGGAGACAGCTGGCGACGCATTGTGGGCTACTGTTGCCTCACCTGGGCTAATGTGGGGCCACAGGACCATTTCCGTTGGGTTGGCCCAAGCAACCCTGCCACAAGGCGAGTTCTGAGAATTGTGCCTAGAGGTGCATGCTCACTCCAGCTGCCAAACAGCTGATAGGGGGACCCTGGAGGAGCTGTTGTGAAACAGCTGATGGGGGACTCCTCTGCATGTTCCTGGATCAGCTGTGTGGCCTGTAGGGTGAGTACGCTCCTCCAATCAGCTGCTTGGTGGTAGTTCCTCCTGGGGCGTTCTGATCCTGCTGTGCAGCAGGAGTCCGGGAGTCCTGCCCATGTGGACAGTTCTTTGGCTGACTCATGGCATGGAGGGACTTGTAACGGCATCCCCCTTGCCCAGATTCCCTGCAGAGTGGCTACTCGTTTGGACTGCACTCCCTGCTGGCCCAAAGTGTGGCAGCTATGGTGGCCCTCCCTGGGGCAGGCAGGGGATCCAGCTGCCACTGGCTCTGTCTCATGTGGCTTTACCCCTATTCCATAACCCGGATAGACTTCAACCCCTTACTGGAGTGCAGAGACAGCCGGGGGTGGGGGTGGGTCATGGGGCGAGGATGTGTAGGCAGGCACGTGCGTACTTTTATACATCGGGCGGGAGATCATTCATCAGGCTACCTCTTTAATTTTCAGATTCCTGAGATTGTTTCCTGTTCCCTGTTGGAGTAGCAGGACATATTTCAGCAGGTGGGTATCTTGCCGACACTCACTAGGCTTTGATTCCAGGAATGCAACCAAGCTGTTGGCAGAAGGTAAGTGGGAAGGAGAGAGAACAGTGGAGGATGAATGGGTAGCAGGTGGTGTAGTCAGATGAGTGGGATAGCCAGTGTATTCATATTTATTTATTTATTTATTTAATATATCTATATCCCGCCCCTCCTGCAAGCAGCTCGGGGCGGCTAAGCGCAGAGTGTAGTGACTAAGCGCAGAGTACTTGGACTGGGAGATGGTGGTGGGTCCTGTTTGAAGTCTTGCCTTAGCCAGAAACTCACTGGGTGAACGTGGGCCAGTCACAGTATTCTCTCAGCCTAACCTACCTCACAGGGTTGTTGTGAGTATTAAAATTTGTGCTAATTAGGTCTACGTGAAGCTCTCCAAGTGCCATGATTTGGGGGGCGGGGGGAAGGGACTAGGGGGGGAGGGAATATAAAAATTATTATTATTATTATTTATTTATTATCAGTAGTAGTAGTAGTAATAATAAAAAAATATTAGCGTAACATAAGTTATTGCTGGCATAAGCCCCATACACCAGTACAACATTGATAACAAACTACAAACATAAACAGACTTTATATCAACATTCACACAAAACACAACACGACCTACAAAATCTGAAAAAAGGTCTTGTCCAAAATTACTGGACTAAACCAGGGAATCCATAGACCCGAAAATGGGGCTAAAATTGAGGAACTTTTTCCGGATCAGCCTGGCCTGGCATAAGAAACATCCCACATCCCTAATAACTTGTGGCTTTGCATTATTAAGCAAATAGTCCAGAAGGGCAACATCAGACCAACCTACCAATTTATCAAAGATGGGGGCCAAGTACTTCCGCCTAGGTGCATCATAAAGATGACAGCAAATCATGACATGGGCCACCATCTCGACGGCCTGATTATCATATAGGCACAGCCTTTCTGAGAAGGGGATCCCCTCTAATCGCCCTTCGTAAACCCGAGTTGGTAGAGCATTGACACGTGCCATAAAGATAAGTTGTTTCCCCATAGCTGACAGTTGAACTTCCAAATAGGATACTATAGACTCACCATATGGAATCCACGAACAATAAGGGAGCATATGTGGAGAATGGTTGATCCTCACCAACTCATTCTGCCTCTCTATGTCAGAAACCCTTGTGCTGACTTCCTTCCATAACATCGCCTGGGATTTGCCCTCAAGATACATCGGTGATAACCCTATTTGGGCCAGAAACTCCCCCACTCAAATTTGCCAAGGGCTCACAAATGTATCCTCCCTGATATTCTGCAAGAGAACTGAGCGTTGCTCCAATCGCATCTTGCACCAAAACTTCAGTGTCCTTAACACTGCAAAAAAATGCCAGCTATATTGTCCAAGTTCTGTCCTCAATGCGGCAAACGGGGTGCCTCCTGGACTAGCCAAAAGTGCCTGAAAAAATCTAGCCTGCACAGCATGTATTTTCTTTGAGCATGATGGCGCCCAAATTTCCACTCCATATAGACTTTGAGCCCTCACCTTACTATTAAAGGTCCTCAGTGCTGGCTTCACCACCTACCTACCCAATTTAGCAAAGAATTTAACAATATTCCGAGAAGCTGCTTTAGCCGTTGCTTCGGCTCGCCGAATATGCTCCCTCCACAGACCCGATTTATGAAAAGTCAATCCCAGGTATTTAAAACTATCAACTTGTTTGATTACCTGTCCATCTACCACCCACCTATACTGGCGCCTTCTAGTTGAAAAAAACTTCAGCTTCGATTTGGAAAAGTTGATGGTCAGTTTGTTCGTGCTACAGAACACACTAAAGGCATTAATCTGCCTAATTAGCCCGATGGAAGTCTGCGACACCAACACCATGTCGTCGGCGTATAGGAGGGCCCCTACCGCCCTAGTGGCTATCTTAGGGTCAAAGAATCTCTGTTCGGCCATAACAGCCATAATCCCATTGATATAGAGGTTAAATAGTATGGGCGCTATTACGCAGCCCTGCCGCACCTCAATCCGAACATCTATAGGCACTGTAAGATGCCCCTGGTTGTCCATGCATACTCTAAGCGACGAATTGGAGTATAAGGATACTATAAGTGACAGAAGTCTCCGATCTATATTCAAATGCAGCAATTTCTTCCAGAGGGTAGGCCTATCCACCGAGTCAACTGCTGCGTTTAAATCGAAAAAAAGCAACATATAAAGCCCTGCGCGCGGTGGTATACTTAGCGATAAGATGATACAAAACAAAACATAACTCGGTGGTAGACCTACCCTCCTGGAATTCCGCTTGCTCGGGGGCGAGGATCCTATTTTGCTGAATCCACTCAATCAATCTACATGCTAGAAGACGCCCATATAGTTTGGCCACCACACTCAGCAAGCTGACTGGCCTATAGTTTGAGGGGCACTGCCTAGCACCCTTTTTAAAGATAGGGACTATCACTGCCCTGCCCCATCCCTCAGGTATCATCCCAGAACTATTAATGGCTGTAAACAAGCAGCCAATAAGGGGAACCACCAAATCCCTTTGAACCTTTATAAATTCTATCTGGATCAGGTCAATTTCAGCTGCTTTATGGTTTTTACATTTATCCACCAAAGTTTCTACTTCTAATTCAGTCACAGGCGGCCAACCCAGCTCATCCTTTAAGGGATAAGAGTTCTCCCACAAGCCGAGGTCCCATAATCAGCCCCATAAAGCTGTTCAAAGTGTGCTACCCATTCATGTGGAGGAATTGGGAATAGGGGAATTCTCGGTTCTCTCCCAATAGAGGAATTTACCAGCTGCTAATAACGTCTTGAGTCACGGCCTTCAGCTGCCTTTATCAAACTAGACCATCTAGCGTCAACATATTCCTGCTTTTTACCATAAATTAGTTTCCTATAAACAGTCCTAAGCCGGGCATATTCCGGTGGTGGTTTAGGTAAATGGGCCCTCCTGTACTCTTTATACAAGGTTTTCAATTGCACCTTAGTCAGCCGGCGCTCCTTATCGAACCATGACTCACCCGCATATACCCTAGTTCTGGGGCCAAGATGACTGCAAGCCCTGATATGCTCCTGCAGCCGGGCCCCCATCTGGTTATAACTATCTATTACCTCGACCAGATTGGTTGCAGTAACCATGGCAGCTCTCTGTGAGGCTATTTCGGATATCCCTAAGGCATTGGCCAATGCCACTGCCATGGTTACATCCCACTTAGGTGTCCTATGGGACTCTGGCGGGATGACGTCACTAGGGTTACATTGGGACTTCCGGTCCTGGGCCGGGGCTTGGCCAGAGGTCCCTCCGTCCAGACGTAAAGTCATAACGGTAAATGATCTCCAACCAACTTATCCCCAACCCTGAAGTCTAGGATGTCCACAAGTACTGGGGCAGAAACCATAATATAATCGACCACGCTGCACCCTGCAGCAACCAGGTAAGTGAATTCCCCTTCCATATCATTAAAGGCAGTCCCATTTAATATATATAGGTTATGATTATAAATCAACTTACCCAACTGAATGCCTGCTGAATTAATGCACTGGTCCTTGGAGTTCCTTGAGTTAAGGGTGCCTGTTAGGGTGTAAGCAGGACACTGGCAATATGGCTCCAGGACCTGATCATTTGGCCCCAGCCGAGAATTGAAATCCCCAGCCATAACAACCATCCCACCAGGATATTGGATTTCTACATTATCCAGCAGCTCCTGCAGCTTGGCCCACATAGACAGATCATAAGATCATGCATTGGTTGGAGGCACATATACTGATACTACCACCAAGGTAGGTATACCTAGCTGATTTAATTACTACACCCAGCGCTACCGGGGGTGGGTGGGTGGGTAATATTTCTATTACTACTATGGGCTCGAGGGTCATAGAGATCAAACATCCAATTCCCCCGCAGGGGCGCCCCCTTGTATTATAACTAAGTGCCAGAATATTAAAAGCCCTGTACTCTTCCAAAGCAATGTGTATCTTGGCCCATGTGTCAGGAAGAGGCCCGTGATCGTAGCTGCGGCGATCCGGGCCGTCAGGGATATGCAGGGGGGCGGAGCCACGCCGCGGCTGGAGACGGGGGCGGGGCCCCGCCCTCCGCTCCACGTCAGACGCTCTGCAGCACGCCCCGACAGGGGAAGCAGGTGGAGAGCCCCACCCTGTGAATAGCCTTAGGGTCCAGGATATAAATAGTACCGGCGGGACTTGGCGCCCCCGCCGGTAATCGCTTATGAGAGACTGGCCCCCTGGAGCCTTGTGACCCTGGTTTGGTGTAGAGAGAGAGAGAGAGAGAGAGAGAGAGAGAGAGAGAGANGTGGGATCCTGGTATTGTGGTTAGAACTTCACTTGTCTTTCCCTTATCCCATCTTCCTGTCCCCTTCCCTGGAGTGTGAGACCCTTTCCACCCTCCTCCTCTTACCCTGTTACCCTGCCCTTGGTACCTGCCCCTCCCCCCTGCCCTGGCTCCCCACTACCTGGCACGGTTTCCTGGGTCCTGTATACTCCCCCGATAGTGTGGATACCTTTCGTGTGTCTCCCCTATACCCCTTGGGGCAATTGGCTTGCTCTCCGAGTCCCTATGATGAAAAGGGTTGCCTTCCATTAATGAGGGAAAGCCCACCCAACAACCTGAGGGACATTATTACCGGAGGCCAACCCACTATCGAGAGCAAGCCGCCTCATCTTTCTGGGGTGAGTGTGGTGTCTTCTCTTCTCCCAATCCCCTCCCTGAAAACCCTTTCCATATTCCCCCCTCCCGTGACACCATGTCTCTTGGATCAAGATAATATGTGCTTCCCTTATAGAGTTTATAAACTCGGGCTCACCCAGATTTCTACACCACATGGCCATGTTCCAAGAGCAGAGCACAATTGACTCTGCCACTGGGTGCCCTAAATGTCATGCTACTTCCACTGTAACGGGGGTTTGACTAGAGGAAAATCCTATAATGCCAGGTTCCCTCGTCTCCTCCTTTATCCCCTCGTCATCCCCAGCTATCTGTGCTGGGAAATAATCAGCCCCGAGACAATGAGGAGCTATCTGCTCTGTGCCTGGCAAAGGCTTAACCTCTAGGCGCCTTTGGGTAAGGGCTCCAGACCCCTCTACCCTTACTTCCACCTCCCCTACATGTATCCCCATCGGCCCAGGCTCCTGGTTTGCCAAGATTAAGAGCCTTGAGCCAATGGGGGTTTGATTGACTGGCTCAGATGGTCTTATAGCCACTGGTGTTAAATTGGGGTTATCCTGGGCAGATGTTTGCAGTAAGTCCTTTCTACCTACCAAACGTCCATGATGTTCCGTTAATAAGGGTGCAATGACCGTATTTTCATACACTCTTCCCACATATATACCCCAGCTAGCAAGCAGGTCAGTATAAGTGAGTATACTTTCAGCAATTTCTCTAGAACGTAAATGGAGAATTAGCCTCTTTACCTGTTGGACCCTAGGTAGCAGGTCATAATACGTAATATGGTTATATGGCACAGGATACCCCAATATAGCAGACAGATGTGCACATATATTCTACTTTGTATTCCATAATGGACACAAACCACATGGGAGAGGGAGCACTCTTAGGGCCAAGGATGTAGGGCTTGGGTTAAATTTTACAGGAAGCCTCCTTCCCCCATCCCTGCTCCTTTTCATCCCAACCAGGGTGGTCTGGCTAATGAGCCCCCTGGCCCCACTCTCCAGAGTCTGGGTTGCCACAGTCACCGCCTTGTCACCTGTAGCTACCTCCTCCCTCTTTTTAGCTTCTAAGTCCATCTGTACCAGGGTAGCAAGCTCAATCAGCATAGTGTGCTGCTCCAGGAGTTGGGCATTGATCTTATTCAATTGTCCATATAATTTCCGTACCCATTCCCCAATCATTAAACATTGAGTCCCCAGAAGTTCAAAGCTCGAATTGTCCAAGGTAGATAGTGTAGCTTCACCAGCTGGGGCATACGCCCCTTCACCTTGCTCCCCAGCAGAAGCTAAAAGTTCGCGCATTGGCGAAGTCTCAGCCCCTCGGAGGGTTGAACCCCCGCTGATCTCCTCACCACTCTCCTTCCCCTGGGCCAGGGGCCACTCCCCAGAATCCGAGAGGGTGGGCTGGCAGTCCTCCATGAGGTACTTGTCTAGCTTGAGCTGCATGGCCGTTGACCGTGTCCTGGTCTCCATCCCCTGTTTCCTTCTTTTCTTTGACATGCTGTTGCTAACAATGGCCCCCTCCTTGGGCCAGACAGGGAATATCTTGCAGGGCTCCTTCCACCACGGCCACAGGTGCGTTCACTCCAGCTGTTGCTGCCACTCTCCGCCCCCTGGAACAGTACGAAGCATGGACTGCCCACTGTCACTCTCCCCGACCGGGTATAGACAGACGTCCCTGTATTTTCTCCTTGGACTGGCTAACAGCGGGCAATGGCCCCAGCTAGACCCCGCTGCCCGGAGCCGCTTTCCCACCCAGCCGGGTTAAGTCTGCAGGGTAGCTGCTTCCTCAAATTTTAATTTTTTAAAAGCCAGCTACAGGGCTATCTGAGTCACTGCTCAAACACACAAAGCACCTGATGTAAGTTACGAATCTGTCCCACCCAAGGTCCCAGGGGACACAGTAATAAAATCCAAAAAATGAAAGCACAAGGAAAGGGGTGGTCACCCTTTGCCCGGTCCACGCCTAAGGCCATGACCTTGTGCGCGTGGCCTTAGGTGCGCTCCCCTGGCGCGCACCTCCGGTGCCTCCGGGTGCCGCAGGCAGTTTTAAAGAGTCCAAGTGGGCTAGCCCCTCCCCCTACCACCTGGGAAAGATCTCCACTAAAGAGTTGGCTGCAACGAGGACTCTCACTATCCTCAGCAGCATTCAAGCAGTCCTGGATAGGGATGGGCGAACAGATCGCGGTTTGGGTTCGGCCGTTCGGTTTGGCTGCGTTCAGTTTGTCCGTTCGGTTCGGCAGTTCGGTTCGGCTGCGTTTGGTTCATCCGTTCGGTTTGGCAGTTCGGCTAGTTCGCCGAGTTAGGGTTCAGCTGTTCGGTTCGGTCGTCCGAACAGGCCATTCGGTTAGGCCGTTCGCCTGTTCGGTTCGGCCGTTCGGGAAATGTTGTTATGGGTGGTTTTTTGTTTTTTATATGGTTTTTTGGTTTTTATATGGTTTTATTTATTTATTTATTTTAATCTAATATTATATATATCTATCTACACTAAATCTAACTGCTATTAACTATTCTAAATGCTATGAACTAAATGGATTATCTAATAAGTACACAGACCTACTCCCACGAACACTAAAACTAAATCGCTAACGCTATCTCTATCACTAAGCTAACTCTTAGAACTCTCTACTAGTATCTATCCATATCCATATCCATATCCATATCCATATCCATATCCATATCCATATCCATATCCATATCCATATCTATATATACACACACACACATCCCACATCCCACATGTATATGGATATATATACATCCCATATATATGGGATGGGGGGGGAATCACAAACAGAAGAGGAGTCTGTAGTGAGAAATACATACATTACGTACTCAATGAGTCTGTACAGTGCATAACACAAGGTTTCAGTTTATGGTTTAAGTTTCATTTCATTACAAAACTGAAATGAAACTTAAAGCAATCTAAATATCCTACTCAACGCCTGCTGTTCAGGAACAGTGACTAGCTCAGAAGGTGTTGGGAAGGGGGGAGGCAGATAATTAGTTTCATTTCTTGCAAGCCTCTCCACCCCTGGTGCCTGGAAGTCTGATCCTCAGTGACTGACTACACCTCCCTGTCATGTTTGACCTTCCAGTGAACCTTTTTTTGCCACCCGAACTCACCTGAACGTGATCCGAACTGACCAAACTGTTCGGCCATTTCGCCACTCAGTGTTCGGTTTGTTCAGTATGTTCGCGTTCGCGTTCGGGTTCAAGTTCGGTCATCCGAACAGGCTGAGTTCGGGCTGAACTCCGAACTGCCGAACCGCGTTCGCCCATCCCTAGTCCTGGCACCCCAGGGCAATCCATCTAGTCCAGGGGCAAGGGGGCGGAAAAGGAAAACAGGCACCTAGTAGTAGTATAAGGGCACTGTGCAATTGTTCCTTAGGCTGGGGCAGTTGGTTTTGCAGAGAGAGAGAAAATGTAAACCTCTTTTCTGGAGTGCTTGGATGATAAGGCAAGTGAATGTCAGGCTCTGTACTGAGTTGCAAAAGTTGCTGCGTGCCTTGCCTGATATTGAGCATTGTCTAGTGGAAGAGGATTGGGAGGAAGCTAGAGGGGCCCTTGACTAATACAGTAAACCACCAAAATCTCTCAGGCATCCTACTTGGGGCTTTTCTAATTGAACCTTGATTGACGCTGACTTGTTTTCACGCAGTCTCTCCCATGTAACTAAATAATTAGTGTAAATTAAATTTCGATTATTTTTTAAATCAGCAAAAATAGCATGGTTTAATTGACAGCAATAATTTCAAATGGTACAGCAATGAAGGGAATGGGGAAGCGTTGAGAAAACTAACTTAAGATTGCTGGCAAGCTAGAAGGGGGAAGTAGCTTTGACGTTGACTGATCCTACAGCAGGCTGGCTATGATCGGTGAGGTGAATATGAGGGGCTGTCTGTTTCCTAGCTAGACTATTTCTGGGGTGTGTAGGATATGGTACTTTGTACCTTACCTCTCCTCAACAGGGGAAAGAAAGGGTTAACCAGCTCCTGACAGGGAGAGAAAAGAGCTGGCAAGGTGGTTCAGTGTTTGGGGCTGTAGCCCTAGACTTGGGAGACATGAGTTCAATTTTCTGCTTTGCTAAAGACTCCCTGCATGACTTTTCACTAGATCTTTCTGCTTTTCAGCCAGCTCCCTACATATAAAATGAGGCTATACCATAATGGCTGCTTTGTGTATGGGGACTAAAGTTGAGCTGTCAATCAGTCAAGGAGAGAGGAGCAGACAGATACATCTCTTTAGGGAAGAACATAAGCGGCTGGACCTTTCCACCTGGGACTGCCCGCCCCCTGCTTCCATGAAAGGCCATCTCCTGTGGCAGGGGAGGAAGAGCTGCTTGACCTACAGGAACTGGACCTTTCCACTTGGGGCTGCCCCACCCCTCTGGTTTTTGTGAAAGAGTCAAGACCTCCTTTTGTACTAAGTGGCTGCCAAAGGCTGGTGTCAAAGACTACTGGTTGTTTTGTGGCTATTTGCAGCTGGAGAGTTTGAGCTGAAAGGTTTGGTTCTGAGTGGTTTTCTTTGGGGCTTTTTATGAGGAGCATGGAGGTGAGTGAGTTGTGGGGAGGATGAGGTTTGGGGGAAGGTAGGTGAGAATGCCATGTCTCCTAGTGAGAGGGCATGAGAGGAGGACGTGGGAGTGTGTGCGTGGGGTCATTATTTGTGTTATGGGGTGGTGACTTTCTATTGACTGTATTAATGATTTTTGTTAATAATTGTAATGATTGTATTCAATTCAATTCAATTTGTTTATTTAGCTCTAGCTTTTGCCATGGCCAGTTTACATATAAAAATACAATTTTACATAAAATCAATAAAATAAAATAAGTAGTACACCAAGAACAAAGGACAGTGGAAGCCATCATCTGCTTTTATATTGCAAAAGACATACCCCATCAATTAGGAATGAGTTGTAACTACAACAAATCCCTTTATGTGGCATATTTGCCTGGAAGCAGCAAATATAGAGACCTCAAAAATCTTTCCCTATAGATAATTGCCCACGTATTTCCAATTTGACCAAAATTTGGGCCCTTTTCTTGACCGCCAACCACACATACGTAGCAGCCACAGCTATAGCCTCCTTCTCTGTTGCCATAATTAGGAAGTCATAGCAACCAGCTGCATCCAAAGTAAGCCCATTTGGTAGAAGTGGAAGAAGCCAAACTTGTCGTAGAGCTGTATAGTAGGGGCACCTCAACAGGAAATGCATCGTGGTCTCTACCTCTTTTAGGCTACAGCAGCATCGCCGCTCATCATAGGGGATTTGTTTATATTGCCCTTCAATAATGATTGTATTGTGCATTTCTCTTGTAAGCTGCCTTGAGCCTCAAGGGAACAGAGTGATGCATAAATACGGCAAAGTGAAATTTTAAAAAATGAAATAAAAAGAGAAGTGTGTTCTTTGGGAGGGAACTTTGCTCTCACAATCTCAACATTGTCTGATGGGAGCTTGCTTTCATGACTCAGTGGGCTATACTGGGACTTGTTCAAGTGAGCATCTTGACTAGGCTCTCCTTGTGCCTAGGAGAGAGGCTATTATTTAGACTGGAGCTTGCTTCTGGGAGTGCAGAATGTGCATAGCATTTTATGGGGAAACTGTCCAAACAGACAACAGTACTATGAATAAATGATCAATCCATCCCATCCCATCCCATCCCATCCCGGCAGCAATCCTGTGCTGCATTCCATTAAATAACAAGAATCCTGGCAACAGCATCATCTTGACTCTCGCTGTTTTTTCCTCTGCACCTTATTGCCCGTCTGGGAAATGTCACCCTTGACCTCAGCCGTCATACCTGTGTCAGCTTCACCAGGCCAGAACACCTGGGGCCCTCTCTCCACCAGTGACATATCTTGGGCACGTTCTGACAGGCAGTCAGGATTCATTCTCTCTCTAAGAAACTAGGAAAATAAGCTTCTGTCTGAATCCCAGGTGCAGAGAGGGCCTACCTGTCACAGACAATTCAGTTGTTCATTGTCTGGCAATTTTATTTTCATTCCTGTGCTGCTATTCATTTCACTCTCTTTCTTCTCCTCACCTATTTGCTGCCTTTCCCTTCTTTTTTGTGGACTAGTGCCTATTCTAAGCAATGACTGTTTGTTTTGCTCAACTGCACCGTGGTTGTGGGGATGTGTGCGGATGGTAGGGGCCAAATGATACTGTTTAGGAACTGGGAAGTGTTGTGGACAGTTGGACACGATACTTTCTCAAACTCCTTGGAACACAAAGGGAGTGTGCAGTGTGGTTAACTGCTTGGCAGGTATGGGAGCAGGAACAGGGACCTGTCTTCGCTGCATTTTCCCCATTGATGCAAATGGGGAAAATGCAGGAAACATGGGATCCTGAGCAGAAATTCCAGAAATCCACAGTGGAAGAAATCTCTTGCTGTCCAAATGAAGGGACTGTGATCACTGATTATCATTGGCTCTCAAGTGCAACACAAGCCATCAGTAGACTCTGAGCCCAGAACCTGTATATCTAGAAGCATGAGCCACTACTGCTTTAGCTGAAGAGCCAGGTCCAACAGTACACTACTCATGTTGTAATTGCAAGGGCTCAAACTATTATTATTTATTATTTTTATTATTTATATAGCTCAAGCAATGTACCCGCCACTGTACAATCCACAGTCAGATACAGGTCCCTACCTCTAAGGGGCTTACAATCCTGAGAGACAAGGGAGGGGGATACGAGGGACTGGAGAGGTAAACATCAGGAAAGACATAAGTACATTCATGAGGTTGAGAAGTTGCAAGCTCACGTGATTCGCTTAGTTACAGGGAATTAGGTTCTGAGTGAGGGGGAAAGGATGCAGTATCACTCATGACAAGCTAGGGAAGGCCTGACAGCAGAGCTGGGTTTTCAGGAGGGAGGGAGTGGAGTGAATGTATCCAGGGAAGGAGTTCCAGGTATGAGGAGCAAGGGAGAAGGGACGAAGACGTTTAGAGGAGCAAGAGGTTCGCAAGCAGGCGAGGGTGGGGGCAGAAGAGGAGCGAAGCTCCCGGGCAGGAGCGTGGCAGGATACAAGAGCAGAGAGATATGGGGGAGCAAGGCCACGAAGAGCCTTGAAGGTGAAGACCAGGAGCTTGTGCTGAATGCGTTCCTGTAGAGGGGACCAGTGCAGAGCGGAGAGGAGGGGCTGTACGTGGTCAAAGCTACAGGCAAGGTGGATGATTTTGGCTTCAGAGCATTGAATGGAGATGAGGGGGGCCAGATCAGAGGAAGGGAGGCCAGTAAGGCGGAAACTGCAGTAGTCAAGGTGAGAGTTGTCTGGAGCATGGACTAGGGTTTTTGCAGTTGCAACAGTAAGGCAGGGCCAGATTTTAGCAATATTGTAAAGAGCAAAGCGACAGGATTTAGCAATAGCCTGGATCTGAAGCTTAAAGGAGAGGTAGGAGTCAAAGATGAATCCCAGGCTATGGGCCTGAGGGACTGGCTGGATGGTGACTCCATCAATGGAAATCGAGAGGGAAGTAGGAGGGGAGAGTTTCGGGGGAGAGATGAAGATGAGAAACTGCTGGTCTCTCTGCTTGTGCGCTGAGTGTAATTAAGTGGACCTTCATTTTGTGCTATGTTCTCTTCTGGGAGCAGGGGGAAATCAAGCTGTTTTTTTGGTGAGATAGGGAACCAATAGAAGGGATGACGTTTGTAGAGGTACCCTGAAATGTTCTTGTCTGAATATACTACTGAGTCGTCTTTCACTCCATCCCATTGCTCAGTAGTTTGGCTCTCCCCTACCTGTGACTTTTTTGACTTTGGGAGACAGTCTGTCATTCTCGTTTCCCTGGATCAGGTTAATCTTCCTCATTAATAACCAGAAAGATAAAAGGGCAGAAAATGACAAGTCAAATGCTTTCCTGACACTTCTGATGGAGTGGGTGAGCTGGATCTCTCGTTCCAGCCCTCCACAATGGAGAGCCTTCATCTTTCCCCAGGAATTTCATAAGATACTACAGCCTTGATCGGAATAGACAGTCTGTACCTAAATCAATGCCAGCACAGCACACAATGTGGTAAGTGACGGATGGGTGACTCTGGGACAGAGCAGAGAGATACTGGCACGGTAGCATGATGGGAAGATGTCAGGGCAGGGTCATTTCTAAAACAGATCTTACCTTTTACTTTTAGGCAGGACTTATGAAGGGCAGAAATTGTTTTAGTGTCATGAATCGTGTTGCTTGGCCTGAGAACAAGGTTCAGGGGAAAATGATCACAACTCATTTTGCTACAGCAAGGGAATATTGTTAGACAATGAATACATTGAAATGTGCAGTGTATATATACAGTGATATGAGAGCAAAAGTAAAGCTATGGATCAGTCCTTGGCCAGCGGAAAAGAGAAGAAGTCCTAGGGTTTTGTTGAGAGAACTCAAAAAGGCACAGTGGTCCAGGGTAGGGTTTCTTTGACATTTTCATAGTGTGGATTGTGCTTTAAATAGTGAGGTTACCCCTTGGACACCTCCCTTCCTTTTATGATTGTACAGACCACCTCCCCTTTCATTGGCAAATGAGTAGCATAGAGCAGTTGTTTAAATGGAAATTGATATTAGGAAAATATTGAATGTATTTCTAGCTTGACTTAATGCATTCTAGCAGCTGGAAATGAGGAGGAGAGAGCTGGCACCATATGATCTGGCAACTCTTTTGCAGATTGTCAGCAATTGCTTTGTGGACAGACAACTGGTAGTTCATAATAATAATAATAATCTTTATTTTTATATAGCGCCCCCCTGCCATGGCACTCAGAGTGCTTTACATAGACAACAGTTTGGGAACCATTGGTCTAGTGGGCTGAACACAGGACGAGCAGTCAGAAGCTTTTGTATTCTAATGCTGGCTCCATCACTGAATGACAAGTCATTAAAGCTGTTGTTTGGGACAAGTCACTTCATCTCTCTGTCTTTCCCTATCTGTATAATGGGTATTTTGTAATTTCCATGCCTCAGAGAGGTATTGAGCAACTCTATCAATATTTGCAAATTGTTTTGAAAATGTAATGTTGTTTAAGGGCAAAGTGTTGATTACTATATTGGAATAGTTGCCCTTTAGGAGAAGAACATTAAGAAACATTCATGGGAAATCATTAATCTACTACTGGAGTTCAACACAGTCAGCTTTATATAGATATGAGCCTGAGGGATATCAAAATAGTGGACAGATTATGTATCTAATAGGAGGAGTCTAGTTTCTGTTGAGACTTGTACAGTGTGAACTGCCCCAACCCTCCACTAGGGAGAGAGCTTGTGCATGTCTCTCCGCAAGCCTTTTAGAGATGTCTGATGGAGTTGCTACAAAATCCCTTCCACCCATAGCTTGTCCCTTTAAGAATTTACTCAAGTCTGTCAGTCATTCCTGCTGCCATCCAGATCTACAAACAGGGATAAACACTAGTAATTAGTATGGTAAGTAGCTTGGCCTTGTGTGTGTTCTGGTTACAGTATCCTGGTAATTATTGTTGGCTCCTCGCCTGAGTACTCCTGCTGCCTGATTTCGCGCTCTACACATCCTTGCCAGCCTGATTATCACCGGACGTATGTGAATTGACTGTTTACTTTCTGCTGTCTCTTCCATTCACACATCAGGCGGCAGAGATGTGGGGGTGCAATGGCCCAACTCAGTTACGTTGTACTGATCTAGGGACCTGTGTGAAGATGAGAGGAAGGAATCTTTGTTAGGCACATTTGTTTCTTTATGATGTCTGTGCTTCATTTTGCAAGACTTGGCTCCTTCATACTGGAACAACACAGAAGGGCATCTTCATGTGGTTCCCAACTAGGCAGACAAAAAAAGTGTGACACAGGGGGCTGCCATGTGGTTCCCCTGGTAATGCTGAGACATACGGATCTAACCACTCTTACCATCAGCAAAATGGAGTCTCAAACACGTGCACTCAGCAAGCATGATCACTGAATTATGTGTGTGCTCATGCCAACATATTTTCAAGCATCCATTCACCACCTAGCAAGCATAGGCAATGGTCAAGCGATTAGAGTATTAGTCTTTGGGAAACTGGCATTTCCTGGTCCAGATTTCCTCTTTGACCTTGGATAAGTCTCAGTTCCTCACCTGTAAAATGGTGATAATAGCATTGCCTAGCTTCACAAGGTGAAGGCTGTGGTGAAGATAAATAGTGTTAAGCCTGTGGATGGTGAGCTTGTGTGCGCCACTCCCCTTGAAATCTAGCACTCTAGATACAGTGTTGGGAGGTGGGCCTTGCCTGACTCTAGAACTATTCAATCCTTTGTTGTTGTTGTAATTATTGTTATAAATATTTTTATCCTGCCCCCTCCTGCCTCTGGCAGCTTGTTAAGGGTTTGCAAAAGAGACAACAGAAGGAGGCAAAGCTTGAAGCAGCAGAAGGCAATTTTGGACTTGTCAGAGGGCTGTAAGCCCACTTTTGTGGGAGGGGGGGAGCTACAGACTGAAAGAAAGTTTGGGGTGAATTCTGTACTGCTGGATTTTGAGGAGGGGCACCAGAGGTGCTGTTGGCTGCTCTCCAGCCTTCAAACTGTAAATAATGGAAATGAAGTATTTCAGATGATCTCTTTTTATTGGACCAACTTCTGTTGGTGAGAATACGCAAGCTTTCAAGCCTTTCTCAGACATGTAGTCCTCCACCTTGCCCCCTTCTCTCCTTAGAAGGAAACCAAGCCAGAAAAGCTACCCCAAAACTTCCCACTGTTCAGGAAAGAGGGAGAAACTCTACAAGGAAGATTATTAGGTACTTAGACACGATCATATTAGCACAATAACCAAGAATAGACAACATGGCTTCCCTTAACTTAAAAGTTCAAGCCGGTTTCAGCACCATTTCCGGAACCCTAACTTGGGTTTTCTTGTTTTATAGAATGGGTGACTGGCATATTTAAATAAGAAAGGGATGGCTGTAGGGAAGCATACGAGATGGAGGGAGTTTTCTTAAGCAGCTGAAAAAAGTTTTGAGACAGCAGATCAACCTGGAAGAATGAAACTGAGAAGCTAATGTGTATGGTGTGTCCCACTGCTCCGGGGATAGTCTCTTTTGTTTGTACGGCGCCGTCTCCCCATTTGTGTCACCCTCTGGGAGACATTGAGTCGCTTCTCTGCTCTGATACTCACCTTTGGTTTTTTTTTTATTTTGGCTTGTAACGGGTCTCCCTGGCCAGTGTTTGCTGATGCCATATGTGAAGGTTGCTCTACGAACTGTATGGGAGGCGGAAAACAAATTGCACAAGGATTGTTTTCAGATGAGTTGCTGGGTGGGTGGTTGGAAAGGGGTGGTTAAATCTATGAGCAGCTTGTGTCAAGGACACATGCCTTTGCTGGCCAAGAAGCAGACCCTTGGCAAGGAACAAGCTTCCATGAAATTGCTGGACCCAGTCATTTGAGCTGTCATCCAATATAGCTGTTGTTAAGTATTTATATAGCACCAGCAACGTACCTGGCACTGAACAGTCATTAGAGACATGTTACAATCTAGCAGGATTAGATCTAGTTCTGATTGTTCCTTTGTTCATATGTAAAGCTATGTGTATGTGCACACATACATCTATGATGTGCATACATATGAAGTGCTCTGTGAGTGTATATGTGTGTATATGTGCATCTGAAGCTGTATGTTCATGTGGAATGACACTCATGCATGAGTCGTTTTCTGTAGGGATTGATCCTGAGACCTCCTAGTCTAAAAGTGTAAGCATCTGATCCTTGAGCCAAATAATCAATTTCCTTAGCTCATAGGCTGTAGCTGTGCATGCCTTGGCATTATGTCTGTGTGCTTGTGAGTCTGTTGCAGCATAGGGGTGTGTTTGTGTGAGGCGGTGCAGCTGTCTCATTGGGTATTATTAATTAATTATTTATATGGTGCCAACAATGTACCTGACACTGTAAAATCAGTAGTTATAGATGGGTCCCTACCACAAGGGGCTTACAGTCTAACACAGACAAGGGACTAGGGAACATAGACACGGGTACATTCATGAAGTTGAGAAGTCACAGGTGCACATGCTTAACATAGTTCCAGCGAAGAGGAGGACTGTGAGTGAAGGAGGGAGAGAAGGCATCTGTGACAAGTCTATGAGGATGAGGAGCTAGAAAAATCCTGATGGAAGAGGTAGGTTTTTAGGAGGGATTTGAGGGCTGTGAAGGAGGGAGCAAAATGAATGTATTCTGGGAGGGAGTTCCAGACATGGGGACCAGCAAGGGAGAAGGGGTGAATACGGTTTGAGGAGCAAGGGAGTCACAAGCAGGTGAAGGTGGTGGCAGAGAAGGAACAAAGCTCTTGGCTGGGAAAGTGGTGAGCAACGAGTGTGGAGAGAGATGGGGGAGCAAGGTCATGAAGAGCCTTGAAGGCAAAGACGAGCTTGTGCTGAATATGTTCAGGCAGAGGGAGCGAGAGTAGGGCAGAGAGCTGTACAGGACATGGTCAAAGTAATGGGCAAGGTGGATGACCTTGGCAGCACAGTGTTGCACAGAAGTGAGAGGGGCAAGGTCAGAGCAGGGGAGACCAGTAAGGAGGAAGTTGCAGTAGTCAAGGTGAAAGATGACTAGAGCATGGACTAGGTTTTGGTAGTGGAAGCAGTAAGGCAAGGCCAGATTTTTGCAGAGTGAAGTGACAGGACTTGACAATAGTCTTGATTCGTGGTATAAAGAAAAAGGAGGAGTCAAAGATGAATCCCAGGCTACATGTCTGGGTGACAGGCTTGATGGTGTTACCCTCAATGGAAACTGAGAGGGAAGACAGAGGGGAGTGTTTTGGGGGAAAGATGAGTTCAGTCTTGGCCATATTAAGCTTGAGTTCATGGTGAGACATCCAAGCAGAGATGTCAGAGACAGTGTGTGATAGAGCCTGGATGGAAGGGGAGAGTTTGGAGGCAGAGAGAGAGAGTCGAGTGTCATCAACATACAGGTGTGTGGCAGAGTACTGCCACAAAATGGCGAAGGCCAGAGAAAAGGCACGAGATTGGAGCTGAAAGACTATAACTTACCCATAACTTTTGCCTATGGGAGGCAAAAAGGACACTGGCCCTTTAAATCTGGAGCTGATTCAGGAAGAAGGCCTATAAAAGAGGACTGATAATAGCCTAATTTGGCAGTCTGCTGGAGACCAGGCGAGAGGAAACACCTCTCCTGCCTGCCAGGCTGCTAGAGCCAGAGGCCCCAGTGAAAGCCCTGAGGAAGGAGTCACAAGGATTACTGGAATCCCAGACTTCAAGGAGCGCTAGGCCTCTCAGTTGGAGGAACCAAACCTGCATGAAGGTGTGTTCGTTCTTGGTTTTAATTTTTGTTGGATTTTGTCTTTTGTTTAGAGGGACCCACCTTTTTAGGGAGAAGTCCTCACTGGTGGGTTTTAAGGCCTGGCTGGTGGGGGCGTGTGTGGAGGCCAGGGCTAAATTAAGGGGTACAAGACGCAACCGATGGGTCAGACAGATCTCTGTAACAGGCACTAAACTTGAGCCCTACCTGAATAAATTGCCTAGGCCCGCCTTGCGCAGGGCCTTCACTTGCTTGCGTTTCCACTGATTTCCCTCTGCTGTTATTGAGGAAAGGTATGTGAATATTGCATGTGAGCTTCGAACTTGTCCCTGCAATGGTTTAGAGGTGGAAGATGTGGCCCATTTTCTTTTTAGCTGCTCGTTGTATAAGAATATTAGGGCTGCCTGACTTGAGCCAATTTGGGGGACACATTTGTACAATTCAGACCCCGTTAGAATTTCAGCTTTACTTGCCTCACCTGATGAAGAAATTATACATGCTGTAGCACTGTTTGCGTTACTTGCTATGAGAGAACGGGCGAATTGGGTTGGTTGAGTCTGTTTTATTGACTGGACGGGGCTTTTTTCTTCCCAAACTATTATAGCAATTTGCTTGCTGTTTATGTGGCCTCGAAGGCCGTCTCTATTATGTTTATGTGATTTACTTTTTGTACTGTTTGCAATGTCCTGTTTTTGAGTGTTTTGTTTTGTATTATTATTATTTTAATGGCTATAGTGGAAGGTTAACGCCGTAATAAATTATTACTTACTTACTGTAACAGGCACAAGCTGTTTCCCTAGATGTGGCTATTGAGGGGTGCCTGTTACACGGTGATACTGGAAGCCGTGAGATTCAATGAGTTTGCCCAGAGAGAGAGTGTAAAGGGAGAAGAGAAGAGGGCCCAGGACAGAGCCTTGGGGAACTCCCACAGTGAGTGGGAGTGACGTGAAGGAGGTACCAGCCAGAGAGACATTGAAGGAGTGGTTTGAGAGATACAAGGAAAACCAGTTGGGCCCCAGAAGCCAAGAGAGCAAAGTGAATGCAGGAGAAGGCCATGGTCAATGGTGTCAAAGGCAGCAGAGAGATCGAGCAGGACAAGAATGGAATAGAGGCCCTCAGATTCGCTAAGAGAAGGTCATTAGTGATTTTAGTAAGGACAGTCTCAGTCAAGTGGGGAGGGTGGAAGCCCGATTGAATGGGGGTTAAGGGTGGAATTGGAAGAGAGGAAATCAAGACAGTGCATGTAGACAGCTCGCTCCAAGAGCTTGGAAGCAAAGGGGAGGAGAAAGATAGGGCAATAGTTGGCAGGATCGGAGGGGTCAAGAGTGACCTTCTTAAGGATACGGGAGACAGTAGCGTATTTGAAGGCTGACGGAAAGAACCTAGCAGAGAGGAAGAGATTGATGATGTGCATCAGAGAGGGTGCAGCAGTGGGGGCAGTCACAGTTAGGAGATGAGAGGGGATGGGATCAAGGGGGCAGGTGGAGGAATTGGATGAAGAGAGGAGGGAGAAGTTCTCATCAAGGGGGAACTCCTTGATGAGAACAGTGGGGGTTGCAAGAGTGAGACTTGATCAACGTGGCGTAGTAGTGTTCTTTGGCCAGGGAAAGGGCATTGCTAAAGGAAGAGAGTGCACACTTAAAGTGGAGAAAGTCAGCAAGTTCATGAGACTTCTGCCAGAGGCACTCAGCAGGATCAGAGGTGATGAATGGTGGGGGTGAGCCAAGGACAGGGGTTGATGCGGCAGGTAGGACGGTGCGAGAGGGGATTCAAGGGTGGAGGAAAAGGATGAGTTGAAGGCAGAGACAGCAGAGTCTGGGCAGGTGGAAGAGGAGACCGATGAGAGAAGGGAGGAGAACGAGGAGGCAAATTCCATAGGATTGATGAATTGAAGGTCATAGAAGGAGCAAGAGGTTTGGGGGTGGTCGGTGAGTGGGAGATACGGAATGAAGTAAAAATGATGATTGGAGACGGGAAAGGCATCAAAGGAGAGGTCAGAAACAGAACAGTTTTCTGAGAGAACTAGTTCAAGGGAGTGGCCGTCATGATGCACTGGGCAGTGAGTCCAGAGATGAAAGTCAAAAGAGATGGTAAGGCAGAAGAAGTGGGAAGCAGCAATGCTAGAGGGGGTGTCCATGTGGATATTGAAGTCCCCAAGAATGAGGGTGAGAATGTTGTCGTCAGAAAGGAAGAAGGTGAGCCAGGTGTTGAAATCGGAGTGGAAAGGGATACTGAGGGGTGGTAGATGGCAGCAATAGGGAGGGGGAAGTAGAGGCAAATGCAGTGGGCCTCGAGGGAGTGCTAAGGGGTTGGAATTGGCAAGTTCTGACAAGGAGCAGGCCAATAGCACCGCTGCAACCTTCAGATTGGGGTGAGTGAATGAAGGAGAAACTGCTAGTGGAGAGGACACTGGGAGTAGCAGTGTCATACGGGGAAATCCTGGTTTCTGTGAGGGTGAAGAGCTGGAGTGAGAGAGGAGTGAAAAAGATCATCGATGAGCATGAATGGTGTTTTGTTTTTTTTATTGAAGATCGGCAATTCCAGAGAGAGCAAGAGAAGGGTAGCTGAGAAGGGGGAAGACGGGAGATGGGGATGAGGTTTGGGGAGAGGAGGTGGTGATGGTAGGAGGGAGTAGGATTAGGGGCAGTGATACGGAGAACTGGTGGTGAAGGGGTTTCATGAAGGGTAGGTGATAGGTACTGGTAGGTACTTGTAAAAAATGACAATATGTACTTTGGATGTTAGCACCAGAAGTTCTGTCTCTTTCCCCTCTCCTATTTTATTCATATCTTCACCTAGTGACATGCTGCTGATTATCTTTGAACACCTACCACTTCTTCCTTTCAGAAAATTACCCTGTCTCACCATATTCTCAAGGACCTTGACCATGCTACTGTAGTGGTGCATAACCTTTATAGTACTCAAGTCTTCGATGGCAGGCTTAAGGAGTGACCTTGATTTGCATATAAATTTACATGAATCGACACAGCATTTTAAGCAAAGATAATGCACAGAGTTGTATTTGTTTATAGAGCACTGTAACAAGTATGCACAGAAAAGCAAAACATGGTTTGCACGCTCCACTCCCTTACCCTCAGAGGTGTCAGGAGGTGGGGTATAAAAAAAAAAGGGGGGGGGGAGGATTGCCAGGCTCTGATACTGCACAGGGCCTTGCTGGTGGGACCTGCTGCTGCTCTGCTTTTGTTAGTCCTGTCAGCAGTGCTTGCTCGGCTGGACAGCAGTGGCAGCAGGGCCCACTGGAAAAGGTGCCATGTAAACCAGAGGCAGTGGTTGCTTGTCTGTCCCTCCATTAAATCTTCCACTGTCCCAGGATCTGCTAAGCAACTGTGGTGTTTGGATTAGTTGCAATTGATGGAATAAAAGGATTCCCACCCACCCACCCTACTTTCAAAGCGACGTGCACAGTTATCAGCTCAACGACATAATTTTGGGTATCAGTCATTCGTTAGCTAGCCATGTTCTTTCCACAGGTATCCTTTTCAAGACTTTGCTCAGAGTGGGTTAGAATTCTGCAAGAGTATTAACTGTAGCTGAGATTTGGCTTCAGCTGAAAGAACAGGTCTGCAAGCAACCTGAATTTTTAGTCTCCCTTGAAAGTGTCTGAGCTGTTGATCAAATGTACTGTGAAGCTTTCTGATCCATTCTCCATAGTAACAATTGCCCTCTTCATGAAACTGTCCATTAAAAGCTTGCAGCTGTAAACGAAGTCATCTGCTTCCATCTTCACCCCAGCTGGTGCAAACAAAAGCCCTTATTTGCTGCTTCTTCCCTTGCAACTGTAACCAGAGGATTCTGCTCGCTTGACAGCTGCAAGTAAAGACTGCATGCACATCTTGGATTCTCAGTCAGCTGCAAACAAATGGCCTCTCTAGCTTCTGAAGCTTAATATCTGTAAATATTTCAAAATAATATTTTGTCAGCTGTTGAGTATCAAGAAGTAGCTTCAGCCATGCAGTGCGCATCTCCGGCTAACCACAGAAGGAGCCTCCACAGACATCCATGGCAGGCTGCTACAGAGCTTTACCCGCCCACCAAAAATGTCTATTCATCTGACCTATACACATGGGAACCATCTACAGCAGAATTCAATTAGGTAGAACTTGCATAATTTCCACAGCCCCAGGTTTATGGGGGTGTACTGCTTTTCAATCTGGATAAGTAGAATTCCTAACCCTGATAACTTGAATTTTTAAGGTGTATGAGTATGCATACCCTGATAAAAAAAAATACCAGGGCCTTTGAGCGTATTCATGATTTATTGGCAGCAAGTGGTTAAAATACAGTAGTATATACTCTGTCAGGATGAGCCTTCATGTCTGATAAGCTGGAGATGGGTGTTAGGGAACATCAATTCCCTCCAGGCATGCAGACTCGCACTGACAGCCAGGCAAAGCTGTGTATGTGCAAGTGAGTGACACCCACTCAGTTCTGACTCTGGGAGTTTCAAGCGGACTGGAAGGGGAGCACCAGGTTTCCCTTTCTCAAGCACACCCAGAACTCCCAGAGACAGAACTGACAGGATTACATATACACAGGG
>QEPC01011805.1:1622267-1657547 GCA_003113815.1 Sphenodon punctatus | reverse complement strand
GACTGTGCTTTTGAGAATCTTGCTTGCCGGTTTTGTGGAGAAACAGAAATGCATATTTTGAATTTGGTTTATTCAGCCCCGCGTGTTTGGTTGCTATACAGGCCTGCAACTGGCCAGACTTTTTTTTTAAAGGGCCTGTTTGCTTGGACAGGTGTTTGGCTTTCGGGGATAGGGTCTAGCTACTAGGGATGCTGGTCTGGATGGGTCTGGTTTGCTTGCAGTGACTCCTGCAAGCAAAAGTACTAGGTACTAGGTGAGTACTAGGTGAGTACTTTTTAGATGATTTTGAAGGATCTTTTATTGTGCATAGTAGTTTGATTGATTTAAAAATCTGATATACTTAGTTTGAATGTTTTTATTTTTGTTTTTTTGTATTTTATATGAGGCATGCGTCAGGTTACTTTTAGGTGTGATGTAATATGGTCCCACTCATGCCCACACAGATCTGCTGTATGGGTATGTGTGGGTGCTGCCCATGTGCATGCCACAGCTGGTGAGTGGAGGTGCATGCTTGCTCTCAGGACACATGCATCCCCACTTCCCCACTCACCCCCCACGCCTCCCCACTCACGGAGCAACCAGCAAAAACGGAGGTTGCTCCATGAGTGGGGATGCGTAGGGGGTGGGTGTGCGCCCCTGTGCACTGGCACCCACATGCCGCCCATGCTGCGGCATGGACAACCTCCCCCCACGCTCCCACTGCTTGTATAAAAACTGCTTGACTTTATTAGATATAGGAAGATTTCATTTCATGGGAGGATTAATTTATTTGGTTAAGTAGCTGGGAATTGTGTGGATAATTAATTATACATTAATCATAATGGAATTGTTTTGTTTTTTATTTAGGTGATGATTTTCTAGTGGGAAGGTGTTTAGTTTAGTCTTTATAGTTTTGACTGTAATATATGTTTTTGAGCATATAAGGATTGATATATATGATTGAGTGTATGTAATTTTGTGGAAGAGATTGGGTGTATTTATCAAGGTTTTTGTTTTTATTTTCTCATTTTTTTTCTTTATTCTTTATTTATTTTTAATGTATATAGTTCTTATTTTAATTTTTTGTTTTTATTAGTTTTTTTTAAATTTATAGATGATATTATCAATAATGTTACTATCATTATTAATTGAATTCTCTTTATTCTCTTTTAAATAATTCTGTTTTAGTAGAAATGGGTTATCATTGGAGGTTAAATTAATTGAATTGCTTTGTTAAAAAAAAAAAGTTTGGGGCATCCTGGGAATGCCCCATGATACTAGGTGACTTACCTCACTTCCGGCCTGCTGGCCTCCAGTCTGGTGGCTGCTCCCTGCCTCCTCGCAGCATTCTGCAGAGAGCTGAGCTAGTTCTCTGCATGGTGAGTGAGGAGGGGAGCAGGGAGGCCTCTTCCCAGATGTGTGCAATGTTCTAATTGGTCCCCATTTCCAGGGGGACCGATATCACGGCAACGCACCCCTGATCGGTTCCTCTGGAAATGAGGACCAAATAGAGTGTTTCACACACGTGGGAAGAGGCCTCCCTGCTCCCCTCTGCTTGATCTATCACACCATCCCCACTCAGATAATTTACTGTCAGGTCCCAGGTCAGCTCTGCAGAGTGCAGCATGTCGGGGAAGGTAGAGAGCAAGTCTCCTGGTCTTGCAGATTAGTGACACTGCTAGCAACTTCAAGAGTGAGGCTTAGAAGCCGCATCTCTGGGAAAAAATGTGTGGGAGTTGGCAACGCTTGGGAATCCAAAATGGGGGGGGGGGAGAACCCTCTGGATTTTGGGTTCCCCAAAAGGGACATTTTTGTTGAAATTCAGGTTCGTTGGAACCCAAATTGCACACTCCTAGTGTTCAGTCATCTATTCACATGTCCCTGAAAGCAGACCTGTGTGCACAGATATTAACTATATGTCTAAATGAGGCACACATGACTCTGGCTGACTGGTCTGGATGAGCAAATGTGTCTGCATAACAAAATACAGTTTTATGAATGTGCAAAATCCTGGACACTAAATTTGGGCTTGGTAATGTCAAGGCAAGGATAAAAGCATTCGCTTGAGAATGAGAGGCAGAGTTGGAAGAATTCTGAGAGACCCTCTGAGAATTTGTTAAAAAGGAGTTGATTGTTACCAAATGAGTGGTGGTTTTTGTTACTGTTCTTGGGTGTTTTCTGAAAATCGAATTCCTAACATTTCTGTGACCAGTTTAAGGCATTTTACTTCAAGCACTCTACTACTGTGAGTAAAGGATTAGCAGAGTTGGGCTCTTCCTAAGAGGTTTCTTTGCTATGGCAATCTAGTCATCTGGAGAAAAAATTAGAGTGCAACTATTTATTTATTTTTAATTATAAGTGGTTAAACAAGAAGAACAAACTTATTGAACTCAAAAAAAGCTGTTGGTTTCCCAGCTGGAAATTAATTAGTCAGGAATTTTTAATTCCAACTTCCTCGTCCAAAAATCTCTTGCTTGATAAAAAAAAATCCCAGAGGAAAGGAGCAGGAGTATCCGATTAGAAGAAATATAAACTTTGTTTGACATAAAGCTGCTGCTTTGAGCACCACTCTAGAGCTCTACTCTATTTTGGGTTTTTTAATTATTTGTGTTGGGGTCATGTCCAAAGATCACAATCAGGACTGGGGCCCTGTTATTCTCATCACAGGGAAATAAAGTCCTTAAGTATTTCTATATCACAAAGAAGTGGAAAACTATTAATACTCTTTGCTGGCAGAAGGCATCTAATGGTTCCTCTTGGCCTTGTTTGTGAACTGGAAATAGTGGTAACTTCCATTCCAGAGAAACTTCAAAGTTTTCCCTATTCTCCTTTAGAACAGCAAGTCATGAAAAATTTACCATAAAAGGTAAATTGCTCAATGTGAGTGTTTGACCATCTTTAAAAATCTCCCATTTCATAATGTGTCTTTCTGGCCTTAACTGGAAGCATGAGAAGAATACATCTTGTGTTTTTCTGTTTTGTTAGTATTGCATGTGGAAACAGATGTATATTATATCACAAATGAGAGGACTAAGTAACAAAATAATTGGAATTTACTCATACAAAAAACAGAGCTACAAAAAACAAAGCATACAGTTTAATATATACAATAGGAGGGAGCATATGGCTTACCTGGAGTCGGGGGAGTGGCAGCAGTGGCAGCAACTGCCTAGGGGTAGCAATGGAAGCATGAACAGTAGGGGTAGGAATTTTGTTTTGGATAGAAATGAAATGGCCCGAAAATGGCCATTTCTGTTTTAAAACCATAAACAGAAATTGTGGTTCTTTTTTGGTTCAGGCATTTCGAGTTTTTTGTATTGAGTTTTTATCTGGTTTGTTCTCATTAACTTCAATGGGAGAAAATCCATTAAAGTCAATGAGAAAAAAACAGGGGGGGGATCAATGTAACCCCCCCCCCTAAAAAAAATGAAACCAAAATTCCACCTGAAGTTCCACCCCTAATGACCAAATGTCAGGGAGTGGTGGCAGGGCACTGCTGATACTCCCAATGCCACCACTCTGAGAGACTTGTAGCTGCTGCCGCTTGTGGAAAATTGTTGCTCACAGACTTGACTTCAGGAATGTCCTGCCCCCACTCACCTGGCATTTGCTCCCTGTCTTTTTGGCAGCTGCAGTTAAAAGACGTAACTGGGGCTACAGTCAAGTACCCACTCCACAATATCTACCTACAGGATTTGCAGGTGACTGTATGGGGAGCAATTGGGGAGCACACACATAGAAGGGCATAGTTGGATGTAAGACCTGATATATTTTTTGCTACCCAAGTGAGTGGGTAATCCAGTACCCACTAGCTCATCATGTTGTCATAGATTTCAAGCAGTTTAGTACCTTTCTTAGCCCATAGCACCACAATAAGTCACATGGAATTGAACAGGGCCCATGCCGATGTTAATTTTATTTTATTTATTGTTTTATTCATTTGAATTTATACTCCGCCCTCCCCACAGTGACTCAGGGCAGCTTACAATCCATAAAAACAAACCAATAATGACAATAAAACAATAATAAAATACAATAAAAACTCCCCCTCAAAAAACCGCTCCTGCCCAGCCCTCAACCCCACCTAAAACCTCCAGCCAATTCCTATCCCCATCTGCCAAATGCTTTTTCAACTAAACTTTTTTTGCACCACCTCTGGAAGTTGCTTAGACCCCAGCTCAAGTGAACCTCATGGGGAAGGGAGTTTCTCAAAACTGGGGCAGCTACCAAGAACGCCGTCCTTTTGACAAAGGGTAGCAGATGGAACCTGCAAGAGAATGTTTCCAGATGATTGTAGGGGCCATTTTTGGATATTACTACCGGAGTGGGAGGAGGGGTGTCATCAGGGAACAGGGGAGGAGCTACTGGTTTAAGCATTGAGACATGAAAAGAAGGGTGTATCCTCATAGTATGAGGGAGGTGTACTCTGTATGTAACCTCATTAAGTTGTTTATCAATAGGGAATGGTCCAGTTTCATGGAAGGCTGAACGGAGGGATATTGTCGCCTGTCGATCCATACCACATCCCCTGGCTTGAAGACAGGGGCAGGTCACCTATGTCAATTGGCATGTCTTTTATACCTCTGTTGGAATTCATCAAGGGTGATTTTTGCTGCTGCATGGGCTTGTTGTATGCGGGAGATCATTGCACCTGCTGCAGGAACAGTTATGGAGGGTATATCAAAAAGACATAAACGCGGGTGAAACCCATAAGTTACATAGAATGGTGAAGTACCCAGTGATTTGTTTAAAGCATTATTATAGGTGAATTCTGCAAGCTGAAGTAATTCTACCCAATTATCTTGTAGGTAATTGACATAGCAACGTAAGTATTGTTCGAGGTTTTGGTTGACTCGTTCCACCTGTCCATTGGCTTGGGGGTGGTAAGCCATGGTAGGGCTGAGATGTACTCATAAGGCTGTAAATAAGGCCTTCCAGAAACGGGAGATAAATTGGGCGCCTCTATCTGAGATAAACTCCGTAGGCAGACCATGTAATTTAATTACATTTTGTAGAACTAACCAGGCAGTTTGTTGTGACGTCAGGAGTCCTTTACATGTGATAAATGTCCTAGTTTCAAAAAGTGATCCACTACTACTAGAATGGTATCATGTCCATGAGAAGGGGGTAGATCAACAATAAAGTCCAAGCCTATTCTTTGCCATGGTCCTTGGGGTCGTGGTCCTAGTAGCAATAGACCTTGAGGACGTTGTCTTATTGTCTTGGTGCTAGCGCACACAGAACACCCACGTATGTAGGTCTGTACATCCTGGGTCATTGTAGGCCACCAGAAATGGCGTCAGAATAAATCTAACATTCCCTTTTGTCCAGGGTGACCTGCTAGAGGCCCATCATGATGTGTTTGCAGGACTTGTTTTCTGCAGGTACGCAGTATTACCATACCGTTGTATTTATAGAGTCCATTTGATTGAGTGTAGGTAGGATTTGATGCAAGGGTAGAGTCCCGCATAGATAAGCATTGAAGGACGTCTAACGGTAAGATGGTTGCTGCAAATAACCTTTTCCCCAGAATCGGGCCCCCCACTGCTGATGTTGATTCTTTCTGTTCCTGGTATTGTGACAGCACATCGGCTAGTATGTTCAGTTTTCCTGAACAATACTGTATCTGGAATGAGAAACATGCAAAGAACAAGGCACAGCGGGCTTGTCTGTGATTAGTGACGTGCTCAGTTTGTAGATATGTCAAATTCTTATGATCTGTTAAGACCATCACAGGCTGAGACGTTCCTTCAAGACACTGTCTCCAATGTTCGAAGACTGCCTTAACAGCAAGTAATTCCCGATCTAGAATAGTATAATTTCGTTCTGCAGGTGTTAGTTGTCTAGAGTAGTAATCACAAGGTAACAAACCTCCCTGTGCTGGAGAGGGTTGTGATAATACTGCCCCGAGAGCTACACTAGATGTATCTGCTTCTACGGTGAATGGTTTCATGAAATCCGGATGCTGCAAAATAGGGGCTTGAGTGAAGACCCCTTTTAAGTCCTCAAAAGCTCTTTGTTGCCATTTTTCCTAATGGCATTGGTGCCCCTTTTTAATAGCAGTGTAAGAGGAGCTGTGCTATCAGCATAAGGGTGGATATATTGCCTATAAAAGTTTGTGCTGCCCAAGAATCTTTGTTAAGGGTTTAGCACCATTGGGACTGACCAGTTGTGAATGGATAGCTTCTACCTTGCTGGGGTCCATTTGGATACCTTGTAGAGAAATAATAAACCCCGGGAAGCTTACGATGGTAAGATGGAACCTACACGTTTCTAATTTACAATAAAGTTGATCTTGTTGTAAATGATGTAGCACTGTGCGCACATGGCCACTATGTTCCTCTTTGGCGGTTGAATATATCAAGATGTCATCTAAATATGCGATCATAAAAATATCTAAGATATCTTGAAAAACATCATTAATTAAGTGCTGGAAGGTGTCAGGAGCATTAACTAATCCAAAAGGCATGACTAAGTATTCAAAATGTCCATAACATGTCCTAAACGCGGTTTTCCACTTGTCCCCTTCTCTAATACAAATCAAATTGTATGCTCCTCATAAGTATAATTTAGTAAATATCTTGACACCTTGTGGGCCAGTTTAAAAGTTCAAGAATAAGGGGAAGAGTATATCTATTTTTAACGGTGATGGTGTTTAGACCTGTATAATGAATGCAGGGCCATAGACCTCCATTCTTTTTTGATACAAAAAATATTGGAACTCCTGCAGGGGAGGAAGGGGGTCGAATGAAGCCTTTTGCCAAACTCCTGTTGATGTATTCCTGCAGGGCTCAAAGTTTAGGGCTGGAGAGCGCATAAATACGACCAAAAGGAGAGTCCATGCCAGGGAGCAATTCTATGGGGAAGTCATAAGAGCGATGTGGGGACAATTTAATCTCTTGTTGCTCACAGAACATCTGTTCATAGACCTTACTCCTTATAGATAACTGGCAAGCGGACCTCTTGGTCCTTATCTATCATACATGGGTTCTGGACTTTTACAGAAAAAGGCTGCAGTACTAGACAGTTGTGCTTACAGTGGTCTAAGGGGAAAGTTAGGCCTTTTTAACATGGACACCGCTACCAGCCCGGTGACTGGAGCTGTTTGGAGATGGGTGGGTGAGCACACACAGCGAACACCTGGTGTCATCGAGCTGGGAGACGTTTACACAGACAGTGCCACAGGGGGTTTGGGGATGGAAGGGTAGGGGCCAGCACACACCCATTGGCCAAACACCCACCCCAGGAAACACTGAGCAAACACCCATGACATTTACATGGACACCTGAGACACCGAACGTCGGGGAAGCCCCACCCAGCACAGTGATGAGACAACATGGCAGACAGAGTGAAGATAAAGCCGCGGCATGCAGCTCCACCCCGGAACTGCCAGGCCTGTGCGGGCAGGGTAGGAGGGAGCAGGGATGACAGGAGACACAAAGTACCAGACCCTAGCCAGCTCCATGACAGAGGCCAGACAGCCGGATGACATGGACCCCCCACAAAGCACAAAACACCCACACACAACTGTGACCACAACCACACAGGGAAGGGCTGCATGGCAAAGGAGGAGGGGGGACCCCAGCAGGGGGGGCAGGAAGGGGCACAGGGGAGAAAGGCAGAGGCCCAAAGCAGCAGGGGACCCCAACACAAACACCTAACCCCCGCACACACCAGCCCAAGGCCCCCAGAAAATGAGCCGGGAATGGGACACGGGCAGTCATGGTGGCAGGGACAGAAGTCCATGGCACAGCCAGACTGGCAGGGAATGGCAGGGGGGGTAGACCCCACCAGCCGCCAGCAAAACCACCGCAGCTCTCCACACACCAACAACTGATGCGTGTAGGTGAAGGGGGGACCATCACAAGGGCAGGGAGGGGGCACGGTACCAGGACAGCAGTCAAGGGGACAGACCCCCATCCCAAGGAACCACAGGGGAAGGGGGGGAATGAGACTGGGCCAGAGGGGGACAGAAGGAAGCCAAGACAGGCAGCTGAGAGGCCACAGAAACCCCAGGCCAGGGAAACCAGGGTCACATCCAAGGGATACGACAGAGCTGCAGCACAAACACTGGGGGGGCATGAGATAACCAGTCCCTGCCAGGCAACTGTGCCACAACCACCAAGAGGCGCCCACACAGGAGACTGGGCCAAAGGGAGAAACATGACACACAACCGGAGATGGGGGCAAAGCAACTTTAATAATGAGGGGGACTGGAGGGGGACAGGGATAAGTTCAAGGGAGGTGGGGAGGCAGCACATAGATCTGGTTGGTGGGGCGGGTCCCCACCCTCAATAGGATGCCAGCCCCGGACCCAGCTCCAATGATCTGCCTGGGCATGGTTGAGCCAGTTGCACCCTCTCCAGGAGGTGTAGCAGCAGCTGCACAACCTCCTGTTCTCGTGTCCGTTCTGCAATCATCGCCTGCACTAAGGGAGAGAGAGAAGGTGCCATCAGGATGGGACAAGGGCCCCAACAACGTGGAACACTTAACGGACACCCAGGGAGTGGGTCCCGCACACACACAGTACACTCACCTATCTCTTCGTAGACCTGTGCCCCAGCACGGAGCTCCGAGGTCGCACACTGGAGCTGACCAGCCATCTGTGCCAGGCGGAGAATGGCCAGGAACACAACCAGCTAGAAGGGAGAAGGGGAGAGGGTGCGTGGAAAAGGTGTGGGTCAACAGGGGTCAAGAAGCACACATCATGCACAACCCACACAGTGACCCTGGTACACCCATGCTAGCACCCTACCCGCTCTGATCAAGGAGGAACACGGGCAGACAGCAGATGGCCCGTAAACAGCCCACACTCATGGTCAGCCGCCCGTCTCCTGTGGCACCCATCCATTGCCAACAGTGCAGATGGTGGGAACCAAAAGGGGGTGCCAGGAGCAGTGTAAGGTGGGATGGCCCTGGCGGGGAGCCCAACCTATGAGTAGCCCCCGCCTGACAGCCTGTTACATGCGTGCCACAGCCGCCAGGGCAACAGTAGCCACTAGGGAGGGGATGGGGCCTGCACCACCACCACCACCACCTAATGGGGCACAACAGACAGCAATGCCATGGGACAGCACCTGCACCCAGGTGCCAAACACACACCACAACAGGCCAGCCATGCCACCTGGGTGGCTGACAACACCTCCACAGGGAGTAGCAGGGGGATGGCCAGAGGACGTGTGCCCACACACAGTCGCGGGACACCAGGTAGCCATCGGCATATGAAGGGCAGGGCTCACAATGAGATGTGTTGGGCCACCACCACCCAACTGGACGAACCCCCGATCGATCAAGGAGCCCCCAGGGGAATACACCATGCATCACAGCTTGCTACCGGACAGTCCCAGTGATCCCGAACAGGAACCCCCGGACCCCGATCACACACAGAACCACACATGGAAAAGGTCAAAGCCAAGGGGTGTGAACTGTGAGCTGTGGAGAGAATTGTCAGTGGACCCCGTGTTCCGTGAAAACTACTGCCCTGGATATAGGATTTGTGGGGCTCAGTAGCAGTGACCTGTGAGCAAGAGCGCCCGCAGCTGTGCTACTGTTTGCTATATTCCCTGGACCTTGCTGATAGGAAAAGAGGAGTCACGTGAGCAAGAGTGGGACCTTTAACCACTGTCAGTGGCCTGCAGCCATGCCGTAGGCACATGCCGTAAGGCAACGCACCTAAGGACGGTGCACGCAAGGGCACGCCCTTGTGTGCGTGGACTTAGGCACAGGCGTCCGGGCATTTTTTTGGCTGGGTGATCTTGGGCTTGTGTCATCCAGAGGTTAGTACATTGGCCCTGGTTGCCCATCCGGACTGTGGAGCTGTAGCCGGATCGCCCGGTTTCAACTGTGCTTCCCCCCCGGTCTTGCTTGGAGTTTCTGCTGGAGCCGCCGCCGCCTGGTCAGGAGCTGAAACCGCAAGTCTCACATTTTCTTGCTTCTCTGTTGAGACAAGTGGCTTGGAGGAGCACTGTAACCCTGCCAGTGGGAGGACTGGTAGGGGGCTGGGATTTGAGCAATAGACCATGCTTGTGCGCACCTAGAGCGTGTGGCCCTAGGTGTGGGCTAGGTGCTGAGGGCTTATTTTTCCCTTGCTCCTGTTTTAAATTCTGGCCACAATGGACAGGAAGAGAGGATGGCCTGGCTCACCAGCTTCCTCTGAGGACAATCTCCCTGCGAAAATAAGTCGGATAATGCCAGAGACTGAAGTGAGTGATATTTCCTCTTCTTATAATTGATTCTCGCGTCTTGCAAATCTCGAACTGGAGGACTTCCTGTCAGGGGCTGAATCTGCACCCCCTTTATTGACTAGTCTGGGTGCTATTGAAGAAGCCCGGGGCCCAGCCACTATGGACATCTTATTACATCAAACCCGGCTGGTGGCCAGGACAGTGGAGGTCCTCTTCCTAGGCATTAAAGATTTGGCTAAATCAGCAGAGATGGTGCAAAAGCAGTTGTATGACATCTTTAGTTTAATGGGGGGGAGCCCTAAGGCTGCAGAGGCATCGCCTGACAGCCCATTCCTAGTCAAGGCAAGGTTGTCTAAAAGGACATTCACTGGGCCATCTCATCTCAATGTTCGAAGAAAAATGACTGTCAAGGAAAGGGAAGTGTATATGTCTATTAGACCTGATTTTAATGGTATTGTTCATTCACGGGAGACTGTGGAGGAGGTTGCCAATAATCTGGCGTATCTTCTGGGGGTTTTGGTTGTACCTTCCCATATTACGGGGACTCAATATTTGGCAAGTAGGAAATCTATTTATCGGCTTTGTATTTCCTTCATTGACAGATTATGGGTGTGAAAGATCTTCCAAGTTAGGAAGCACCTTCTATCCAGAGGTATATCCATCTATAGGGTCCTAACCTATGCTAGTGAGGAGTTTCCACCTAGGCAGACCCCTTTTGGCTGCCTTTTATCGTCTCCTAACACAAGTGTTCTTGGCCCACGGACTCGTGGTACCACGGGCTCAGGAAATTTAGGTGGCATTATAGGCCTAGAAAATGCAGGGGCCTTTATCAAATCTACGAGGGAGCAGGAGGAAGGGAATAAAGATGCCAACATAGCTCTTCCTGATCTGATGGAGCTAGGCCAAGAATTTTTGACCTCTGAAATACTGCAGGAGGAGTTACCCCACCCAAAATCGGACATAGTTGTCCCACAGGGTCTTGCTAGTCAGCACCGCAAGGTTCTAGAATCAAGTCAGGCAGGACCAACTGGCCTTCTTAGTCCAACTCGAGCCAGTGGGTCTTTGCTGACACAAAGGTTTGCCAATAAAGTGGGAGATTACCTATTTGGGAAAGCGACAGTAGATGATCCAGCCCATCTCTGGGAGTTTTTTAGGCACCTCCCAGTTATGGACCAGGATTTGTTTAAAACTAGATTGGGGTATATCAAGAATTTTACCCAAGGGGCAGATATGGAATATATTGTCCCGGACAAGGAAGTTAAGAGAACTATGGATAGTTCACAGACAGACCTGGTAGATCTGACAGCAGTCTGCTATTTGGGGTATGAGGAACACGGGTTCTTATTAGAAGAGGCTAGTGTTGGTGGCACTTCGATTAACTCTGTGGATCCAAATATCCCCCCGGGGGAGCATACTCAGATCTCAAGTTTGGGCAACATGCAATCCAAAAGGGTGAATAGTAATGTTATTGTACTGGATTCTTCCCACTTGCAAATACAGGTGGCCCCTTTATCAGAATGACATGGGGCTCCCCCTGAGTATCCCTTGGTCCAGAACAACTATAGGGAGCAGGGGGCACAGAATGCTCAATCTTCCCCTAGGATCAAGGAGAAAATTTTCAGTCTTGCCTCCTGGAACATATCTGACATCAGTTCATGAATCAAGGATCAGAATTTCCTGGACTTCTTGGCAGGTTATGACCTGGTGTGTTTCCAGGTGACATGGCTGAAACCAGAGGTCGAGGTTGCACTCGAAGGTTTTGAAATTTACTATCATGGCACCCAGAAGAAAGGAAACAGGGGTCGAGCATCGAGGGGGCTCACCTTTTGTGTCCCGGATGCTGGTGAGTGGCAATTCTTCTATGGGAAGAGCACGAGCCCGGAATTTCAAATGGGCAGGCTCAATTTGCGAACCCAAGTTGAGGAGCAATTGATTTTATTCAACATATTTATTCCTTCAATTACCTCACCAGATCAGGCGTATGGCTAGACTTGGAGAAGGCAATTCTGGATGCCAGGACAAGTTTTCTAGCGCATCCGTGGTTCTACTGGGGGATTGGAATATGCAACTCAATGCTACTTGTGAGGGGGGCCAAGGGGACTATGGTTCTTTTTGTGGAGTTGGTAGTGGAGATTCACCTTATCCAGGTTATATGGAATCCCTATTGCATGATTTGATTTGTAAATTTGATTTGGAAAATCTTAATGATAAACATTTAAAAGATCCCCAGGGTGGGTATACTTACTTGAGTCCTAGGGGAAGGAGTAAGATCGATTTGATTCTGGTCGAGGCTAGAGCCTCTGATATTTTTTCACCAGTCGACCTAATCCCTAGGCCTGAGAGCGATCATGTTGTACTAGTTACATCACTGGTGATCAAGGATGCACCAACAGAGGCCCATAGTATGCTAGTGCAGGGGGACAAGGTACCAAGATTAAGGAGGTTAGAAGGGGCAGAGCTCATAGGAGAACTTTGCACTATTTGCAACTCTGAAGGGGTGTGTGGTCACATCAACACCATGAAGATGGTAGGAGAGATAGAATCTACACTAGTGGCCTTTTCTGATATTTTGGACTGCTTCTATGAGGCTCTGGTAATCTCAAATAATAACCGGTCTCCAAGGAAATTACATCCATGGTTCGACTCTGAATGTCGGGCAAGTCAAATCAGACTGGCCTCCTTGAAAAGGAGATGGGTTGTGGAGAATGATAGCTCATCCTGGGAGGATTTTCAAAGGGCCAGGACTATGTATTCATCCTTAATAAAACAGAAGAGGAGTCTTTACCTGACCTAGGTTAGTGGTTGACCTTTCCAATGGTAATGTCAGCCGTTTTGGGGCTAGGTTCAATTCAATTATAAAACCTAGGCAAAGGGATAAGCAGTCAGTTATTACTGCCCCTACTTGGGAAGATCTTTTCAGCAAGCTGTATGCCGATAGGCGGATAGGGGTAGATGATTTTGAGAGGGGCCCTAGAGGAATCTCTTCCCAGGAATTGGGCTGGCAACAAGAAAACTTCTCAGAGAAGGTGATCCACGATGGCATTATGGCTCTCAAGCCACGTAGGGCTGTTGGTCCTGATTTGGTTACTCCGGAATTATTACAGGCAGCCCCCCAGTGGTGGGCAGGTTGCTAGCACACCTCTTCATGGAAATGAGTCACAATTTCAGGATCCCTAAGCACAATTTCAGTATCCCCAATCACGTGCTGGATTGTTCCCATTTATAAGAAGGGGAACACCCGGGACCTAGATTGCTATAGGCCCATTAGCCTAATTTCAGTTATAGGCAAACTTTATGCAAGAATCTTGTTGCAACATCTTGAGAAGTGGGCCGAAGAGCAGTGTTTGTTACCTCAGGAGCAATTCGGGTTTAGGAAGGGGAAATCAACGACTGATTGCTGCTTTATCCTCCAGCATATAATATTTAAATACACCAAAGTTAGGAAGGGGAAGCTATATCTGGCATTCTTGGATTTAACTAAGGCCTTTGACTCGGTACCCAGGCCTCGACTTTGGGCCAAGTTGAGGCTATGGGGTATCGAGGAGAAGCTATTGGGCCCTATTATGCAGCTATATGCAAACAACATGGCCAGGGTGACATACGATGCGGGGAGGCTGCGGACAAATCCCATTCCCATAGAACAGGGGGTGAGCCAGGGCTGTGTCCTGGCCCCGCTCTTGTTTGGACTATTTGTTAGATATGGGTGCTTGTATTAAAGCTGCTGAAGTCCAGCCACCAAAAATAGATAATATCCAGATTAATCTGCTGCAGTTTGTGGACGATGTGGTGCTTATCTCCCAAACCAAGTTGGGCCTTAGGAGGGCCATAGAAAGATTTCATACCTATTGTGTTTCTAATGGTTTGGAGCTCAACCCAAGTAAGTCCAAGATCATGGTGCTGGGGAAAAGGAAGTCCCCCTCAAAGTGGAAAACAGCAGCAGGCGATATTGGGTTAACTTTGTCCTTTAGGTACTTGGGTATTATTTTCTCCAACAAGGGCACTTGGAATTTGCATTTGGCAAATAAAGCGCTAATAGCACAACAAGTAGCCCTGGCGCTGAATAGGGCTGTAAATGTCTCAGTTGGTGTCCCATTTCCAGGTTTTTGCAGGTAGACAAGGCCAAGGTTCCAGCAACAGCCCTGTTTGGGTTGGAAATTGTCCCCTTTCCTAATATGGTTTTGCTGGAAAGGGTTCAAAATGCTTTCCTCCGCAGACTTCTTCGAGCCGTGAATTGCATCCCAGGGGCTGTTTTGAGGCTCGAGACTGGAGTAGTCTCATTGGTTTCATTGGCGAAGTTAATGTTTATTCGATACTGGCTTTGTCTACTGTCGTTTCAAGACTCAGATCTCCCACTTAAGTGTCTCAAAGAGGAACTTGTTCACACAGGGGCTCAATCTTATCCTTGGCTGGTATATTTAGGGCGGCTCCTTAGGAATTGTGGATTCTTCCTGGAATATTTCGTAGGGAAATCCTTGGCGCATATTCGACAGGAAATTCAGCTCAGAGTTAGGGATATTGCTCTGCAGGATGACTTGGCAGTCTTGGCAACCTGGAAGATGGCCCCATCATTGGCCCAGATTAAGCTCAATGGTACATTTGAAAAGTATTTGCATGGTATTAAAGATCCAAAGCTCAGATGGTGCTATATGTTGACACGTTTCCATCTCATTAGGATGGCTGTATCCGAGGGCAGACAGGCCCATATTCCATATGACTTGCGAGGGTATTCGTGTAGCCTCGGTGGGGTGGAAAAGTTGGAGCATTTTTTGCTATTTTGTCCCTATTATGCTAGTTTGAGGTGGGTGTGGTTGTTCCCCCTGCTGTCTGATGGTGTGACTTTTGGTTCGGATTGTTGTGTACAGTTTCTCCTGGCATTAACTGAGCCGGGAGACATTCAGGCGATTGCTACCTTTGTTTGGCTTGCTTCCAAGATAAGGAAAGAGGTTCAGGCCAGACTGACCGCAGCGAGGCAAGCCCAAGACCTAAGTGGGAAGGTACCTTGTCAAAGTGTTTAAACGATAGACGGGTATCTGGTATCCTTGGGCAGGTATTTTTATCCGGTACATTATCTTAGCCTGCCTGATGATAAACCAGTTTTTGTTTCTGTCGGAATATGTCTTGCTAATATAGATGTCTCCAATACTGCAATGTAGTTATTCCAATGAACTGAAGTCTTCTTACGTTTTGCTTAGGTTGTTATTTTATGTATTTTTGTATTTTGTTGGTATGGATCTTGGTTTTGGCCATAGCTAAAGCTAGTGCCAATAAATAAATAACAAAATAACACAGTCAAGGGAGGGGTGATCGGAGCGGCACAGTGACACAAAAGCACTCTAGGAGCCACAGTCACAGGCAAGAACTTTATCACAGATGGGGTGAAAGGGGGGGTACAGGTGAACAGAGGCCTGTGAACGGGTGAGAATGGGCCCGTGGGCGGTCCACCCAACCATCACTCTGGCCCACCATTGCACCCACTCCAAGAGGGATGGAGACACTCATGAACACTACAGGGATGGGGGCGGGAGTGTCCGGAGGCAGTGATAGGGTCTGGCAGATGGGGCATCTGACCACAGGGTCGCACAGTATGTGGACCAGAGCAGCAATGCCCAGTGGGAGGCAGGCCACGGCACAGCCACAGGTAACACATTGCAACGGAGCAGTCATTCAGGACACCCAGCTCAGTGAGAGGCCGGAAGGTGCCCCTGAAACATTTGGCCTGGGACGAGACCCTCCCAGGCAAATAGGCCCATGCAGAAGCCGTGGGAATGCATATGCGCATCCACCATGAAACAGGGCAGGAGGTGGTTCCCTGTGGCAGCTGCAGCCCTCACAGCCGGTAGGTTCATCACCAATCACAGGGCGCCCAGTTCATATGCGGTAGGGGTCCCAGTTAGTACATCGGTGGGTAGCAGGCCCAGCTCCCCAAGAAGGGCGTGGCAGTCCTATCGCTGATGGGATATGCCACGGGCACACAGCAGGACACCGGTGTAGTCAGCAGCAACATGGGGAGCCCCAGCCTGGAGGGCCAGCCCATACTCCAGATGTGCAGCCAGCAGGTGAACAGTCGTAATCTCCTGTGGCACAACCACAGTGGCTGGGTGCCCCCAAAGAGGTTGTTTCAGGAGGGTGAAGCCAAGCTCTCTGGGATGCCGCCAGCAGGCTAGACCCCCGAATGGATGGCCCATCACCCACATGTACTGTGATAGGAGATTGAATCTATCTGCCACTGACAGGGGGTTGCTCATCAGCAGCTGGACATTGCGGCTCTGCCACAGCGTTCCCAACAGCATGTTGGCACATGGCGACCACTCCTCCCATGCACCACCACTGGCCTCGGGGCCTGTTCCACAGCGTGCCATGACGGTTACAAGGGCAGTTCACAGGTTTGCACAGGGGTCCAACAGAGAGCGGCTGTGAACGAGCGCTGTGCAAGGAGCGGCACTGCACTAGTTGGGGTGAGGCCATACACAGCTGATAGTGGACTGACTGCCAGGCCCTGTGAATCCCAGACCCAAGCACCAGGCGGGAGCATTCCAGCGGTAGCGATGACAGATCACCAAGGCCACGGCTGCCTCTAGCAGGGAGCTAATGAGGCACTCCATACAGCGTATCTTGATGGAACACAGCTGCACACTGCCGTGGCCTTCACTCGATGTGACAGAAGCAAGGCCAGTGTGCATACGTCCTGCCCAGTGATTGCACAGGAGCATGGCACAGGCACAGGGGGGGAGGTAGGCCTCCCGGGCCATGTTGGTGGCTTGCGGTGGACCTAGCGCCAAGTTGTTCAGGCGTTCCGTGCGGGGGGGGAGTGTACTGCACCAATCGATGTGCACACGGCACAGCCCTCAAGAGTACATATGCTTGCCAGTTGCAGTGCCTGGACGTGGAGTATATAGAGAGGTGGTCTGGGTGTGTTGTATGTGAGGTGATCATAACAGAGAGCTGGGATAGACCATTGGTGGTGTTGTCTAGTAGAGGGTGTACGTGCAGGGCGCTAGGGTGGTGGGAGTGCTGTGCAGTTTGCCAGTAGCAGCTGTCCCCAGTACCCTGGGACAGCCGCTGAGTGACAGGGGACGTGGGAGGCACAGTGTGGGTGTGCAGGGCACACAGGCCATGGGGGTTGGAGGGACAGGCTGCACCCAGGTGGTAGCTCAGTGCACGGGTTGGTTACAGGCTGGGTGTTTACAGGGGGCACTGTCACAGCTGCACGGGGTGAGGACCAGGCCACCCTCTCATGTACAGGTCAGTAGGGTAGCTGCGTGGTGTTCCATCACTGGTTCGGGTGGTGGGTTCTCACTGTGTGTGGGTGTTGGTGGTAGTACTATGCCACCTGTTGATGAGCCCCCTGAGGAGAGGGCCGTCCTGTTAACGGTGCTGGCCTCCTGCTTCATGATCCTGGCCCAGGTGTTCCAGCAATGGACCGAGTTACTACTGCCAGGGCCCCGCCTCTACAACCATGGTGAACGGTGCAGGAGAGCGGCCAACATGCACCGAGCAGCATCGTTGCGGTGGGCACGGAGGGTGGCTTCCCAGCGACATTCTCTGTTCAGCACAGCAGTGTCTCAGGACATGCGGCTTGTCCTTTCCCGGTGGCCTCTCAACCTCTACAGCCGTCGTGTCACTGTCCCAATGCGGAGGATGAATTGGATGCGGTCACACACCAATGAATGGTGGGAGAGCATGCTGGCTACCTGGACGAACGAGGAATGAATGAACCACTTCCGCATGAACCACTCCCTGTTGACCCAGCTCAGAGAGCTCCTGAATCCACATCTCTGGAGGCAAGCGACCAACATGTGGTATCCACTGCTGCGGGGATGTGATTGGCCATGGCCATGTGGCGACTGGCAACCCCCGATTCCTGTCGGAGCATTGGGGAGCAGTTCAGAGTGGGGACTGCAACCATTAACAGGGCACTCCATGATGTGTGTGACCTGATTGTGGAGCTGCTGTTCGAGCGGTTCATACAGCTGCAGGACTCAAAGGTTGTGATCCGTGGCTTTGAAGACATGAGCTTCCCTCATTGCATAGGGACGATAGACAGCACCCACATCCCTATCATCTGGCCCCCCCATGCCAAGACGGACTATCTGAACCGGAAGCAGGTTTTCTCCATCAATCTCCACGCCGTTGTGGATCACAGATCCCTATTTACTGACGTGTACACCGGCCAGTCAGGGAGGAGCCATGATACGCACACTCTGCTGGCTTCCCCCTTCTAGGCCTGCATGTTTGATGGGGAGATTGCCCCCAATCTGTACCAGGTGATTGAGGGGGTCTCCATGATTCCAGTGGTGATTGGGGACCCCGCCTACCCACTGAGCCCATGACTCATGAGGGTCTATCCCGTGGCCCGCTCACCGGAGCACAGGCTCTTCAATGAACGCCTATCGTCTGCTCGGAGTGTGGTCCGGCAGACATTTGGCCAGCTCAAGTTGGCCAAATGTCTCATGAACAGGAGCCAGTTCGATCTATAGCATACCCCCATCCTGCATCCTGCACAATATATGCTAGACTGGCGAAGCTGCCCTTGACAACCCCCCACTGGTGCAGTATGTGGGTCCCATGCCCCTGTACCAATACGTCCAGGGTGGGGCATTCTGGTGCATATCCGAGGAGAATTGGGATGCTCTGTGTAGGCACATAGTTGCCCAGATGGCTGGCAACTAACCCTTCCTGTTGACTCCCCCCCCCCAACGGAATGAGTAACCTAACCAGTCCAAATAAATACAGGTATGTATGTTCTGTGATCCCCATGTCTATTCTTGTATGGATACTAGGGGTCCCCAGTCCTGTGTGACTCATGTCCCACACCACGGGGTCACCAAGTGGCTTGTAGCCATGGCGTATGTCACGCTCCAGACTTCGGGCCGTCCCAGGCTGTCTGTTAGCATAGGCGGTGCTATAGTGCTATCCATGTTCAGGCCTGTACCCTTGCCCAAGCAGCTCCTGACAGGTCAAAGCTGTATGGTTCCCGTTCCTGTACTGCGCATGTAATGCCCCCGTCTGCAGGTTGCACAACCCCTTCCCACGCATGGGGCCCCCCTTGACAAAACGAATGGCATAGAGGTACGGTACAACATGGTTTTATTAGGGTGACTGTACGGGGGGGTGTTACTTTTTGCGGGGCATTCCCCATGCCCGCTTCGGTGCACCACCAGGGTTTGTTCCCCTGTGGACCCTCACTGCTGCCACCGTCCTCTGGGAGCAGTGACCTGACAGGCCGGGCTCTCCGTCATCCACTGGCCGCTCCGCTCCAGGCTGCGATATTGGACCCTGCAATGTTGGAACATAAGGTATGGGTTACAATGCTTCCTGGACTACCCCTGCACTGCATCCCTTTCCATGGGCCTCCGGTGTTCCCATGTCTCCCCATGCTGCATCCCCTCTGCACATCCCTCTGCAGGTAGCAGTGCGTTCCCGCCCCGCCCCCCCCCCCTTAGCTTACTGCTATGTGGTTTGACTTACCGGACCTGGTGGGGCAGCCGGCATGGGCAGTTGGTCATCTGGAGGTTCCAGGATGATCAGGGGAGGCCGTGGTTCCCAGCAGAGGGATCTTGGAGGCAGCTGTGGAGGAACCGGGAGGGGAGTGGGTCATAAAGGCAGCCCAACAGGCTGTTGCTGTGGGGCTATGTGTGGGAGTGGGACCCTGTCCACTAGCCCAGGGAAGGGGTACCGCTGGGGAAAGCAGGGTTGGCAGAAGTGCTGGGGAGGGGGCACCTGCACCTGTGGGAGAGCGCCCCGATGGTAATCAGCTGCCACCCCTCCATCCGGGCCTGGAGGGCCCATGGGATGCTGGGGTTCTCTCCACAGGAGCCCCACGGCCTCCCCTATGAGGTTGAGGGCCCGTGCGGAGGTCCCCTCTAGTGCAACACGGTCCCTCGCCCTCTCGGCTCTGTTGAGCCACATTTCATGGTGGAGGGTGGCAGTCTGGCGTCTGTCCCACAGGTGCTCGGTGCAGGACTGGTTGAACATGGCTGCTAAGATGTCCCAGTCCCTATTCCCCTCCCCTCGTTGCACCTCCCTGGTGAGGGCTAGCTCCTCAGAGTGCACCTCGGTCAACCTTCTGGTTTCCTCCAGCAGTTCCCTCCCCAGGTCCTCTCTTCTCCTCCGGTTCCGGGCCCGCATCTCCCGATTCCTCTCAGCGCTGCCAGCAGCGGCTGCCCTCACAGGACCAGGGCACTCATCTGTGGATGACATGTGACCCCATTGGGGTGTGTTACTTGTCACGTCAGTACCCTGTATCCCTAGCGGTGCATCCGTTTTGCCACAGGATACTTGCCCCCCTTCCCTGTCTGTCCCTCTGGTGCTTGTGGGGTCCCCTTCTTCCCATCCCCTCTATCAGACCACTGTGCTTGCCCCATATGGCAGCGCCTTCTCCCGGAGGCATGTTGTTCCGTCACCTCCTTGTGGGCATTTCACGTAGTTCCTCCTCCCTTGTGACCCCCAATCTGCGTTCCTGTCTGGGGATGTTACCCGTGTGGTTCAGTTACCCAACTGTGCTGGACACCAGGCCCTCCATGTCATGCATTATGGTGGGTTCACTCGAGAAGCTGCCCCTGTAGCTGGCCTGCTACCCCATCAGCCCGACACTGCCCACGACCCGACCCCTTTGCGGTGTGCCCTACCATCAGTGTCCTGGTGCCCGGGTCTCGGGGGTACTTCCGGTTCCTCCTCGACCACCTCCTCCTCCGTGACCTCCTCCTCATAAACCTCCAGGGTGCCTTGAGCTGTAATGGGAATGGGGATTCATCAGTTGATCCCTGTTGGCCAGTTATGGTTCTAGTCATTGTGGCTGGGGCCCTGCCCTCCCTGCCCCTCCCCCCTGCCCCCCTGGGCCCTGGTTGTGTTCCTACCTGGATCATCCTGGGAGGTGTCCCCGGTCTCCATCTGCTCCACGTGCACCCCCCATCCCCACGGCCTGTTACCTTGTGGGGTGTGTGGGCACATACGGAGGGTGATGTTTGTGTGTGCGGGTCCCCTGGCCGCCTCCTCCCCCTCTGTGATGGGGCTGTCCCCTCCCGCATCCTGGCTGGCCTCACCAGGGGCTGCAGTCTCCCCCTGCTCCGGGGGGTCAGGCAGGTGGGAGTTTTGGAAGCGCCCTCTGTCTGCCCCTGGTGACGGTGGTGCTGTGTAAGTGGGAGGCAACTATATCCTTGTCCATGCAGAGGAAGCGGTCCAGCTCATCATGGAACTCCATTGTACGCATTATTATTATTAACAAACATTTATATAGCGCCAGCAGTGTACCTGACACTTTACAAAGTAATAAAATAGACAGGGTCCCTGCCCCTAGGGCTTACAATCTGAGAGACAGGAGCTGGGGGAGAGACTTAGGAAGGGGAACAGAGGGAGAGACAAGGGGTCTAACATTCATGAAGATGCGAGGTCTCAAGTGCACGTACTTGGCTTGGTTACGATGAGAATGGCATGGCCAGACTTGAGATTGTTGTCCTTGATATACTTATATCTGGACCTCAAGTCCTTTGCCTGCTGCATGCACTAGGTGACATCCCTATTGTACCCCTGCTGCTGCATGTCCTGGGCAATGGCTTCATAGACCTGTCTGGTCTTGTAGCTGTGCACCAGGTCGTGCTGGACCTTTTCGGCCCCCCACATGCGTATGAAGTCCCTGGTCTCCTGCCTGGACCAGGGCTCCCCCTTTTGGGTACCACGTGTGGGGGCCCATCCAGCTTGGGGCCCACCCGGTAGCTGTGGTGACAGTGGAGCTGGTCATCTCCTGTTGGGGGTATTGCAGAGGGGGTAGCATCTGCCCCACGGCCCCCCACCACTCCCTTTGGAGGATCCATCCCCATTACCCCCCCGGGGGGCACGGCCAGCTTACATGACTGTCACGGAGGCCCTCCTTGGCCATCTCCCTGGTGGTGCGTTGCTCCTGTGTCTGGGTGCTCTCCTGGGGGTGGGGGTGGGAACCATTAGCTGTCAGCTGCCAGCTGCCCACTCTGTGTTCCCTCGGGCTGGGTTCTGGTATTGGCATGTGGTGCCCCCTTCCCTGGGATCTTGGGGTACCCTCGCTCTTACCTCGCTGTCCGTTGCACTCCCTTCCCCATGCACCGTGGCTGCGGTGGGGTGGGGAGATGCGGGCGCTGCAGTCGTGCTGGTATACCCTCGACCCTGTGACGGGAAAGATGTGCTGTGTTTAGCCGTCCTTCCCACCTCCTCCTCTCCCCCCCCCGAGCCATTGGGCCGGCCCCCCTCCCCTGAGCATCCCTCGATCCCTCTGCTTACCCTGACCCATCCTGCACATGTCATGGCACTGGCTCCCTTTGTCTTGTCAGTTGTTTTCCATCCTGACATTTTGGGAGCTGGCACAGCACTGTCATGTTTGGTTCTCCTTTAATGGTTCCCAGCCGGGCGGCCAGCGTCTTCCCAGGTGTGTGTATCTGCTTGGGAGCACCTGCGTGGCCTTTCTAGCCATCTGTCTGTGGTCTCGGCGGACCCCTTCCCGTGGGTGTGGGTGTTTTGGTTTTTATACGGTCGGGTGGGTGTTACACCCATCTCCACCTATCTCCACCCATGGAGTATGCCGACTCCTTCCTGGCTGCTCCATGGGTGTTGGTGGGTGTTGGTGAGTGGGTCATGCATGTGCACCCACCCACTCATGGACATTTACACGGGCACCCTCCCACCTATCCGATAGGTGTTTATGGGTGTTTGTGTGTGGGTGATGTCCGTGTAAAAAAGGCCTTACTTTTCTACTGCTCCGAATAATAGATGGATCATGTCGTTTTAAACAGGGTAAACCTAATACCACCGGGGAAAGTGGAGTACATACTACGCCAAACTAAGCCATTCTTGATGGGTCCCAATGTTTCCACATAACTGTAATGTTTGTCTAGTAACGGGTCCAGCAACTAACAGGGATCCATCTATGGAGTGGACGGTTTCTGGGCAGTCCTTTGAGCAGGTAGGAATTGCATGTATCTGTGTAAACACTTAAGTCCATAAAGTTACCAGATGCCTCAGAGTCTATCAACGCCCATATTATTACACTTTGATTTTTGTTTACCATTAAGTTAAGAGGGACCTGGACTTGACTATTTGATAGAGGGGTAAGAGGGCTATCAACCCTGCAGGGAATGTGTTGGCCTATGGGGACAGACGTTCCTTGTCCATCCCTTGGCCTCACATTTCCCAAAGTCCATCTAGCTGGGGGCAGAGCTGGACATTCACATGTGAAGTGATTAGACTCACCACAGTAAAAGCATAGATGACTTCTTCTTTTCCTGTCTCTTTCTTCAGCAGATAGACGACCTTGGGAGGCTCCTAGCCGTTGGTTCAGGATCATCAAGCTGGACAGTTTCCATTCTGGCCATTGGATTTATATGTGGTAGAACAGTAGGGTACCTACTGGTGTCCTGTCGCCTTTCCTTTTTTCTCTCTGAAAGTCGTTCCTCTATCTGGAGGGTGAGTAACCAATTCTCCCCAAGTATCTGGCATGGAAGTGTAAGACAATTGATCCGTTATCTCCTCCTTTAATCCTTTCCTAAAGAGCACTCTCAAGATATTATCTGACCAATTTAGATCTATAGCCAATAGGGATGGGCGAACAGAACGCCATTCGGACGTTCCGTCGTTTGGTTCAAAACCCGAGTTTGGGTTCGGCTGTTGGGTTCAGCAGAGTTTGGTTTGACCGAACTCAGCCGAACATTCAAAAACGTGCTATCGGTACCGAAATCGAAACCAAATTTGTTTCGGTATCAGTATTTTTGGCCCTGAAACCACCCCTGGTATCCACCCCTGGTGCCAGGAAGTCTGCTCCCCAGCTGCCTCCCCCTTCCAGTCATGTTTTTCCCACCCAAAGTCACATTTTCCCCGACCTCAAACTCATCCGAACTTTTCCAAACTGTTCGGCCATTCGAACGTTCGGTTTGGAAGTTTGGTTTGGTCATCCGAACAGGCTGAGTTTGGGCCAAACTCCGAACTTCTGAACCGCATTCGCCCATCCCTAATAGCCTATTGTTGAAACTGTGTCACATACTCTAGTAGCAAGCCCTTTCCTTGTTTTCAGAAAGTAATAGCCATTTCAGCATCCTGCACTCTATGGGGATAATCAAATAAAAATTTGAATTGCTTAAGGAAGTCCTGATAATTAGTCTATAATGGACTATTGCCAGTAAGTAAGGAAGTGGCCCAAGCTACGGTGATTCCCTCCAAGTGACCAATAATGAAGGCTACCTTCAATTTGTCCGAGACATACGTATTAGACTGTGTGTTAATGATTAATTGGCACAGGGCCAAAAGGTTCTGAAGCTTCTTCCTATCCCCATTAAATGTATCAATCTTAGGGGCTTTGGGTTCTTGCAGAAGTGCTGGGACCACGACTTCTGGCCTCACCAATGGTGCCGCTTCAGCCCCCTAGGGCGGGGCATCTACAGCTGCCATGAATTGTCCCTGTCGCTCCTGAAAATCCTTGACCTCCATTGCTAAGGTCTGAACTGCTCTTGCCATTTCCCCTATGTCTTTAGCAGGGTCCATGTGCTCAAGGGTTGTACACCAAAAAGGGGTGAGATGCCGGTAATATTGTCTGATAGAAGGGGGGATGACTGTGGCCAGATCCGAGTCTGACACATACAGTCTAAGCCAATGCACCAGGTGTGACTGGAGAAATGCTCCCTTCGCCACAGCTGCCACCTGGGCATCCAGGCAGAGCTGTGGGTCCAGGAGCACCCCCAGACTCCAGACCTGAGAAACCAGGGGAGGGTAGACCCCCATCAATGATGGCACCACTCCCTCAGCCCTCCCCACAACCATCACCTCTGTCTTGTCATGATTAAGCCTCAGGCAGTTCGCCCTCATACAATACCCCACAGCGGACAAACACCGGGTAAGCACCGAGACTGCCGGGCCTGAGTCGTAGGGAAATTAGAGATATAGCTGGGTGTCATTAGCATATTGATGACATCTCACTCCATAATCCCTAATAACCTCTCCCAGAGGCTGCATGTACACATTGAACAAGAGAGGGGATAAGATGAGAACCTGCGGTACTCCACACGTGAGGCCCTGGAGGGAAGATGAAAACTCCCCCAGCCAGCACCACACACTGGGTTCTCCCGGCCAGGAAAGAGTGGAACCATTCAAGAACAGTCCCGCCAATCCCTGCCCGGTCCCACAGCCGAGTCACCAACAACTCATGATCAATGGTATCAAATGCAGCTGAGAGATCTAACAGGATCAGCAGGGTTGAACGACCCCAGTCCAACTCATGGGAGAGGTCATCGGCCAAGGCCACAAGCTCAGTCTCCGTTCCATAACCTGTACAAATGTCTGACTGCGAGGGATCGAGAAAGTTAACCCAGTCCAAATGCCCCCGAAGCTGCTGAGCCACCACCCGTTCAATAACCTTCCCTAAAAAGGGAAGGTTAGAGACTGGCCGATAACTGGCAAGGGCGCCAATGTCCAAAGACGGTTTCTTGAGCAGGGGACGCACCACTGCCTCCTTGAGACAGCCCAGCACCCTGCCCTCCCCAAGGGAGGCACTGACTATCCCCGCCAGCAACGGCCCCAATATCTCCCGGCTAGCCTTAACCAGCCAGGATGGGCATGGATCTAGTTCACAATAGGTGGCTCGAACAGTCCCAAGAGCATCCCCCGCATCTGAGGGCAACACCACCCGAAACTCATCCTATAAAACAGGACAAGAAGGGGCTTCTACTGCCTCTAACCCGTACCCTGCTGAAAAAGTGGATACAAAACTGTGGTGAATTTGAGCGATTTTATCTGCAAAAAAGTCCACAAACAAATGACAGTGAGCATTTGATGGTTCTATGTCCAGGTGGAAGGAGGCCAGACTGACCAGCCCCCTCACCACCCGGAACAACTCAGCCGGGCGGGACTTAGCAGATGCAATGAGGGCAGCAAAGAAAACCTTCTTTGCTGTCCGCACCGCAACAGCATAGGTACGTAGCCATACTCTATGCTGCAACTTGTCAACTTCAGTACACGAATGACACCACCATTGCTCTAACCACCACCCTTCCTGCTTCATCCGCCACAGCTCCCCAGTATACCATGGGGAGCTGCATTGTCAGCAATTTGGGAGCAGATGCCTGGGAACCACCTGGTCGATGGCCTCCATTAACACGGTATTCCACCTGAACACGAAGTCATCGAGTGAGCGGCCATCGAGGTCAAAGGAAACATCCCCTAGAGCTATCTGGAACTTTCAGGTTCCATAAGCCTTCGAGGGTGAACCAGCCTAACTGGTTCCACATCCTCCCAGGGGCCGACATGTGCCAGGATATCTGCCCGGAGGAGATAATGATCCATCCATGACAAGGGCACTGTTGATACCTCCTCCACCAATGGATACCCGCCTCAAGGCCTGTGCAAAATATCATGTCCAGGGTATGTCCTCCAACATGTGTGGGGCCCACTACTCTCTGAGACAGACCCAGGGTTGCCATGGCGGCCATGAACTCACGCTCTGCCCCTCCAAGACTGGCGTCGGCATGGATATTGAAGTCCCCCAGAACTATCATCCTGGGGGACCACAAGATCACCTCCGACACCAGTTCAGTCAGTGCATGCAGGGAGGCTGCCGTACAGTAGGTGCACGGTATATCAGCAGTATCCCCACTCTGTCTCCAGGCAAATCCAACCCCAGATGGAGACCCTCTATACCCATGATAGATTGCACAGGGAATCTCCTTACAGAACAGTTATCCTTAAAAATAATGACTACACCACCACCCCCTCCCTCCAGTCATGGCTGATGCTGCACAGAGTACCCAGCCGGAACAAGATCAGCCAATATAGGCCCTGATTCATTGTCCAGCCAGGTCTCCATGACACACGCGAGGTTGGCCGCCTGGTCCAGGATCAACTCCCGGACCGCAGGTGACTTGTTAGCCACTGACCTCGCATTTATCAGCATCAAGCCAAGACATGGGGCCCTCTGAATCCCGATCACCTCACCACCTGCCTGGGGGCCAGCAAGTGGGACAGAAACACACCATCTGTCCCGTCTCACAGGTCGAACCCGCCTCCCAGAAGAGCCATAATTCTCCTGTCCCAGAACGACCCCCTATGGCTGTAGACACACACACCGATCCACTCAACTGCCCTCCCCCCTGAGACCATCCCGCCAGCCCCCCGAGGGAGATTCCCTTCCCCAAAACACCCCCATCCTCCTCTGTCACTGAAGGATCCCTCCCTCTCAAGTAGAGGGCAGTCTGCTCCTGACCAGTGAAGAGAACACATCTGTAGAGGCTGGCTGACCTGGATGCCAAGAAGGAAAGAGGTCTGGACCTGAGGGCCTGAAGAGTACCTGAATGTGAACTGTGGGAGAGCTAGCCAGGGACTGTGTTGGACTAGGCTCTGCTGTATGGACTATGGGTGGCCAGAGGCTTGGTGCCTGGCCTGGGGTGTATATAAACTCTGATTGAACCTGACCCCCTGATTGGCAATCTTCTTGGACACTGATCCTGACAACACTTACTCCACAGTGAAGTGGAGCCCTGTGACACAGGCTGATTATTGTGTTCCCTACAAGCGCTACCCAAAGGAATGATTTGGTGTGGATGGGAACTGAGCTAATTCCCAGTGGCTGCTCCTGAGCTGGAGAGCCGACCCATCCACAAATTGATAATGTGTTCATAGTTTGAGTAAGATTCCACCCTCCGATCCCCTCCAGCCTAAAAACTGATTCATTCCAGCAGGAGAGGCAGAGGGAACCATGTTGACAAGCATATGTATTTGGGAGGGAACTCTGTCTGTGTTCTTCGAATCAGAGCAATGAAGACTTAACAAAACAGTAAGTTATTTTTACATGATATTTGCATAATTCAAGATGCAAGAAAGAGCCCTATGGCAAATGAGCAGCTTCAGATACATTTGTTTTGTTACCAACCTTCTCCAGCTATTTTAAAGTTAAATATGATTGCAAATTTTAATAACCCTGGGACTCATTGTCATCAAGAGCACGACCATAGGGAGGGTTTGGGAGTCCAAGTTCTGACATTAATAATCATGCCCTCGCAACGCTATTATTAGACATTCCCATGTTGCTTCTCTCTTTCCTGCTTGTCCCAGGCTCTGTCTATTTTGTGGAAGGGATGGCATGCTCCATGGAGGAAGGGGTAAGGAGTGTGAGGCACAATCAGGAGACCATGCTACTTAGCTTCCTCTCTTTCCAGGGAAACAAACCAAGCCTGCAGAGGTGAGAAGGAGGAACAGGGGGAAATGTATTAATTATTTATTTTAAAGGTTTTACTACCCCGCCCCTCCTACCATAGACAGCTCGGGGTGGCTCACAATCAATACAAATATAAAACAACAATAAAACTGAAAATAGCTCATAAAAGGAGGATAAAAAATACCCATCTGCACCCTAACCCGCTCCCCCACCCTATCACCCATCTCCCCTGCCAAATAGGGATGTGAGAACAGGATGGAGTTCAGCTGTTCGGGCGTTCGGCCTTTCGGACTAAAAACTTAGTTTGGGTTCATGGGTTCAGTCCGGCGGAGTTCAGACCCCCTAAATGTTTGGAAAGTTTGGTCCCGCTGGGAGGCTTGGGGCACTCCAGGCACCCCCAGGGGTGCCCAGGCTGCATGGCAGGCCATCAGAGATCCAGCAGCAGCAGACTGGGAAGGCTTGGCACCCCAGGTTGCCCAGGCAGGCAGGCTTGGCGCTTGGCCCCTGGAGGTTCCCGTGGCACCAGGGCTGGCCATCTGAGACCCAGCAGCAGCAGAGACTGGGAAGGCTTGGCACTTTGCACCCCGGATTGCCCGGGCAGGCAACCTCAGCGCTTGGTCCCTGGGGGTGCCTGTGGTGCCAGGGATGGCCGTATGAAACCCAGCACCAGCAGCAGAAGCAGAGACTGGGAAGTCTTGCACCTCAGGTTGCCCAGGCAGGTTTGACGGTTGGCCCCTGGGGGTGCCCATGGTGCCAGGTCTGGCTGTCTGAGACCCAGCAGCACAAGCAGCAGAGACCAGGAAGGCTTGGAGCTTGGCACCCCAGGTTTCCCAGGCCGGCAGGCTCAGTGCTTGGCCCCTGGGGGTGCCCATGGCTCCAGGACTGGCCATCTGAGACCCAGAAGCAGCAGCAGCAGAGACCAGGAAGACTTGGCACCCTGGGTTGCCAGGGCAGACAGGCTCGGTGTTTGGCCGCTGGGGGTGCCTGTGGTGCCAGGGATGGTTGTCTGAGACCCAGCGGCGGCAGCAGCAGCAGAGGCTGGGAAGGTTTGGGACTTGGTGGCTGGCACCCATAGTTGGCTGGGCATTGCAAGCTGGCAGGCCTCCACTTCTGCTCGCTCTATGCTGGGTTATCCATTTCTAGTCGCCATCGCAGGAGGCGGTGGCTGGCTAGCCACGTGAATCACCACCGGGCAAGGCTACTTGACCAATTTTCAGAAGAGTTGGTTGAGATCTGGGAAGTAGGATGCCAGCCTGCAGTGCCCAGCCCTGAATGGGTGCCAGCCACCGCCAAGCCCGGGCAGGGCCTCTGCCACGACTCCACTGATGCCTGGCAGCCTGCAATGACTATTTATTTAGAAGAGTACCATCCTCGAAGGGAAGTGGTCTTAGTAACAGAGAAGATAAAAGAAGTTGTGTCACAAAATATTCCACGTAAGGCCACTTCCCTGGCTGCTTTGGCACATAGGAAGTGGTCATGCACAGTGCTGGGTAATACTAGTTCTGATCCTTCAGGATTATGTCCAGTTAAGATGGATCCTTTGCCTGCACCTCCTCTCTCTCCCTCAATATTGGTCCTCCATGTGGTGTTTGATTTGGTTGGGGGCAAGCTAGGGGTGCTGCTGGTATACTGGGCCCCTTCTTGCCCGGCAGCATCCCTTGCCACTCTAGCAGAGCTGGCCTCAGTGTTGGGCTCCTCCAGGACCTTGGTCCTGGGGGACTTCAACATTCACACCGATGCCGACCTCGCCAGGGTGGAACGAGAATTCATGGCCGCCATGGCAACCATGAATTTGTCCCAGGAAGTCACCTGCCCGACCCATGTGGGGGGCATATCCTCGACCTGATCTTCAGTTCTGGCCTTGAGGTGGGGGGTCCGGTTGTGGGGGAAGTTAGAGCTGTGCCCTTGTCATGTACGGACCATTATCTCCTTCAGACCAGTCTCTCAGTGCACCCCCTCCAGAGGGGGAAGGGGCCAGTTAGGATGGTCTGCCCTCAGAGGCTGATGGAACCTCAGCAGTTCCAAGAGGTCCTGAGGGAGTTAATCTTGGATCTGGACTGTCACTCTGTTGATGAGCTGGTCCAGCGTTGGAGCAGCGTGCTAGAGGAGGCCATTAAGAGGGTGGCTCCGAGATGCCCTCTGCCTCTGTCTTGTCACTGCAGGACCCCTTGGTTTACTGAGGGGCTGCAGGGGATGAAGCAAGGAGGCAGGAGCAATGCTGGCGTCGGACTCGATCTGACTCCGACCGACTTCTCCAAAGGCCCCATTTGCAGTCCTATGTTGAGGCTGTGAGGACAGCAAGAAAGGAGTTCCTTGCTGTCCTCATAGCATCTGCGAAGTCACGCTCGATGGAACTGTTTCGGGTGGTGCGGGGGCTGGTCAGTCCGGCCTCCTTCCGTCTGGACGGGGACTTGTCCCAGGCCCGCTGTGAGGAGTTTGTCACCTACTTCGCAGACAAGATCGCTCGGATTCAGAGTGACATTGACACTGGATTAGGGGCAGTAGGTAGAGAGCGCGAGGGAATGGAGGCCCTGTCTGGTCCATCTTTGTGGGGGGAATTTCAGGAAGTGACGCCAGCCGATGCAGTGGATGTCTTTGGGTCTGTGAGAACCACCTGTTGTGAACTTGATCCATGCCCGTCCTGGTTGGTGAAAGCCTCCAGGGAGACGTTGGGGATGGTGCTGGCAAAGGTGGTTAACACGTCCTTGCAGCAACCATCGTTGGAAGTTGACGCACTCGCCAGCTACCGACCTGTCATAACCTCCCCTTTTTGGGGAATGTTATTGAACGGGCGGTGGTGATCCAGCTCCAGGTGCATCTAGACAGCATCGGTTTCCTGGACCCTTTTCAATCTGGGTTCCGCCCCGGCTATGGTACCGAGACGGCGTTGGTGGCCTTGGTCGACGATCTCCGCCGAGAGATGGACATAGGACGTTCAACATTTCTCATCCTGCTAGATCTCTCAGCCGCCTTTGATACCTTGGACCATGGGCTGCTGTTGAGATGGCTGCGTGACCTGGGGGGGCGGAGAGCGAGGGAGGTGTTGGCCCCCCTGATTGGGGGAGTTCACCCTCCTGTAGCTCAGCAGGTCCGGAGTCTGGGGATGGTGCTGGACGCGGATCTCCGTCTGGAGCAACAGGTGGAGGGGGTGATGAAAGCTGACTTCCGCCAGTTGTATCTGGTGCGGAGGTTGCGTCCGTATGTCTCTGGCCCGGACCTGGCCTCCCTCGTCCATGCCTTCATCACCTTGAGGCTGGACTACTGCAACGCGCTCTACGTGGGGCTGCCCTTGTTCCTGGTTTGGAGGCTACAGCTAGTGCAGAATGCGGCGGCCCGCCTCATTTCGGGGGTGGGTTGCTGGGACCACATAACACCTGTGCTCCGGTCTCTGCACTGGCTTCCAATAGCGTGCCGAGCCAGGTTCAAGGTATTAGTATGAATCTATAAAGTCCTTCACAGTCTCGGCCCCTCATACCTCAGGGATCGCCTCACCCTCCACACTCCAGAGCGGCTCCTTCGGTCTGCCAGGGGTGCCTTCTTGGAGGTCCCCCGTGTTAAGCGAGGGGCCACAATGGAGAGGGCATTCTCGGTGGCCGGGCTGCATCTTTGGAACTCCCTTCCAGAGGAAGCTCGCCTGGCCCCAAGGCTTTTAAAATTCCGGTGAGTTTGTAAAACCTGGCTGTTCGTCCAGGCCTTTGGGGAGGGTGGATTAGTGGTTTTTTTCTCCCTCTACCCTTCTTTATTTTTTAGTATAATTTTGTCTATCCCTGTTTTAACTGTGGTTTTTTATGATGTTTTAAATATTTTAAATGTTGTTTTATATTGGATAATTAGCCGCTCTGAGCTGTTCGCAGGAGGGGCGGGGTATAAATATATTAAATAAATATATAAATAAATACAATTTTGGGGATGGAGGAATTTGATCTCCCCTCAAACAAATTGGGTTTTGCAATCGCAGAAGAAGTGGAGGAATGATGGGCAGGTCCCCTAAGGAAGTCTTTTATCTCTATAGTTTCTTGGAACATTTCGGGTTGGAAAACCAAATTAATGGATAATGATTTTGGTTGTTTCATTAGATCCTTTGACATTATTTTGTTCCAATAAATGGTGGCATGTGGGGCAATTGGACCTGGATAGGTATGTGTCCCTTGTTGTGGACTTTGCCCCATCTGAAGTGAAGGGTAGACCTAGCGGGAGTTTGGACTGTTTAATATCTTAAACAGAAGCACTGGCAGGCCTCCAGTTCTGCTTGCTCTATGCTGGATTCTCCAGTTCTAGTCACCATCACAACTGGGCATTGCAGGCTGCCAGGCATTGGTGGAGCAGCAGCAGAGGCCTGGTCAGGGCTTGGTGGCTGGCACCCCTACTTGGCCAGGCGTTGCATGCTGCCAGGCATCGTTGGCAGCCTGACTCAGGGTGGTGAGTGAGGGAAGCTTAAACTGGGGGGCCAGAAGCCAATCTGGTGCCTAAACCCCATGTCCCTGACCACCGAGCAGGGCTGTCCAACAAGCGCAATCATTTTGCTGAACATGTGCATGGCTTTCACTTGAAAGTGCTTTCACGCCACCCTCCACGTCCTGCAGCTGCAGATGGACTTGGCAGCTGCCCCCACCCCAGCTCTTGATGACGTGGATGGACAGCCCTCCCTGCCTGTAACGTAGACCCAAGAACCCTGATGGTGGGTCCTGGGCCTGGAATGGCTGTTACTTGATGCAGTGGAATGATGGCTCTCTGTGTGCGGAATGACAGCCCCAGAACCCTGATGGTGGGTCCTGGGACTAGAGTGGAAGCTTCTAGATGACATGGATGGACATCCCCCCATGCTTGTAATGTAGGCCCCAGAACCCTGATGGTGGGTCCTGGGGCTGGAGTGGCTGCTTCTGGATGCAGTGGAATGATGGCTCCCCGTGAGCGGAATGATGGCCCCAGAATCCTGATGGTGGGTCCTGGGACTAGAGTGGCAGCTTCTAGATAATGTGGATGGACAGCCCACCATGCCTGTAACATAGGCCCGAGAATCCTGATGGTGGGTCCTGGGACTGGAGGTGGATGAAGGGGAATGACAGCTCCCCGTGAGCAGAATGACAGCCCCAGAACCCTGATGATGGATCCTGGGATTAGAGTGGCAGCCTCTAGATGAAGTGGATGGACAGCCCCCCATGCCTGTAACGTAGGCCCCAGAACCCTGATGGTGGGTCCTTGGGCTGAAGTGACTGCTTCTTGATGCGGTGGAATGACAGCTCCCCGTGAGTGGAATGATGGTCCCAGAACCCTGATGGTGGGTCCTGGGAATAGAGTGGCAGCTTCTAGATGACATGGATGGACAGCCTCCCATGCCTGTATGTAGACCCCAGAACCCTGATGGTGGGTCCTGGGACTGGAGTGGCTGCTTCTTGATGCGGTGGAATGACAGCTCCCTGTGAGAAGAATGTTGTCACCAGAACCCTGATGGTGGGTCCTGGGACTAAAGTGGCAGCTTCTGGATGACATGGATGGACAGCCCCCCCATGCCTGTAACATAGGCCCCAGAACCCTGATGGTGGGTCTTGGGACTGGAGAAGCTAGCACCCCTACTTCGTCAGACATTTCAGGCTTCCAGGCATCAGTGGAGTAGCATCAGAGGCCCAGACAGGGCTTGGTGGCTGGCACCTCTACTCGGCTGGGTGTTGCAGGCTGCCAGGCATTGGTGGAGCAGCGGCAGAGGCTCAGCCAGGACTTGGTGGCTGGCACCCCTGCTTGACTGGGCATTGCAGGCTGGCTGGCATCGGTGGAGCAGTGGCAGAGGCCTGGCCAGGGCTTGGTGACTGACACCCCTACTTGGCCGGGCGTTGCAGACTGGCATCCTACTCAACTGAGCTCAAGAAGCTCTATTGCAAATTGGGCAAGCCTTGTCCGGTGGTGAATCTCATGGACACCCAGCCCCTGCCCACCGGTGCACTCATCTGAGCTATGCCTGTCTACAAGAGGGAGGAGCAAATGGCTGATGTGCAGTACCACCAGTAGCAGCAGACATTGGATTGCCAGGACACAGTAACTGCAGCTGGCACCCCACTTGGCTGGGCATTGCAGGCTGGCTGGCATCAGTGGAGCAGCGGCAGAGGCCCAGCCAGGGCTTGGTGGCTGGCACCCCTGTTCGGCTGGCCATTTCAGGCTGGCTGGCATTGGTGGAGTAGCAGCAGAGGCCCGGCCAGGGCTCAGTGGCTGGCACCCCTACTTGGCTAGGCATTGCAGGCTGGGTGGCCTCGGTGGGGCATTCACAGACAATGATGGGGAACAACGGCCCTCCATGCCTGGAATATAGGCCCCAGAACCCTGATGGTGGGTCCTGGGGCTGGAGTGGCTAGCACCCCTACTCGGCCAGGCATTTCAGGCTGCCAGACATCAATGGAGCAGCAGTAGAGGCCTGGCCGGAGCTTGGTGGCTAGCACCCCCACTCATCCGCGCATTTCAGGCTTGCATCCTACTCGCTGGATCTCAACAAGCTCTTCTGCAAATTGGTCAAGCCTTTCCCAGTGATGAATCACATAGCCGCCTAGTAGCAGACATTGGATTGCTGGGGCACAGTACCCGTGGCACAGCAGAGGCAGCAGAAGTGGATATTGGGTTGTCGGGGCACAGAACCTGTGGCACAGACAGTAGAGGAAGCATTGGTAGCAGCAGCAGACATTGGATTGCCGGAGCACAGAACCCATGGCACAGATAGCAGAGGCAGCATTGGCAGCAGCAGCAGCAGACATTGGATTACCCACTAGCAGAACCCATGGCACAGACAGCAGAGGCAGCATTGGAAGCAGCAGCAGACATTGGATTGTCGGGGCACAGGACCTGTGGCACAAACAGCAGAGGCAGCATTGGCAGCAGTAGCAGACATTGGATTGCCGGGGCACAAAACCCATGGCAAAGACAGCAGAGGCAGCATTGGCAGAAGCAGCAGACACTGGATTGACCGGGCACAGA
>QEPC01011805.1:1611145-1621809 GCA_003113815.1 Sphenodon punctatus | reverse complement strand
TGATTTAGTTTTAGTGTTTGTAGGAGTAGGTCTGTGTACTTATTAGATAATCCATTTAGTTCATAGCATTTAGAATAGTTAATAGCAGTTAGATTTAGTGTAGATAGATAGATATAACATTAGATAAAAAAATTAAAAAATAAACCCCATATAAAACCAAAAAACCAAATAAAAACCAAAAGAAAACCATATAAAACCCAATAAAAAACAAAAAAACCATATAAAAAACAAAAAAACACCCATAACAACATTTCCCGAACGGCCAAACCAAATAGCCGAACAGCCTAACCGAACGACCAAACAGAACGGCCGAACCGAACAGCCGAACTCGAACTCGGCAAACTAGCCGAACTGCCGAACCGAACGGATGAACCGAACATAGCTGAACCGAACGGACAAAACGAACGCAGCTGAAATGAACGGACGAACCCGAACTGCGATCTGTTCGCCCATCCCTACCACCGGAAGGGCGCTCCACAGCCGAGGTGCGGCAACTGAGAATGCCCTCCCCTGCGTAGCCCCCCGGATGACTCGGGGGACCTCGAGCAGGGCACCCCCAGATGACCGCAGGGGGAAATCCAGAACCTGGAGGGTGAGGGAGTCCTGCAGATAGGTAGAGCCTAGGCTGTTTAGGGCTTTATAGGCCAAGACCAACACCTTGAATCAGGCCCGGAAAATGACCGGCAGTCAGTGCAGAGACTAGAGCACCGGCATAATATGTTTCCAGCAGCCCAATCCCACCAGGAGACGGGCCGCTGCATTCTGCACCAACTGCAATTTCCGAGCTGTCACCATGGGTAGCCCCACAAAGAGCGTGTTACAATAGTCTAGTCTAGAGGTGATGAAAGCATGGGTGTCAGTGGCCAGGTCCGAGTCTGAAACATACGGCCAATGCCATCGCACCAGATATAATTGGCAGAAGGCACTCCTCGCCACAGCCTCCACCTGGACATCCAGGCAGAGCTGCGAGTCGAGGAGCACCCCCAGACTCCGTACCTGGGAGACTAATCCCCATCAATAATGGGGGCTGCCATCTCCATCGCCTTACCCACCAGCATCACCTCTGTCTTGTCAGGATTCTGCTTTAGTTGATTAGCCCTCATCCAGTCCCTCACAGCCGTCAGACACCGAGTAAGCACCGAGACTGCCAGGCCTGGGTCTATAGAAAAGAGAGGTAAAGCTGGGTGTCATCAGCATATTAATGACACCGCACAGCAAACCCCTGAATCACCTCACCGAGTGACTGCATATACACATTGAACAGGAGAGGGGACAAAACAGAACCCTACAGAACTCCACACAAGAGGTCTTGGTACGATGAAAAATAATCTCCAAACACCACTCACTGGGTTCTTCTGGTCAGGAAGGAGCGGAATCATTCAAGACCAGTCCTGCCAACCTCTGCACAATCCCACAGGCGCGTCACCAACATCTCATGATCAATGGTATCAAACGCAGCCGACAGATCTAATAAAATCAACAGGGTCAAATAAGCTCGATCCAGTTCCCTGCGTAAATCATCAACCAATGCCACAAGCGCAGTCTCGGTGCCATACCGTGGACGAAATCCCGACTGAGAGGGATCAAGAAAACAGATATGATCAAGTTGCCCCTGCAGCTGCCAAGCCACTACCCATTCAATAACCGTCCCTAAATAGGGAAGGTTAGAGACAGGCCAATAGCTGGTGTCGGAGTCAACATCAAGCGATGGTTTCTTGAGCAGAGGCCACACCACTGCCTCCTTGAGACAGCCCAGCACTCTGCCATCTTGAAGGGATGCGTTGACCACCCCAGCTAGCAACAGCCCAATCGGCTTGTGGCAGGCTTTAACCAGCCAGGATGGGCATGGATCTAATTCACAAGAGATGGCCCTGACCACCCCAAGAACATCCATCACATCGACGGGTGTCACCGACTGAAATTGATTCCATGAATTTCAGAAACCTATCTGATGTCTTGCTGAATGACAAGTGAGAGGGGCCAGGGCATGTCCCCAATCCTAAGACTATCCTGGTGGTGTTCCTTGTAATGGGGAGAGTAGGAGTGGATCCAGGGAAGTTGGGAAGCCTTGTGAAATGGTGGTCTGGGCCTCCTCTGAACATAGGACACATGCTGACCCACCATTATTTTTGTTATGTTCAATCAAACCTAATTTCCCCTTCACAAGTTCCATGCACTGTAGGCCCATATATTGTGCATGTTTCTGGTTGTGGGCCCCATGCTTTGGGAGGTCCCCTCCTGAGTTGCTGTGGACCCTCCATAGGCTGGGGCTTCCTGTGAACAAGGTTCTATGAGCCTGTATTGTACACCTGAGTCTTGCACTCATTATCATTTGGGGTTTAGGCGTGCACCCCATATATGGGGGTGGGGAGAGGCCCTTTGCAATCACATATATGGCTGCTTGCCCACATTACTGAAACACCCGTGAGTTAGAAACTCACTGTGTTGTTTGAACTCACGTGTGTTTTGTGATGGAGGCTGCAGACATTAGCCAACTCGCAGATATTTTCAGATCACATGGTTAGTGAACAACATCCTTGATTGAAACTTCCTTTTCTACACCCACATTACCCAAAGATCTGTAAATTTGGGAGCAGAGGAAACCCCTCCCTCCTCCTTTCCCTGTATCCCTTGTGAGAGTTCATTGTCGGCGCACCCCAATGAGACACGGAGACCTTGGTTGGTTTAATACTGGCTGCATTCTTTATTCATCAGAAATCAGCTTGAGAGGCCAGTGAGTGAATTGCCTGGCAATTCTGGGTCCAGTATGCTAGCTAAAACAATAACCTTATAACTTGGTCACTGGCGTGGATGTGCCCTCCAGCGTCAGTGCCGCTCTCAATATGGTTGCCCCTCGACAACACCAAGACTCTGGCCAAAATGGGGGAACAAGCCCAACTCTGGGCCCGAGCCAGGGAGTCCGTGGTTTCCGGCCGGTGAACAGCTCATGTCCTTTCCGGCCGTGGGAACACTCCCCCCACGGGTCATGACCCCAGCATGTGCTGCACCCCGCCCATCACTGGGTATCACATCCCCATCTTTTAAGGAGATGTCTCATCCTAACCTACTTAATTCCTATTTAACCTACAATCGCATACTGGACCCCTACCACTAAGGGGGAGGCAATGTAGCCTTCCCCGTCTCCCACTGCCTCTCAAACCAAAGATTCCAAATGCTGAGCTAATGACTGTATATATAGCTCATTCCCTTCATCAGATAGGTGAACCCCATCCTCTCTAAATAATTTGGTCCTACTACGTAATAACTCAGGGTGCTTAATCACCGTGCCTCCTATACTAATCACCCACTTGCCTATCTCCCTACTTACATTTCATCTTCTTCTATCTACTCTACCCGGGTTGATGGCCTTATCCCATCGGATCCTAGGAACAAAACTTGTCCATACAATATGAACATTATGGAACCAATGTCTAACTACCATGAAATCTTCTTTAACTTGTATAACTAAATTAATACCTTTTCGGGCTGGTAGGTCATTTCCCCCTAAATGGATTACTATCACCTGAGGCGCTGGGGCACCGCGCAAGGAACCTAGTGTTGGAAGCAACTGACTCCACCTCATCCCGCTCCTTCCCATCCATCTTATAACAAATTTGTTATGCATCCCCAATTGGGACTCCTAGTGGCCTGTTCGTGCAACTCTATCTGCCCAGCGCACCAGACTGTGTCCCACAATCCATACCACCCTTCTTGCTGTTCTGTTAGTGTGGGATCCTGCGGGAAAAGAAAAAGAATTATTGGCTCTGGTATGGACGAATGTACTTCTTATATGCTTTTGATCTCCATCTTCCAACTGCCTTGACCATCTCTACCGGTAACCCGGCAGCAGCCTCTGTAGTGGCTGCCCCTATCCGGAATGAGTGGGACCTAAGCTCACCCGGGTCGAAAGCCTTTCTCATTACTTCATTGAATTGATAACTTGTGAGTGGTTTCCCATTCTGATGCACAAACAAACCCCCTGGGACTGGCGGGTGGGTCTTCAAATACATCTGCATCTGGGCTATCGGGCATACCTCTGTATTACTGCATTGGTACAGCTGAACCTTCTGCCCTTTTCTACGCTGATCAGCTTTTGAGTATCGAAGCTGCAACTCAATGCCCTGTTCAGTCGACTGGACATCCTGAATCCCCAGGGCATGACCAGAGGTGTCGTCCCGTGAAACAGGGACCCCTTCACTAATTCAGAAACCTCCGAAAAACATCACTACATACACCATGGTAAACAGCTGCAATTCGAATTTGTCTCGGCAAACTCCAGGGAGAGACCCAATCAGCCGAGCTAATACTGGAGTTGTAATTGGTGACCTCCGGGCTGCGGACACCACTGATGCCCTTGCCCAGCTTTCAAACATGCGTTTGAGGAAAAACCCTTTGTCCAGTGAAGGGAATCCATTAATCCTATTGACAAAAACTAATCCTGCCACCTTTCCACTAATGGTCCCTACGGCCTGTCCATTGTTATGAAGCTCAATCGCAAATTGTATTACCTCATTCTCTCTTATCGGCAGCTGATTCCCCATCCCCCATCTTGTTCTAAACTGCTGGAACTCCCTGAAGGCCCTGCCATAGGCAGCCTGGGTTCTGGGTGCCAATGATCCCTTTATGATGTTCTGCATCTTTACTTCCCAAGCTTCCATACCTCTGGTGGTAGGGTATCTGCCAAGACCCTGGCCTCCAGCACCAATTCCCGGAATCGTTTAATCTGAAACCGAGAAAGGGCGTCAGCTATGCCATTAATTCTAGGTACATGCCGAGCAGAGTACATTGCTCCTCAAGCATAATCCCACGAATGTCCGTACCTGGGACGTGACCCTCGATGAACAGGATGAAAGGGTGTTGACAACATATACCACCGCCATGTTGTTGCACCAAAACAACACCGTCCTATTGGTGAATTGTTGTGTCCACAACAGGACTGCCACCACTATCGGAAAAAATTCTAGGAAAGTCAAGCTCTGGTAATTCCAGCCTTGTGCCACTCCCCTGGCCATGGGGCTGCACACCAATGCGTTTGAAAATAAAGGCCAAACCAGCCCCTCCCGCCGAATCAAAGTGCACTTGTAGATCAGCCTTAAGGAGCATCTGTTCCTTCCAAAAACTGATCCCGTTGTAATCCTGGAGGAACTGTAGCCAGGTACCTAAATCCTCTCTCATATCTTTTGTCACCCTTACCCTATAATGCGGCTGCACTTCACCTCTTAGTTTACCGTACAGTCTGGAGAGAAAGGCTCTCCCAGGGGCGATCACCTGGCATGCAAAGTTGAGACTACCTATCAAGGATTGCAGGGCTTTCACTGTTATCTTGTTTGCTGCCCTGCACTCCCTTATTTTGCTTCTAATATTCTCTAATTTATCGTCTGGTAATCTTGATAGTTTCAATTTTGTGTCCAATTTGATCCCTAAATATGTGATAGTCGTGCTCGGTCCCTCTGTCTTCTCAGGGGCCAGAGGGATTCCCAATTCTTCCACCATCTCCTGAAATGCATGTAATGCCCAGGCACACTGCTGTCCTTCTGGAGGGTCGATTAATAAAAAATCATCTAAATATTTCGTTATCTCAACTGTGTGTACTTGGTGCCTGAATATCCATTCTACCAGTGAGCTGAATCGCTCACATGCAGAACAAGATATGGAACACCCTCATAGGCATGGCCCTATCATAAAAATATGCTCCATGAAAACTACTGGGGTGCACTGGCAGAAGGCGAAATGCTGATTTAATGTCTCACTTCACCAGTATTGCCCCTTTTCCCATGGCTTTAGCCTTAGCAACCGCCTCATCGAATGATGCTTATTTAATAGTGGTTAATTCCCTCTGTATAGCATCATTTACTGATCCTCCCCTAGGGTGGGACAAGTGATGGATCATCCGGAATTCTCCAGGTGCCTTCTTTGGCACAACACCGAAGGAAGAAACCACTAGGTCGGCCATGGGAGGGGAGTCAAGGGTCGCTACCCTTCCTGCGTCTACTTCCTTTTTTATCTTTGTTCATACTAATTCCTCTCGCCCTTCAACGGATTTTAGATTGCATGATGCCTTCTGTTGCTGCACTGGTCCGGCGGGAATGACAAAACCCTTTTTAAAACCTTGTACTATGTAATTCACTTCCCGTCTAACTGGATGCCCCTCCAATGCCCTTTCTAGGTACTCAATTCGAATTGGGGTTGGACCCCTTTTGAGAGCGGGGTGCTGTTAAGTTGTTCTGCCCTCCTTTTTGATTTCCCCCGCCCTGTCCATACCTGCTCCTTGATCCTCTCTGTCTGGGCCACAGACACACGGTCGCTAAATGACTCCGCCAACAATTGGAGCAGGAGTGCCGAAATTGGCAGGTAGTCCGACTGGAGCCGCCCCCCCCCCCCCCCGATTGTATTCCCATTTCCGGGCCTCGCTGCGAAATGGCTCATTGACCGGTGTGACCCCCTCCCCCCCCGAACTAGTGGATGTCCACTATCAGACCATGGAGCACTTGTGGCATCTATCATACTCTCCAGCCACTAATCTGCCGCATGCTTGTCCCTGGGACATTTGCTTCCCTATGCCGAAAAGCTTCATCATAGCGAAGCCATGCCCCAGGGGGTCCCGTGCCATGTGCACACCTTACTATGTCTGCATATTTATGCAGCTCTAAGCCACGCTCCGGGTCTTTCTGCATTATCACCCCCATGTATATTGCATATGTCGCCATCCAGTTGTCCCAATTCCTGTCTGCCTTAGGCCGCCGGAATTTCTCTTTGTCCTTTCCCTCTGATTGTTCTGAGTGATCCACTATTGGATTGCTGAACAATAGAGCAAAGAGGTCGATGTATTCCCCCCGCCCTATCTTGTCTTTCATTGCTTGGGTCAAATGGGAGCCAAACGGGGCCACCACATCTGGAATTGGCTCCCCAGGTGGGCGAGCGACACCCTTGTAGGCCAGGGAGACCACCAGCTGGGCCGACTCCACGGCATCGGCCACCCCCATGGAGGGAGAGGAAAAGAGTGAGGTTCGAGACTTCCCTCTTCCCCGCTGATCATTTTGCATAGGGGGGATCCCTTGCCCCAACTCCGTGGGTGTCACTGGCACCGCCCACATCCAAACCCCCTCAACCATCCATAATTGCGGGGTTGTTTTATTCTGTAGCTGTCCTACCCCGATACTGGGACTACTGTCACCCCCAGTCGCCACCACAGGGAGCGGGGTGACCACATCAGGCCTTGTGTTGTCATATTCAGCACTTCCGCCCCCAGAATTTCCTTCATTGGAAGGCTCTACAGTCAGCTCAACTCTGAGGTTGAGCTCTCCTGTTGTCCTACCTATAAGGGGTGTTGTTACCTCCCATGCTGCTGTCTCGGTTCCCTGCAAGGTGTGTCTCTGCTGTAGTTGAACCTCCCTGTCACGGCCAGGCCTTGAACCCCTGGTCTTGGGGCTTCGGGGAGGTGCTCTCTGCAGCCTGAGCTATTTGCAATATGCTGCAGGGGATGGTTCTCCCTGTTTGTGGCATCCTCCCTCTCGCTCTCTTGCCCTGCTCACTGTGTACACCTGGTGGTGGGTGTGGCCACACCTGCCATGGTCTGATTGGCTCTGTGGAGTATTTAGGACTGCTGAGGGTGGTGGCAGGTGTGGAGCTTTGAGTCACTTCCCCTTAGACTTGTGCTTGGCCCACTCACTTTGTTCTGTCTCTAGATGCACCTTGTTGCCCTTTGTCTTTGTTGGGAGTAGTGTTTGGTGGTGGTGAGTTCTGTGTACAGTTTCCCCCTCACACCCTGCCTTGTCTTCAGGTTAGTCAGTCTGTCTCCCTGTTGTTCCCTCAATGTCCTACTGTAAGTAATCCCTATTGTTTGCTGTATCTGTCTCCCTGTTCCTTCCTAGTTTCTGTGTAGTCTGGTGTCTCTGTGTCTAGTTGTCTCTGTGTTCTACTTCTCCTTATTCTTGTCCCTTGCTCCCAGGGCTCCCTCGCCTTGTTCCTTGCTCCCAGAGCTCCCCTGTCTTTGCTCTCAGGGCTCCCTCGCCTTGGCCCCCTCTTTGCTCCCTTGCCTTGGCTCCCTCGCCTTGGTCCCCCCCTCCTTGCTCCCAGGGCTCCCTCACCTTGGTCCCCTCTTTTGCTCCCTTGCCTTGGCTCCCTCGCCTTGTTTCTCCCCTCCTTGCTCCCAGGGCTCCCTTGCCTTGGTCCCCCCTCCTTGCTCCCAGGGTCCCCTGTGCTTCAGGTTTCCCTTGCTCCTCCCCTTGCTTCAGGTTTCCCTCATTCCCTAGTTTCGGTTTCTCAATCCCTAGTCTTGGCCCCTTGCTCCCTAGTCTCGGTGTCTCGCTCCCTAGTTTTGGCCCCTTGCTCCCTAGTCTCGGTGTCTCGCTCCCTAGTTTTGGCCCCTTGCCCCCAAGTCTTGGTTTCTCGCTTCCTAGTTTTGGCCCCTCGCTCCCTTTCCCCTTGTTCCTTACCCCTGACCCCTTGCTCCCCTGCCTTTGGTTCCTTGTTTTATACCCAATATTCCTTGTTCCCCTGCCTCCTTGTTCCTTACCCCTGATCCCTCGCTCCCCTGCCTCTGGTTCCTTGAACCCTGCCTCTAGTGCCTTGATCCCTCATTTCTGGATTCCCTGTCCCTTGACCTCAATGATGAGCCGTAGGCGTTCTTAGACCAGCAGTGCTGGGATCCATGCTGAACACCCTATCTCCTTGGTATAGGAGAGCGGCTGAGAGGTTTCCCCGTGTGTACTAAGGAACATCCCAGATTCCCTACACCCCGTTCCCCCCCCTCCTGTCTACCCAATTCCCCTCCCCTTTCCCTGGCTACGCCCCTGGAGCCTGACACTCCCACTCCAAGACCTCTATTCGTCTTCGAAGCTCGCTATCCCCTGACAGCTTGCTTGGGAACACCCCTTCACACCTTCGCCTTGCTGCTGGGGGCTCTTCATTCCCTGTTGCAAGACAGAATAGGGAGGAGCCTCCCTGCCCTAGAGGTGGGAAGCCCCACCCATGGGGGATACACCCCCCAGTAACTCCTGTCTTCTGCTCCCTATGCCAGTGGTAATCCCCCCAGCCTGGGATCCCCATTGGATCCTGTGATACTTCCCCTGAGGGAGGCGCTTTGGGACCCCTCCATTGGGGGTCGTTGCTCTCTCCCTTCCTTGCTAACTGGCTGCTTACCCTAGTGTTTGCAGTCCCGGAAGCTTCCAGGGGTAAGGAGGGCCCTCTATCAGGTGCCCTAGTGCTGCTGCCCCTCAGATCCTGAGGGTTTCCTAACATGGCCTGTTTGCCTGCACTGGGATGGGAAGCTCCCTCAACCCCTCTGGATGGGGTGTTGTTCCTCCTCCCCCGCAGCCCTCTGCACCAGGCTCTGCTCGCTCCCTGGTGGCACTATACTAATCCCAGCCCCTTCCCTGTACTGGGCTGGGATGTTGATGGCCCGGTTCCCCCTCCTCGGGCCTTCCTGCCCGGGGGTGGTCCCAGTTGTGGGGGCCGTGCCCTACTCTGGGCACTCTGGCCCCCATTCTGGCTTTGTCCTCCATCCTCCCCTCCCCCGGTCAGTTCCCCACGGTGATCAATACCACCCTCACCCAGCAGGGGCAGTCCTTGGGCTCGCAACAGGGCCTCACAGGCCGCAAGCCGCTCTTTCAGTTCTGAGTGGGATGGGGCCACACCCATACTATTACTTTGCTGGCCTCTCTCTGCCTGCGCTGCCGCCCATCCCGCTCTCTCACTCGCCTTAGGCATCTTCTTCTTTGTGCAGCCCATTCCGCATGTGCTCGTTCGCTCTTGGCCTAGTCAGCAGCAGGGAAGCTTGCTGCTGACTTCTTCTCCGTCAAGCCGCCGAATGCCCCTCCGGGGGGAGCCACTGAATGCTGCCCTGCCTACAAGGGGCGGGTTTAGGTTTCACAGTGTGCTTTCCCTGTGCATGCTTCATTAACCTGCCCAGCAACAGGGCAATCAGCCAATGGTTGGCTGATTAACCTGCACCAGCTGCAGCCACTCTCCAACCATTCTTCCAGGGGGAGGGGCCTGGACAAATACCCCATCACTGCCATTTCAGCGGTGAAGGGGACTTACCCAGGGGATCAGGAAAGGTATTGCAATCTGCTTCCTCCTGCCTCTCCCTCCCTTAGTCTTTATGGTTAAAATGGCCATGGGAGGACTGGAAGACAAATCTCACAGTGAGCAATGAATGCATATGTTTTGGCCACTTTGCACAAGATAAAATCTCACTGTGACTTATAACACTCGCAACAGGGCAAGATTTTCAGCCCTGTCAAACTCCTGTGTTTTTGTACCTCATGCGTTTTGCTGCTTGCCCACATTACTGAAACACCTGTTTCTAACTCACAGGTATTTCAGTAATCTGGGCAAGCAGTCTTAGTCTGCACTTGCCTGGAGAATAATGTGCTGTCTTTCAGTGCTTTGGCATTGCCTGAATTCTAATATGCAAACTGCTATTTTATAATAAGATAAAATAAGATGTTCCTGTTTTTGTAAAGGCATTTGAGATAGGGCTGCGGGGTTGCTTGGTGGGTTTGGGGTAGGGTTGTGAGGAGGATTGGATGTGGGAAAGGGGGAGGTTGAATTGGGTGGATTTTGTGGGGGGTTGTGGGAGGGTTGGGTTTTTGTATCCTACTGTTTTTAAAGATTGTTTTTATATATGTTGTGAGCCACCCTGAGCCTTTTTTTTTTTTTTT
>QEPC01011805.1:1564824-1584413 GCA_003113815.1 Sphenodon punctatus | reverse complement strand
GGGGAATGTCCAAACAGTCCTCACTCACACCCCTTCTTCCCACAGGTGCTCGGCAGGACCCTCCAGCCATGAAGCCAGCGACGGGAGTGGCAGCAACAGCAGCGGCACAGAAACAAGCCCCAGATGGTAAGTATGTGCTACAGTGTAGCTTAGCTGCCGGGTCTCCTTTTATGTGCCTCCCGGCACTTCCGGTGTCAAGGGCAGGGGGAGAGGGCGGGGGGGGGATGTCCAAACAGTCCTCACTCACACCCCTTCTTTCCACAGGTGCTCAGCAGGACCCTCCAGCCATGAAGCCAGCAACAGGAGCGGCAGCAACAGCAGCGGCACAAGAACAAGCCCGATGGTAAGTATGTGCTACCCAGATGGTAAGTATGTGTAACCATCTTGATCATGTAGAAAAGTTTAATATTTGTAGCCTGGCTAATGGGGATATTTATATATATATATATATATATATATATATATATATAATGGTTTGTAGGACCAGTGGAGTGGACATTGTTGTGCACTGTGAATGCCTCTACAGATACAGCTGTATATGTGGAGTTCCTAGCAGGTGTGCAGAAACATACCTGACCTGCTCTTTCTGGTGTGCTTCTGCATAGCTCAATCCTAAAACCTGTCCAAAAATTGAGTCTCTGAGGCCACACAAGTGGCGAGGGCCTGATCTCCACATGGCCCTGTGGCAGGCAACTGCTGTCACTGCCACAATCCAGGGCAAGTGTGGGGAGCCGGCCAGATGGTTGTGGGGAAGCGGGGTCAGCCAGCCCATCGGAACCACCATCATTGCCGGGCGGCTGCGGTGCCGGCTACATGAGCGAATGCCCGGCCCTGCCCAACCTGTCTCCCCTGGCATGACCTAAATCCCTCCCTTGGCTGTGATGTGGCTGCATGCCACTCCTCCCAGTCCTGTTGTAGTGCTGAAGGGTCCAAACCACATGGGTTGCCCCATCCTGGACAGCCTTAACCCATGTGAGGTAAGGCTGTTCTGCAATGCATCCTCAGAATTTTTCCGAGGATATGTTGCGTAGCAGGCAGCTGATCACCCCATCTTGGGGCGGGTGGTACATCTGGATGCTGCAGGCCACACGATACACTGCATTGCGTGACCAGCTCAACTACCCAGGGAGGGGTAAGGCTACCCAAGGCATGGTAGTCTCCCCTCCCTGTCTCGTCTGGCTGCAGCATCTGAGCATCTTCCTTCTCCACCCCACATGGCTTTGGGGGGAAAGGATCCAGAACACTGCAGTCTGTTAGCACAAAGAGTTTCTTGCATTTGTGTGTGTGGGTGTCCTGACTGGGACCACATACGATTGGGTCCATAAATAAACTTGAAATGGGCAACACGTGAGAGAAGTATGGATGTAAAAGATGGGTCGTCAGAGCATCAAATGCATAGCTCTGGCCAAGGAAAGACCCACAGCAATTCAGGAGTGCCCCCCTCCCTCAAAACACATGGGGCTCTTGTATAAACTAGAAATAGCTACACATGTGTTTCATACGGGCTTGCAATGCAAGGGATCCCCAGTCCTGGAAAGAGAAGCTTGCTTCATTTTTATAATGGGTGAATGTCATGGGATTGGGGGCTCACTACCCCACTCTAGGCTGTCATGATTCAGTCTCCCTGGCTTGCAACTCTCACTGGACCAGCTCTCTCTAGAACTGATTGAGTCTGCAACAGGTGAACCTTCTTATCACCTTTTCAGCCACAGAGTTTCCCAGCACAGACTCTTTCTCTCTAGGTTTGCCTGTGTTTGTAAACACAGAATTAACCCCAAACTGTGTCCCGCCAACGTCAGAATTAGCAATTCCACTGGACCATACTAAGTTCAGTTAAAAGAAGTTTAATTAATAAATCACGAATAAGCATGCAGTACAAGATTATACTCGAGAGTGCAGAAATCAAAATAACATAACCAATAACTCATTCCTATCTGTACTTGGATTCTCCTGATTTAGGTTTACCCTAATCAAGGTTCAAGGTCATTTCAGTTCATGTCACAGCCAGTGGTGGAAAGCTTAGCTGGGTACCAGTCTTAGGCCCTTTTTACACAGACACTCTAACACTGATAAAATTGGTGTTACATTTTATTATACATGTTACAGGGCAACACTGCAGTCCTGCAACATTGACCCTTTTCACACGAGATGCCTCCACTCAGTTTCGTTGGGCGGAGGCGTCTGTGTGAACACCACAGGTGGTGGGTGTAGGTGCATGCGTGCTCCCACGCAACATTCATTTCCACCCACCCACAGAGCAACAGACTCCAATGCCGGTTGCTCCGTGGGTGGGTTGTGGGTGAAGATGGGTGTTGCACGGGAGCACACACACACCTACACCCACCGCCCTTGGTATTCATTACAGACGCCTCCACCCATCTCCACCCAGCAAAATTGGGTGGAGGCATCTCGTGTGAAAAGGGACCATGTTGCAGGGCTGCAGTGTTGCCCTGTAGCATATATAATCAAATGTAACACCCATTTTATCGGTGTTGAGAGTGTCTGTGTAAAAGGGGCCTTAGTTTCCAAGAGTCCTTATTTCATAGTTCCTTTGGTGCAGCCGTTCTCTGGCTGATAAGATGTGATGATGCAGATGAAGCTCAAGAAGCTGAACCCAACCAACTGATCTGTCTTTGTCTTGTCTTCCCCCTTAAGTACCTTTCCAGGGTCCTTTGTTTGATTTTTCCGTCAGGTGGCCCTGTGCTTTCAGTCATGTCCACAGGAAGAAATCCATTTGCAGCTCAATGGTCTATGTGTCTGCAGAGCTGTTTAGGCTTTTTCTGAATGCACACTCGGCATGACTTTGCATTTCTCCATTGCATGAAGTGAGTTTCCAGTACTCAGCTTTCACATTACATACATGTTTAACCTGTACCTTTACATATTTGTTAGACCTGTAGTCTACATGTAGCCCAGTATCTCCTCATCACAGTTAATCCATCAAATATTCCTGTGTTAGAAGGAGCCCCATGTGACCAATTCATTCAGGTGCTCCAATTTCCCCAGATCCGGCGTGGGGGTGGGGTGGAGGGAGGGAGAGAGAGAGAGAGAGAGAAGAGGCCCACAAGAGTTGCTTGAATAAATAAGCATTTGCTTTATTGCCAAGTCTTTGCTGTCCTGGGTGTCACCTAGGATAGGATTGGCTATGCACTTAGCTGTGACCACTGGGATGTCCTACTGCCACCTGGACTATTGCTGGTTATGACTTTAGCTAGGGGCTGTTGGGTTCCACCTGGGATATTGTTTGCTAAATTGCTATTCCCATAGCCATGAGCACTGGGGTGGAGAGTGTCTCCCTCTATTGCCATAGGCACATACCCGAGGCATTAGGATACTGTGCATTATCACCACCTGGTACATTGCTTGTACCCTGTTAGCCTCTGGCACTGAGGTGGGCATGTTGCCCTATATTAGGACAGGCACATACGCAAGGCATTGGGCTATTGCTGGCTGTCACCTGGGCCATTGCTGGTACACCATGGGAAATAGCTGGCTCTTCCCTTCTGGGCACTGTGGTATATTGCTGCCAATGCCCTTAGCCACAGGCACTGGGATGCTGCTCGACGGCACCTACGACATTGCTGGCTCTCCCCGTTTGCAGAAAGGTTTATTTCCTTTTTTTTGGTCGGTCTGCCTCTAGCGCAGGGATCTGTGCTTCCCCTGCTCTACCAGGCTCCCAACTCCCCTACCAGGGGCAGCCCCTCACCCCGTCTGTGGCTGCGAGCGAGGAGGGCGGAGGGGCTTGTAAAGCTCTCGCTAGCGCTGCTTGTGGTCACAGCCAGCCAAGCTCCCCTCGCATCTGGATCCGACTCGCTCGCTCTCTCCCTTTCTGCCTCGTACCATAGAGTTGCGCTGGAAACAGAAGCTAGAGGGAGTGTAGGAGCTCGCCATCTCCAAGCGATCTACACTGGGAAAAACATGGAGTCCGCTCCGGCAGCCCCAGATCCAGCAGTCACTGAGCCGGGCAGCAGTGTTTCCGAGGCGGCCGCCGGCGCCAGGGACACCCCGGTGAACCTGGAGCCTGCACGGAAAAGCGATGGGCCGGCTCCAGTCCGTAGGCAGAGCTACTCCAGCAGTGGCAGCAGCAACAGAGGTAGGGGAGACTTGGGCAAAGGGGAGGAGTGGGGCTGGGGGGTGGGAATTAGCGGGAGGAGGGTAAGGGAGAAGGGGGAAAATGCAGCAAGTAAGCCTCAGGGAATAAAGCAGAAGGGGGGAATTGGAGCCGGGCGCTTTGGGAAGGTACCTCCAGAGCCTAATGCAACCTTGCAAACTTTTAGGGTTTCTTTTAATTGCTGCAAGGAGGGACAGATATATTGAGAGAGGGGGAAGTGGGTGCTACTTTCTCCCACTGATCGTCTGGGGAGACCCCAGATGGAGGGAAATCGCAGACTACAGCCGGAGCATTAGGATGTAAAGGAAACAAACTTTTTAACGCTGCAGTGTCCTCTTCTTCTCCCCACCCCCTTTCCTGCTAGTTTTTTCCTCTCCTTTTTGATCTGATGTGCTGCGGTTTGTTGGGTGCAATGTACCTGCTCCCAGGGATGAGTTGGGATGCAACCGGCGAGTTATTGACTTCTCCGCCTTTCTTGGTTTGCATGCTATTTGCTGTCACTGATTCTTTAAGTGTGTGTTCTTTCAAACAACACCCCACCGTCACCAAAAGTTGATGATAATCTTGCAGTTGTTGTGTTATTGAAGGTTCCCAACTTTTCAGTAGAGTGGGTTTTCTTTTCGCAGGCAGTATTTTGACTCCCGTCCCCACCCCCAAAGTGTTGGATATAAAATGGGGGGAGGGGAAAAGAGATTTCTGGTTGTGCTGATGACACCAAGGGGTTCTCAGGCGTGTACGGTCCAGGTCAGCGTCTAAACGTGTGGAGGTCAATTTAAGTTCAATATTGGCTAGGTGATGCTGTAGCCACTTTGCAGCGGACTGTGTTTTGTAACATTTCTGATGGCTGTTAGATCTGTGCCTTCTCTCCCCCTCCCCCCAAACGAGGAATGCTTAAAACTGGTAGATTAAAAAATATATAAGGTGAAGTGTATGCATGTGCATACAGTACAGACTTCGCATAGAGTAGGGAGGCAGCTATTGCTTTAATTACCGATGTAAATAATTTATAAATCACAGCTGCCATTCAAAGGCGAAACTGGCACGATAGAATCACTCGGTGTGGAAATAGAAATACAATAATGATCATAATAATCCTGATCTGTTAAAGAAATGACAAGCTGAGCAAAAGTCCCCTCGCCTTGCTCCAGAGTCGTGCGCGTCTCTTTTGGCTGCTGGAGGGGGTCGATGATCTTTTTGGATGGTGATGGGGGAAGCTTTTTCTCCATAGTTTATTATTATATATATATATATATATATATATATATATATATATATATATATTGTTGGTGGTGGTAGGATGGAATATGGCTGATCATGTGTTGCCTTGTGTTTTACAGTATTTTCCCCATTTTGGCCACACCCCCTTCCCAGGCAGCTCCCCCACGCAGGGAATCCGAGTACAGTAAAAGCCATCAAGATGACACACACTGAAACATTTAATTAGAGGCGATTTCCGAATAATGACCGCGCAGTTATGCAAATGCAGGGTTGGTTGGGGGATCTGTCTTTACAAGGTGGAGGGAGATTTTCCTATGTGCAGAAAGCTTTTGGCTGCAAAAATATATATTTAGAGGTTGAGACGGTGGATTTGGAATGCAAGCCGCTTATGTAACAACGTTAATCAGAAACACTGGGGAAATTTATTTAATATGTTGAGATGAGTTTGCTGAATGTTTTCAAAGCGACAGTAGTTTGTTGCTGTTATACAACCACCGCCACCTCCCTCTCCTCGTTCAGACTGATTTAATTATCGCTGTAGCCATATGGTGATTTCTTTTATGAGGGGGGGTGGCAGTCTGCACTAGAGTCTTGAAATTTGGCTACTCTTTCGATTTTGATAAATTATGTAACGGGTGCTAGCGAGGAACTCGCCTGTATCATTAGAATATAAATCAAAGGGGAGGAGGCGGATTTGCATTGGTAATGATCGAGGCGAGCTGTTTGTGATCCTGAATCGTTTAGGCTTTTGATACTGCTAACCTGCTGACCCAAATGTCCCTCCCCCCTTTTATAGGATTAAAGGGGGAGGGGGGTTACACACACACACACACACACACCACGCAAGTACGGTTATGTAACAGTCTGAATGAAAAAACGAAGGTCAGTGATGGAGGCGTCGGTGGAAGCAATGCAATAGGAAAAGCTCTTGGAAATTATGTGTTTGCAGATTACAACATCAGACAGAGCTGCTGCTTTTTCAGGGCCAGTGATCGTCTGTGTGTAAATGGTCTGAAAATGGGAAGTGTTTGGGTTTTCAGATGATGTAATGGAGTTGGCAGAAAATGCAAGTCTGCTCCGAGAGTGTAAACACACAGGAAAATTGGAGCTGGCATTCAGTATTAATGGGGCATAAATTACAGGACTGAAAATAAATTGATCCACACCCTAGGTGATTTTGCCTTTCTGATATTTAAAACATTAACAAAACAAAATAAATCTGTAGCACCACAAAAGTACACCCCAGATTCATAATTAGCACTTTTAAGTTTTAACCATCTTGAAAGCAGGACTTTGATGGGCGTTTGACAAATTCACCCTGTTGACTGGTGAATATTTTCTTTCTTCTTAAGGCTTACCAATGTCTTCATGCTTCGTGTGTGTGTTTGAAAAGAGTAAAATATGATGTGACATTCCTTTGACATTGGGGTGACCTCCGTGACATATGAATAGCATTGCTATGTATAGAATCATCCTACCACACAAGATAATATTGTGTATGTTAATGCATCACTTGTCGTTAGGTGCTGATTGAGCAAGTGCTTGGCATAGCCAGTCTCTGGTACCAACACATTTTGGTCCTGCATTCAGATTGCAGGATCAGGTCTTAAAGTCTTTTCATTGGTGGAATGGGTGTTTGTTTAATATAAAAATAAAAATCACTACAGCTACACTGGAAATACAGTAGAAACCCCCCTGTTAGGACACCTTGGGGGACATGCTTTTCATCCACCTTAGAAACATGTCCAGAAAAGTGTGTTCTATAACAGTAAATAGCGTATTTGTTAATTGCAAGGAGCATAAAACAGGTCTGGAATAAAAAAAATACAGGTCAGAGAGATCTAGGAGAGCGGTTTCTAATTTATTACCAATCAATACATTGTAAATATTTACATTTAAAGTCTGGACTCCTACACACACCTGCTCATGAGTAGATCCCAGTGAAATCAATGGGGTTTACTCATGAACAAGTGTATTTAGGATTGTGGCTTAAATCGAATAGCTTCTATTGTTGCTTGATGGTGCTCAGTGCTTCAGGCACACTAGCTGTTTTTAGCAGGAAGTTGGGGGGAATAAAGGGTGAGAGGTAGAGACATACATAATTAAACATAAAATGGCCATAGAGACTAAGCACCTAACGGAATCACTCAAACTTTCAAAGCTTGACATGCGGTATCTTTAGTAGTTAATGCCTGTTGCATCAGATGATGCAGTAGTCTTATTTTTAGGTTTTTTGGTTAAAAATATCTGAAAGAGGGTGTGCATATAATAGCTTTTATATTGTGCTTTTCGGTTCTTTGCAAAGAAAGTGTAGTTATCCAATTACAGTACAATGTATGTGTGTTTGTGTAATTGATTGTAGACTGATGCTGAAGCCTCTGGAAAAAATAATCCCACTACAAGGTGAAAAAGTGCCTAAAAGTCTCCCATTGTGAACTGAAGCTATTATTGCCACTTGGACACTGTATATCTTTACTCAGGAGCAGTACTTTTCCAGTAAGTTAACCCTCCATCTGTATACGTTTCAGTGCAGGGTTTCTCAAATGTTCTTCCAGGTAATGTTGTATCCTAGTAAAGATTGTGGAGAAAAATAGTTCAAATGATGCCTTTTTATTGGATCAACCTCTCTTGGTAAGAGAAAATGCAAGCTTTTGGGCCATGGAGGGCCCTTCCTCAGGCATCTGAAAGTCAAATAGACTGAGCAATGAATATATGATATGAATTGCTTGAGAGGGTGCTGTTATGGAAAAAAGTTTTTACAGGGGTGGGGAAAGAACCATTCGTAGTTTGATTCTTTTAAATGCAATGAAGAGAGAAAACAGCAGGTATAAGTACGAATGGCACGTTGTCTTTTACTTGCATATTTCTATACTGGCTTGCAAAGCCCAAGTCTTTAGTTCTTTGTTTCCAATAGATTTATTAATGTTAGTTCCTAGGCCTGTCTTCTCAAGATGTTGCAAGGGAACCTGTGCAGCAAAATACACTCTTTCTGTATAGCAGAGTGCATCTTCATAACTGCCTCCTCACCAGTTCACCTCACCTTCTGTTTGCAGTTGCATAACTTCCCTTGGGTCCAATTATGGCAATTGTTCACATTGACATGAGTATTTAATTCTTTAAAATGTATTGGAGCATCTGGAAAGCAGGCAAAACCAGCTCTAAGCAGGAAACTCAATATCTGACCCCATGTAAAAGTGCTTTGCACCCTTGATTTTGAGACCTTCCTTATACAAATGAGTCTGACTAAATGCAAGACAATGTTTATGTATGAATTAAAACTTGTATCCCACCCAGTCACAAAAGCTCAGGGCAGGTAACAGCATATAAAATGGGAATGAATAAAAAACAATCCTCCCAAGGAATCCAGCTCTTCACAAACCCTCTCCCTGCGTGCTGGGTGTCTGGTCAAATGAAAAGGTCTTGCATCACCTCGGGGAAGGTGCTTGGGCTCTGATGAGCCTCCAAGGAAAGGAAGTTCGAAAGCTGAGGAGGAGCCACCGAGAACATCTCTCTGCATGCCTGTGCCATATTGGATTTAATGCAATGACAGAACCTGCAAGAGGGCATCCCTAGCTGACCAGGAGTGTGTGCAAGTAGAACCTCTGTTGGCTCCCTCTGCTAAAATGAGATGTTGGTTGGCTGCAGAAATTAGCTCAAGTTTGCTAAGGGCCATGAGTCTCACTTTCCAAAAGTTGCTCTCCTGACGGGTGTGGGGCTTGAGAACACAATGTGCTTTTATTATTATTATTATTATTTATTATTATTTAACAAACATTTATATAGCGCCAGCAGTGTACCTGGCACTTTACAAAGTAATAAAATAGACACGGTCCCTGCCCCTAGGGCTTACAATCTGAGAGACAGGAGCTGGGGGAGAGACTTAGGAAGGGGAACAGAGGGAGCGACAAGGGGTCTAACATTCATGAAGATGCGAGGTCTCAAGTGCACGTACTTGGCTTAGTTACGACGAGAATGACAGCAGGCAGGTCCATGTTGCAAGGATAAGATCGTAGGTATAGGAATAGTGGCTCAGCAGGATAAAGAGTCAGACAGAGCAGAGCGAAAGAGGTGAGTTTTAAGGAGAGATTTGAAGGTATGAAGGGAGGGTGCAAGGCGGATGTGGACAGGGAGGGAGTTCCAGGCATGGGGGGCAGCAAGTGAGAAGGGACGAAGACGCTTAGGGGAGCAGGGAAGGCGTGGAAGGCTTTTCCTCATTATTAGCAGTGGCATAGCAAGGCTGTGGTGGACCTGGGCTCATGTCTCAATGATGACCCCTGCTATGGACAAAGTTTCCCCCATAGTCGGGGGGAAGGAGGTCTTCCAGGGCGGGGAGGCGGAGCTTCCCCGTGAAAGCTCCACTCACTCCATAGGTGGGGCAGCAGCAATCGTGCCACAAAAGGTAGGGTGGGGGCAGCACTTCACCCCCCTCTTAACAACTCTTTCTTGGCAGAGTTGTTTCCAGGTGTCCAAAGTACCACTGGGAGGTTTTCAGAGTGGACTGAGATGGAGTGCTGGCTCTGCCCTCCCCCCCGCCCAGTCTGAAAATTGTCTAGTGGTGCTCAGGTCACTTCCAAAGGGCCTCCTGAGGGTCCGGGGCCCGGGCTCAACTGAGTCCCCTCACTCCATAGTAGCTATGCCCCTGGTTATTAGTGTGACTTCTTGTTTTTTGCATTTTCAAGAAGGGGGAAATAGTTTATCCTCTCTTTGTTGAAGGAAGGCTCAGTGGTGTATTTATGCTCCATCTAAATTCCCATTATAGCAGAAGTGGGCCAACTGTGGCTCTTTGGCCCCATTGCGGTAAATGGATGCAGCTCTTGGGATTAGGAAACGTTGCCCACTCCTGTACTCCAGTTTCCGCAGTTACGAAAACTGGGATTGTTTCAAAGGCTGTATTTGCTTTGCTGGCAGACCCTGTTTAAATATTTCTGGTGATGTTTGGTGTGTGACTGATAAAATTATGCTGCATATCAGAGGGGTTTCTCTGCAGCCATTCTTTTGAGCCTCTGCTATCAAGATCCCTTGCAAGCTAGTGTATTCTCTCACCAGTCAAATCTCGTTATTTCCTGATTTTTGAGGAACAATTGTAACATCAGTTGGTGGAAACATTAATCCTTCACCCTTGATTTGCATTTTCACCAATTTACTGCCCTAAGGAAATATGTCAGGCTGTGTGAATGGAATATTTGTGATGTATTGAAATGTACAGAGTCAGTAAAGTTGTATCCTCTTTGAAGTGTCAAATATACTCTTTAAATTTTCAGAACACCTTTATTCTACTGAAGACTGTGCTGTCCAAGTCTGTTGCTTGGTTCATTTGGAAAATGACTTGTATTATAAAAACACGTAAAGGAAAATCAAAATAATTTAACTGAAAACACATTTAACATAAGGACAATAAGATCACCATTGTCTTTTTCTTTGAGGCTGGCTCTGTTGGGCCTGGGGAGGGAGACTGTGTGGCTAGCCGGCCACTCCTGTGTGCAATGTCTCCGCTTCAAGATGGGTTGAGCCGCCCGGCTTTCCCGTGTTCGTGTGCCCAGCTCCCTGTGCTGGCCCCGCAGTGCGGTGGGACTGATTGCCCGCCATGGAGCCACGCAGGGATTGCTGTGCCCATAGTGGGCATTGAGGGTTGGATCGAGGTTTGTTTCTTACTGCAAGAATACTGGGGAAAATCAGAAACAATTCCGTTGAGCATAGGGTGCAGCCACATGAGACAGACTGGGGAGACTGGGAGACTACCCTTTGGGTAGCGTTACCCTTCCCTGGGCACACGAGCCACATAATGCAGTGACTCATGTGCCCAAGGCCCACCAGATGTTTGCCCCACCCTGTGTGGAGAGCAGGTAGCCGGCTGTTCTGTGATGCATCCTCGGGAAAATCCCAAGGACGCATTGCAGAGCAGCCTTACCCAAGTGGAGTGAGGCTGCCCAAGGTGGGGTGGGCAACTCATGTGGCCAGGCATGCTTGCCCCGCCACACTTGGAGCAAGGCTGTGAATGATGGGCGGTAGCGCCTGTCATTCACAGCCGGCTCTCAATTGGGTCGGGGGAGGAAGACTGGGCAAGGCTGGGTGGCCAATCCTGTGTGTGACGTCTCAGCTCCGAGATGGATTGAGCTGCTCGGCTTCCCCGTGTTCATGTGCCTGACTCCCTACGTTGGCCCCACAGTGTGGTGGGGCTGATTGCCCACTATGGGGCTATGCCGGGATCGGGCCCGTGCAGGTTGGCTGGCTGTGTCTACATAGTAGGCAGTGAGGGTTGGATTGAGGTTTAAAGGCAAGTGGTGGTGTAGGCTGCTTCCTAATGGCCCCGGATCTCCCGGCCTTCCGTCATATGTGTAAAACCTGGCTGTTCCACCTGGCTTTTGGCGAGGGAGATGGGGTGTAGGGTGGGATGGGCGGGAGATGGGGTGTAGGGTGTGTGTGGGGGAGTGGGTTATGGAAGGGGGGAGGGTTTGTTGTTTAGTGCTTTCCTTTTTAATGTGTTACTGTGTTTTAATTGTGTTACTTTTAGTTTGTTATATTGGTTTACTGCTTTGTAAGCTGCCCTGGAGCAGGGGGAGTGGGGTAAAAAATGTCTAAATAAATAAATAATGTGAGTATGTTTAACGGACATGCTGACTTGCCCATTAGGAAAAGGAAATGTTGCTGTAACTAGTGTGTGTTATGTTAAGTGAATCATAACATCTACTTTAGGGCCTGGGGTTCCCTGAATTGTAGGCCCTGCAGCCTGCATGTTATGTATATGTTTCTTCTAGTTTATTCATGGAACCTGTGTGTGTGGAGCAGGGATTGGGAGGTGGCCTCCTGCATCCGTAGGCCAGGGCTCCCCATGTTTGAGGTTCTACAGCCCTGAATTTTATGCCAATGCTTCTCACACTGAGATTGTCACTTCATATTTATTCACAGGCCCCCATATATTGAGTTCCCTGAGCAGTTCCACAATACCCGAGGCCCTGTGCAGTAACACAATCATTATTTGCCTGGATCCAGTTCTGCTACAAAAAACTACCCCACTCCCCCGCCTTAAATTCTCCTGTTCTGAACTTTGCACTTGACACTGAATTTATTTAATTGGTTAGTTTACAAAATTACTTGAGTGCATGGCCTTCTGAACATCATTGAAGGGTGATGGTGGTGAAAGGAAACTTATTTAAAAATAAAATTGCTAAAATAGTTTTCGGTGGTTGTTGTTTGCGAGGTCTATTTTTGTGACTGGATTGGCAAGTTCAGACTCAGATACTGTACCCCAAACTGTTGCATTTCATTAATATACTCAGGGACCTGTGTCCACCAATGCATGGGGGGAAATGCAGTGAACAAAGGTCCCTGGACGTATTAAACTGATCTTAATTTTATCTCATTTCCTTTAACTTCCTTGTATCCCCTTAATTCCCCCCCGCCACCCCTTTCACCTCACTCCTTGGCATTGATTGATGTAATGCTCCTCCCTCTCAAATATCACTTAGTTGTTTGAAGTCTTTACTTGGACAGTGATCCATGTAGCCAGCCCAACTGATCATTTTCTTTACGTCTCTCTGAACTTCTTCCAATTGAAAAATAACAAGAGAGCTTTCTTTTTCTGGCAGGGAACAACTTGGAATTTAACCCTGCATATAATTTCAAGCCAACAGGGGGAAACAAATCTTTGTTATCTTCTTGTTTTCCAAGTTTGGGACATTTCTGTGTAGTGGATATTTGTCCCACTTTGGATATCCACTTAGTGTAATTCTTAAATTGTGTCCGATAGCTTTTCAGGCATAATTCAAGGTGCTGCTTTTAACCTACAAAGCCCTAAATGTCTTGGGCCCCAAGTATCTGAAAGACCGTCTCTTCCCCTGTGTTCTGTCGCAGCCTCTGGGGTTGGATGAGGGTGCCCCCTTTTGAGGGCCAACTGCCTGTGAAGTTGCTACAATGAGGGTGTGCAGGGGGTGTTCTCGGTTGCTGCCCCACAATTATGGAATGCCTTCCCCTTGGAGGTTCGCCTGAGCCTGCTCGTCTTCCAGAGGAGATGTATGACCTTTTTGCTTGGCCAGGCATTTGGCAGGGATAGAGTTGGGTGGGATTGGGTAGGGGGTTTGGGGTGGAGGGTTGGTGGGTGGCAGGTGGGGATAAAGGATGGGGTGTGGGGGATGATGGGACTTCAGGGGATTTTAATGTATTTTAATGTGTATTATATTTTTGATTTTCTAATGTTGATGTCGTAAGCTGCCCTGAGTCTCTGGAGAAGGGTGGGGTAAAAAAAATGTTAAATAAATAAAAATAATTTGGTTTCCATTTGCTTGGTTATTCTGTTTCTTATACATACGTAATTCAATAACTAAATCAAATAAACCAAGTAAGTGGATACAAACATCTGTTTTGGATATTTAGATGGCTATCTCAACATGCAATTACTCAGAAATAAAAAAACGCCTCTTCATGTCACCACCAGACGTTCTATGATGCTGCATTGTGATATCTTATACAGTGTCCTGGGTGCAAGGAATAACAGCTAAAAAGGGAGTTGAAGAGGAAGTATGGTATTAAGCTCAGTGGTGGGTCCTCCCAAAATCATCCCCAGATGAATTGCAAGTGAACCTAGGAGGAGGTTTGAATGTTGCCATCGAAGGTTGAGACTTGAAAGTTGCATGCAGCTTAGCTGGTTTTGACTAAACAGCACACTGACCCTCTGTGACTTGGATGTGTTTGTGATGTGGTCCAGACTCTCCCTTTCCTTTTCCATACTGAGCATATCCCTTTAGCAACCCTGCCCTCATCTTGTATTCAACCTGCAGAGCTTGTATTTTCAAAGTGGCTAATGGGAGAGAAAAGTTTACTCACTTCTGAAATATTGGTTGTGCACTCTCCCTAACTGAAAGTGAAGGAAAGATTTGTGTGAATCTTTGTGAGCCTCAAGCTGACCCATCATTCAGAGCACTTCCTCACGTGTGTTAATATGTGCTCATCGGTACTGCAAGGAAGTACGGAACTCAAAAGACCCACAACTTCTGTCTTGTGAGAATGGAAGATCTTTGCCTGCAAACATGTGCATCAGGCAGAGTACCGTTTCCCATCTCTGGTGGATGTGCATGTTACTGTTTGCAAAGATTCACATTTCCGTCATTCTCACGAGACAAAAGTTGTGGGTCTTTTGAGTCCTGGACTTCCTTGCTGCATGGCAGAGTGCGTATTAACACACGTGAAAAAGTGCTCTCAGGCTTCCAAAAATGAAGCTTCATACTTAGGCATTGCTGTTGTAAAAGGTGGGTGTTAGTAAGACCACAGTAATATGGAATGGTGCTCTTCAGTAGGACTTCCATGTGTAAATGTTAATTTGTGAATTATTTTTCCATGTTTGTATTTGGGGAGCTTCATATAGACACGTTTTACTACAACAAAATTATAGATCTTCAGGGAAGTGGTCCTTGATGCTCTGCAGTGGTAAATAATTTAGGATTTATGGAGGTTAGCATGAATGAGGCAGAAGTGAAGAGTGTGATAACCATTTTGAAACATCAGGAGATAATTTAGATGGACATGATAGCTTTTATCAAAGTCTTGTGTGGATAATTACATGGCTCTTATCAGCCCAGCTACTTCATAAGAAAATCTTGTAAAACTGTATGGGTGCAGCCACACGAGCTGCTGGGGCCTGATCCATGAATGGCCCCGTGGTGGACAAGTGCAGTTGCCATGCTGCAGGGGCTGGGTAGACAGGCACACCTCTCCCCATTGGGGAGCCTGGCCACTGTCGGAGCGCCCACCAAGGCGGGCCAAGGTGACAGCCATATGAGTGGGTGCCTGGCCCTGCCTCCTTTCCACGGCCCAACCAACTTCCCACCCTGGTTGTGATGTGGCAGCGCACAACAGATGATAGCACCTGCCACTTAAAGCCCCTCCACAGAGCTTGCCACGTGGTGGGACAGAAGGGACCCCAGCATATGTGCAGCCACTCCTTGGGTAGCCTTACCCCATATGGGGTAATGCGGTTACGTAACACATCCTTGGACTTTTCCCGAGGATGCAGCATGGATGCTGCTTGCCTCACCACACAGCAGGAAGAATATCTGGTGGCAGCCGGTCACACGATGTACTGCATCTCGTGGTCTGGTTGCCCAGACTGGGTTATGGCTGTCCAAGGCATGGTAGCCTCCCCAGGGTGTCTCATGTGACTGCACCCTACGAGGTTTGTCATCTCATAAGACAGATCTTGTGAGATTTTTTTTTTGAGGGAGTTGGGCTGATAATGGCCACCAGGACAGTACTGCCCCATTTGAACGAGTATGCTTACTTAACTGACCACAGTTTCTGTAGCATTTGAGTTTTCCTTATGTGTGTTTGTCCACTGACCAGGCCCACCAAGTTTTGGGTGACTAGTGAAATCAGTTATAGCTGAAGCTGGAAGTGGTATTTCTGTAGGCCTTGCTTTAATTGTTTTCTTTAGCAGATTCCAGTGCAAGCTTGTGTTTACTGTGTTGTTAAAACATGGTACAAATTGTATTGGTGTTAATGTAGGGTGTTAATTTAATGTGGCTTTTTTTTTTTTTTGGCCTGAGGAAAATCCTTGGCTGTTACTGAGTCCACTTCTCTTTTTTCCACATAAACTACTGAAAATCATATAAACAGAAGCTTCATCTGTTAAGGGACAAAAGTAAAATTCCTGCTCGACTAGTATGTTAATGCTCTGGTAGTGGCAATTCACTGTGGAGTTTTTCATTTTGTAATCTAATCTAATAATTTCCATACAGTTCTACTGCAACCCACTAGGATGCTGGCAAGTTCTGAGAAACTGCTGCGCTGTTTCAAATAGTATTTGAGCCGGTATTATAGCAGCATGTGTGTGCATTGGAGAACAAAGTTAGCAGCTAAAACAGAGTGAAGAGAAACAGCTAGCAGAAGGTGAGGAAGCAAGGATGGAATCTGATAGCCTCCCTTGTAGAAGCAAGTCAAACCTTGTTAAAGGTTTTGTTGACTTTAGTTTTGGTTCCACTTTATATTGACCACAGATAGGTACAAGAGATTAATGAAGTGGATGTGGTGATCAAGGAGTGAAAAATGGTGGTACTGCTGTTCTGAGGCGGGGGAAAAAACATTTTATTTTGTACATGCTGCAGGATATTTTAAGCATTAATTGGCAACATAAATTCCCTGCTCATTCAGAGGGTTGGCTGATGATGGTATTATTGTACAGTGGGTTTGGCAGTATTTCTTTTTCTAATCAATGTTTCTGAGGGAAGATCAGAATTCTTGTATGATATCGCCCTTTTAGAACATGAATGCCTCTGTGTAAAGAATTAATGTATGTACATTTTTCGGGAGCACACTTTGTGTCTTGAAATTGTTCACATATTGTAGGTCAGGTTCCCCCCAAAATCATATTTACTTTTTTTTTTTTAACAAAAAAATAAAAATAATAGATCCTTTATTTGATTTCTGATCTCTTATCCTTCTGAGTCAGAGGTACCGTTGTGAGCCTACTGGAGTCAAGCCATCTGTAGAAGAAGTTGTGATCTTTATTTGATATTTGATATACTTAGCATATCTACGTTTATTGGGGGTTGCAGGATTAGGTCTCAAAGTGAGGAATGCAGGCAAAATGTTTGGGAACCTCTGCTTTCATTTATGGTGTTTTCAAGCTTTCCTCTGCACAGATGAGGGCTAAAAGCTGTATGAACTACCCTGAGTTGGCTATTTATTTATTTATTTATTTATTTATTTAACAAATTTTTATCCCGCTCTCCCCACCTCAGTGGCTGAGAGTGGCTAACAAAACCATAAAAACAACAATATAAAAACACTTGAATAATTTAAAACATTAATAATANCCCTCATTCCTACCCACTCCACCCTCCCCCTCACCAAATGCCTGACGGAACAGCCATATTTTACAGTTCTTCTGGAAGGCCAGAAGGTCCGGGGCCAATCGTGCCCCCACTGGGAGGGAGTTCCACAGGCATGGCGCAGCGACTGAGAACGCCCTGCTCTGTGTGGCCCCCCGAGACACCCGGGGGACCTCCAACAGTGCGCCCCCCAGCCAACCGCAGGGGCCGATCCAGAACCTGCGGAGTGAGGTGGTCCCGCAGGTAAACAGGGCCCAGACCGTGTAGGACTTTATAGGTTAAGACCAACACTTTGAATCGGGCCCTGAAGACTATTGGCAGCCAGTGCAGAGACCGGAGCACCAGTATAATATGTTCCTGGCGGCCCTGTCCCACCAGGAGCCAGGCTGGCGCATTTTGCACCAGCTGCAGCTTCCGAGCCATCACCAAAGGTAGCCCCACGTAGAGCGTGTTGCAGTAGTTTAATCGTGAGGTAATAAAAGCATGGATTATCGTGGCCAGGTCCTTCTGGTCTCAAGGACGAATGGTAAAACACACATACTCCAGACACCTATACACACACACAAAACCTTTCAGTTGCCCATGAAAAATAAAATGGGAATCAACAACTTCACACTAAAACGTAAGCACGAATATAGAGTGCAAAGGTATAATTTGGGGGGGGGGGAGGGGCACCATAGCTACGAGAATCATTGGCTACCTGTCTGAAGATTTGGCCATCCCAAGAGATGAACTTGGTCAAAAATGTGTGAGCATGGCTGTTGAAGTCACGCAGAATTATAGACAGCAATAAACATGATGGTAGCCCATGATGGTTGGCCTGCCAGCCACCAGCATGTATGTTGGTGCCCTGCCAGATGTTCACCTGGGATTGCTCCCATGTGTGTCAGCAGCAAGCCGGGGCTGTGCTCCCAGAAACCTCTGGAATCACATCCCAGGCTACTGTCTGCTTGATCAGGCCACAGCAGGCTATAATGTTTGTTATGGCTCGCCATGACCGTGCCTGGATCAGGTCTGCCATTGTGGCTGTTACTGGCCACCGTTGCTGCCCGTCATGGTGGGGGGTAGGGCACTGGGCACAGCGTGGGAGAGGGGCTGGCCAGCTGCACATGTGTGGCTCCCTGGTGGCCCAGCCACTGACACGTTGGTTAACCGGTCCAACCTGGTCAGGGCCATGTTGGCAGGGGTCAGCTGGTGGCACTCTGCCATCACTTCTGTTAACGCCCAGATGCATAAGTCTTCTATTATGCATTAGTACACAGTTATTTGAAGTGGTTGCTGTTACACTGGTAGAAGGCCTGAGATATGAACGCAAGAATAAAATCAAGGCCAAGACTTGTGAAATTATAGGAGGGAAAATATGGAACTTATGAAGTGAATATTTTGCCAATCAAAGTAGTTCTGATATCTTTTACTGGACCAACGACTGTTAATGGAGAGTATGCCTTAGTGATAGACAGAAGTGCGCTTCATCAGTGAATGCTACACTAAATAAGGAGGACAGGTTAAATAAGCCATTAACTATGGCTTTTAAAAGCAAGTCTTGGAATTAGATAAGATCAAGCTAAAATGCAGCTTTTGTTAATAACGTACTTGAAGTGAAAAACGTGACAGTGTGCAAACATACTTTGTACTGTGAGTATTTTTTTTAAAAATCACTCTAAGAGAACTGGGGCATATCAAGAAGTCTTCTAACTTGTTTTATCTATTTACCTGTGTAATCTTTAAACATGAATAATTTGACTATTCATTGGTGGGGGAGTCAGAACTGAAATGAAAGACATCTTCACACAAATAATGTGTTCCCCCAAATGCATGTCTTAGGCTCTTTTTGCACAGACGCTCTTTTCGCACAGACGCCCTCCTCCCAGCCCACATGTGTGGGCAGGTGGGTGGTAGGGGTGTGCACCAGGCCTCCATGTCATTTTTGTTTTCGTTATTCAAAAATGTTGTTTTTGTTATTAACAACAATGTTGTCGTTACCATTTTTGTTATAATTTTTGTTATGTTTGTTATCGGAATCGATATTCATTATCGTTATTGATATCGGTACCATTTCAAACAAAGATTTTATTTTTGGTATCAGTATCATTATTGATTCCTGTGCATAACTAATATTTATCTAAATCTAAGGAAGACAGGGAAAAGGGAAAGGAAAACTATCTATTATCTAATCAGTTATCTATGTAAATATTCAAATCTAATCTATATGTCTATAATATATATCTTATATCTATATATAATGTACAGGGGGGAGAAGGGCAGGGAAAGGGAGAAAGTAAAATGTAGGGTATGGGGAAGGAAAGATATTGGTGGGAATACCTAATAAATAAATAAGTAAATAATACAATGAGGGCTAGGGAGGATTTTTTATGTGCAAGCACCACAGTTCTGTAAACGCAGCCTGACAAGCAGAGCTCTCACACAACGGAGAGAAAAAA
>QEPC01011805.1:1549153-1563850 GCA_003113815.1 Sphenodon punctatus | reverse complement strand
TATGTATTTGATTTTATTGTAGCGAAAGTAGGGTTTGCTGTGTTTGTCCCAAATACAGGCAACAATGGCAAAGTATTAAAGTGATATTTTTTATTGGACCAACTATAATTGGTGGAGGTATGCAAGCTTTTGGACCTCACAGGGTCCTTCGTCAGGCAGACCTGGAGACGAAGGTCCCTGTAAGGTCTGAAAGCTTGCATACCTCTACCAACTGTAGTTGGTCCAGTAAAAGATATTGCTTTACTACTTTGTCTCTATTGCTTTTGATTTTATTGTAACTGATTTTGGGCCTGTAATTCTTGGGCTAAGGAAGGGTAGACATCTAAAACAAAATTTGGACCAATCGTGTTCGTTTGTTTATTTTAAATAAATTTAAAAAAAAATAATCTCAAGGAAGAGTAGTGCCAAAGTAAAGAAAGTATAAAAGATTTGAAACTGTGAACTCAAATCAAATACTACTTTGAACTCAGCTCTATGGAAGATGTTGACAGCCTTTCTATGAAGTAATTTATACCAAGATGTGCTCCATTTTGCAGTTCATTCCTGATAAGGAATGCCTTCTTAACATCTGGGTTTATAACTGCAGTGTTGCTGAGACAATAAGTAAAATCACTGACTTAGGATCTATCCAAAAATAGCTGCAGCAACTGTTTTCAGAGCTGCTCCCTGATGATGATGATGCACAGAAAAGTAATAAACCGAGAGCCGTGTTAATTTCAAGCTCTATTAAGGACTTTGGATATGTGTAAGTAAATAGCTGATCAACAGCAAACTACAGACAGATAAGAGAAGACGTTTTATTTTCCAACTTCTAAGAGCCTATTGGAAACAATGCATAATGCTTGAAAGACCTAATAAAAGCTACAAATTAGTTATTTCAGCTAATTGAAATGTCCCATTAAACATCTTTTTTTTTTTTTGCTGTATCTACAGCAAGTACACAATATAAATCATATCTCTAGAATTATGGTTATACATAACAGATTTTTGATTATTCTTTCATTTCCTTTAATGTTCTTTATAAAGGACACAATTCTGAAACCACTTACTCTCAAGTAATCCTATTCAAAGGGACTACTCCCAAATAAGTCGTTCCAAAATTGGAGTCAAAATATACCATTTGGTTGACCATACTCTAGCAGTATGAAGGCCAATCTTTTCTTTGGGACTAGGATTTGCGGGTTTTGGTAGACATTTTAGACAAGGCCTACTAATATTTCAGAAGTGCATTATGAAGTTTTTCCACTTTTTTAATAATTTGGAGAAAACATCAAGTTTCTTTACAACCATGAACAACTCTTTGGAAAACAGGTGTATTGTTTTATTCATGTAATGGGGAAAACCTGGACTCTTTTCTCCAGGGGACCTGAATGGGAGCAAAAAGGCTGTTTTTGTTTTAAGTAGAAAAGGAATTGGTATCTCCAGGGAGGGACTGGAACATGCCTCAGAGAGTCTAGCAAGAAGACTGTGCATGTAGCCAGACTCCTGTGTGCTGTTGAGCAGAACTCCGTAATGTGGCTTTCCAATAAGGTTGAATGCCAAAATTGGGGTGGCCTAATTTTCATGTTTTTATGTATTTATACTGTGCAAATTAGTGCTCCTTGGTTATTTTGGAGAGAAGGGCATAGTGACGAATGCTGATGGAGTGGTCTGACTAGACATGGGAATAAGTGAGATGGATACTGCTCTGAATTGCACAGTGAATTAGACTTGGAGAAGTTTGGGTATCTCTTAAGAAAAGATTTAGTTGACCTACTGGTTCTAGTTGACACTGCTTTGGTATATGGTGACCTTGTCCATTTTGCTATAAAGTGGAATAAGATGTGCTTAATGCATGATGATGTCGCAAACATTTTGCTACTTAAAGCTTTGCTCCAGCCCCCCTTTGTTTTCAAAGAGCTCTGACTAAATGCTTTCACCATAGATAGTGTGTTAATGTGTTTTATGAATTATTTGTCTTATCTCGGTGCTGTGAAATTAGAGGCCCTTTCCCACAGTGTGTTAAGCAGATTAAAATGAAAGCCTGTTTTTTTTATGGTCCGGGAGCAGTGCAAATATAAGAGGAAAATATTTTGTTGTGATTGAACGGTAGGGTGCTGCAAGGAGGCTTTATGAAGCAAATGCATTTTGTAACCTAAGTGCTGAGATCAGCCCCAAGCTTCCTTCAAAGAGGTTTATGGTTTATTTCATTCCCTACTGCTTCTCAAAGCAAGGGGAAAGGTTTCGGATTGGGCGATTCTCTTCGGATGACTTTTTTTTTGCTGTCTCTTCAGATGTGACTCTGTTGGCAGTCATGCAGTTACATCTTAAGAACCTTTTCAGAAAGCTGGAGACAGAGCTGTCCTCTTCTGTTACGAGGTGCTTGTTTCCTTTCCTTTGGGAAAATGCTGAAAAATACAGCAGAGCTTCTATGCTAGCTGCTCTTTTGTTTATGGTCTGAGTAAACCTAATGGAAATCCATCGAAAACAGTCAAAAGATGGTTTTTCGATTGTAGTGGACTAAGGTCAAGTTCTCACATTACATTAATAGTAGATAGAAGTAAATAATCCCGGGAGAAACCCAGTGGTGTCCTTGTGCATCCAAGGGCTGAAACTAATATTCGCAACAAATCCCAAATTTGTCAATTCATTGTATTAATCTGTTTGTTTAAGCAAGGTGAATAGGAAATGATATTTTCTTTCTGCTTCATGTAAGAGACCAAATATTTAGATCATTTTGTTTAATTTTTTTCATTAACTTTGTTGCTTTGTTTTGGTTATTTTGGTTATTTGATATTTCAGTAGTACTATTAAGTGTTAAATAGCCTTAAATTGTAGAGCCCTGCATGGGCTCATATAGCAAACCCAACTTGGCCAATCTGACTGAGCAAATTTCCAGACCTGATCCAACCCAAAATGTTGTGCAAGACCATAGTGCTTGACCTGAGTGGTTCTGCAACTGGAAGTTCTACATCTGAAAAACATGTTGAAAGTAGAACCCTGAAAAAGCACGCTCCACCTCCACTCTCCCCCAGCACTTACTGCATCAGGGGAGACATGGCGCAAGACAGGGTTCCAGATTCCAGTGCGGGGCCCAGCATCTGTTCGCAGCCAGCTAGTAGCCTACCATCGGAGAGAGGGGAGGAAGGAAAATGTGTGGCTGGCTGGTAACATGTTTTGATCCTCACTCTAGCAGGGACTGGCTCTTGCAGAGAGGAAGGGGCTGTGGAGAGGAAATAGACTCAGACAAGAGCAATATAGACTTGGAGTATGATGCTGACACTTGATATATGTGCCACACCTGTTAAAAACATATTTGTAACAAGAAGAAAAACTGGTAATACTGAAATAATAGGGGGAAATTCCTTCCTCTGTGCTGCTTGCTTACTGTTTTAGTGCTTGAGGGTAGGGACTGGATCTGTTGGTCAGATCCAGGGACTTAAAGGGGCCAAATAAAAAATAGCCATGGACCAGATCTGACACACAGGCTGGAGGTTCCCCATCCCTGGTCTAGAGATTACAGCTGCAGTCCTAACCACATTGGAGTCAATAGGACTGAATCTGTGAGTGTTAACAAATGAGACAGCCCACACTAGGTGGGTGTCCACCTAACTGCTGATTAGGTGTTTGCCTCTACCTTTGTCTCCCCCCACCCCCGTCTTCCAGATTGTAAGCCCTAGGGCAGGGACCATGTCTATTCAATTACTTTGTAAAGCGCCAGGTACATTGCTGGCGCTATATAAATGTTTGCTAATAATAATAATTCCAGCTACGTGGCCATCACCCATTGGACCCGCAGCCCCCATTCATGGCGGGGCCTCAGGGAATGTGGATCTCACTGTGTGGGAAATGTGGGCTAATGTGCACTCACAAGTTGATGTCTCGTCAGCTAGGATGCGCGCAGCACCTCCATGCGTGCAGGTCTGTGAGCATCATAGAGTCGTGGGCAGAAATCCTAGAGCATTGAGTAACTACTTCCTGCTCTGCTCTTGTTCTCACTGGCACTGCCAGTAGGGGCTGCCCACAAGCACATGAAATACACACAGCAGACTGCCCATTTATTAAGCTGAACATGCTAAATTTGTGAGTGGAGGCTGCATGAACCAAACCCAGACAGCAGCTGGCTATCATCTTGTTTGTTACCACCCTATATAGTAGGAATAGTGGAATGAGAACTAGAAGTCCTAGGTTAGATTTTGTGTTTTTTCTTACTGTTGGAGGATGAACGTATGTATATATATGCATATTAATGTGTCTTTGAATACAGCATACAGTGCTGTCTGTGGACCTGGGTGACCAGGATTCAAATCCAGTTTTAACCATGAACTTGCTGGGTTGCCTTGGGCAAATTGCGCTCTCTCAGACTCAGCTCCCCATTTGTAAAATGGGGGGGTGGGGGGAATGGCCTACTCTATGAGGTGGTTGTGAGGGTAAGCTACTTAAGCTTTGCAAAGCATTTTGTACCCTGGAAATGCTATAGAAAAGACGAATAACAATGTTCTTAGGCAATCTGTACTACACCAGTGCAGAATGCTGTAGGGTAAAAATATGTGCAGTTTTATTATATACAAGTAAAAAGCAATGATACTAAAATGTAAGAGATGTACTATTAGCTTTGTGTATCTATTCCAATAATTGGGCTTTATAAAGTTGGCATGCTATTAGTTCAAATTCTTACCTGATAAATAAATAGTTTATAGCGTTTTGTAGTTTATTGTGAGCTGGTCTCTAATGTTTCCTGACAAGCTCACCCAAAATATCTGTTTTGTGATAATTTGACTTTTGGTTTAATGTCCAATCATTGTAATGGAATATGTGGACATGTCTGTGCAGTTGGAATTCATGTGTAGTGCTGTCGCTTAAAAAAAAAAAAAAAGCATTAGCTAGAACACCAGAGAGATTTCTCCAAATGCACCTAATCATTTCTTGATTATTTGACTTTTTTAAACAAGGCTTTCATTTTTCAATTTGTCTTATTTCAAGCACAAATGTCTTAATTGTGATACATATTGCACAGTAATTATAGACGTGGAGCAGAAGGTAACAGGGAATAGTACCAGTTAAGATACTTTTTGAATATTTACATCACAGTAGCTGAGTAGTGCAGTAACACAGAGCCCCGCTGACTGCCACGGAGCTCTGTGCTAGGACACCAGTCTGCTATAGAAATTGCAGGATTGAGGTTTAGTCTGTAAGGTGCAAGGAGCCATGGTGTGTGTGGGTCTTTCTTCTATGGGAGTATATAGATGCATAGAGGTGTTCAGCAGGAGAAAAATCTGATGCTTTGGAAGTGCACATTCTGTTTAAGGCTCTCTTGACAAATGGCATCTTGGTGGTTAACTCATGTAAAGAAAATCTGGTGAGACAGGAGCAGAGCAAAGAGAGGCCTTAGACAGTTGAGACACTCAGGTTAGGTATCATTACTGAGCTTGACAACATGGTGCCTGTTCCTTGGAATTCGTTTAACACTTTCTTTGATCAACTATGGAGGAAACTGCGGTAGAAACTACAGGGAGTTTCTTGTGGCATCATAATCAATTATTCGTTTACCGGGCATCCAAGAAACTTTATGTGGACAAGTGGGAAGGTGGTTTTGAGACAATTTGTAGCAATGCTGCTGGGCCTCAAATAAAAAGAGCAGCAGGTTAACGTGCATTAATGACAAATGAATGGATTGAGACTCCTCAATGTGATTTCTGGTTTGTCTCAAGGCAAATTTAATCATCTCCTTCCACTAAAAAGGGGTGGGGTCACATCAAAAAGGGGTCTAGCAAATGGAATCTCCTGCCCCCTTTCCATCATGGGTCCGCCATCTTTGGAGTGTCGTAACATCACAATGCTCAGCAAGGTATTGGGCCATCTCAGAAAAAGGGCAGGAAAGCCAGTTTTCCTCCCCCTTCTCCCAGGTCCTGATAACCCAGATAATTTGTTGTTCTCCCCCATCCCTAAAACCACTGGGTCAAAGCCTACAGTCTCCAGGACAAGCCCAGAGGGGCAACAAACCTAGTTAAATTTCTTGTAGAAACCTGCTGGCACTACAGATGGAATTTTTTACTGTCAATTGGAAGGGTGGAGTCAATTTGCTCAAATCTGCAGCTTCAAGAGGCCACTGACAGCAAGTGAGCTGTCCACTAGTGATTTCAACTTAGGTCTGGGAGCTCTGCAGAGAACTTCAGCACCCTGTTTGAATCATGATGCTTTCTTCTTCTATCAAGGACCTTGTTGGGACAACCAGTTGGCACAAGTTTATTTTCCCATTACTGGTTCTCTAAACACACTCCGGTCCTGTGTATGCTATTCATAGTACTTTTATCCCACTCATTATGGGACTGAACTTTTCCAGCTGCCAAGAGAAGGCTCTGGAGCAGATGGTAGAATGAGAATCTCATGCCAAACCTTGGGACAGAATGAAATGGTTTCTGGCGAGAGGATCTGATGTGCTTGAACCAGCTCTGCCCAGTGAACCTTTTGCCCCATGGGATTTCCAGCTGACAGAGCTTGTGAAACTTCTCTGTGTGTGTATGTGAAGCCATCAACAGAGGCAAATAACCTTGGATTCATTCACCTCCCTTCCCTCTGGCTTTCATTTGTAGCCTGGTTTCTTATGGAGAGAAGGCTTATGCAATTACTTTGTGTGTGTTTCCCCCTTAATTATTGACCCAACAGGCTAATTTGAGGCAAATGTGGTAGAGTGGTGCAATGTTCAAAGGTGAGTAGACATCCATAGTTTTATAACAATAAGTGCATCTGGAGGAAAACCATAGCCCCTTTTGTAGCCAGAAAATCCCACTGCCTTGCATTAAGCATTGTCCCTATTTAGGAAATCAGGCTTCATTAGCTAAGGTGTTTGCTACATAAAACTACTTGTTTATTATTTGCAGGTTGCAGGTGATGCTGGTGTAATGTGGGTGGGACTTGTGATGGTGGATGTGGGAAGATTTGAAATTGATTTTCTGTATATTTAGGTTTTTAAGACTAGATGTACCCCTTGCATAGTACTGGTCGTAAATTCACCCACTCCACTGCCTCCTCACCATTAATTCCAGTATATCTTTTGAAAGGACATACCATGATTTAATGACTGTAATTGATAGACAAAAGACACACTAAACGTCCTGTGTATTCCAATGATGACTTATGCTTGCTCTTAGAAATTTGCATCTTATAGAGTGACTTCAACTTCAAGTCAATGGAACTTTGTGATGCCTCTACTGAAAGATGAAAGAGCTAGTAATCCTCTTTTTGAAGCAATGAAGCGTGTTTGTTCCATATATTTTCTTCTTTCTCTCTCTTCAAACTGTCCCCTTGAATAAGGCAGAGAACTGCTGACCTGTGTTTGGAATAGCAATGTTTCTTGCAACTTGATTTCCTACCTTCTCAGTGACGACAAACGCCTGGTCATTTTGAACTAGAGTCTAAAGGACACACATTTCTACCCAAGAAACTTGAAAACCTGCTTCTCCTAAGGTTTCCATCTGGACTTTGCTGGCCCATTGACTTTAGACAAAGGTTCCCAAAGTGTGGATTGGGAGGGACCCCAGCTGGGATTGCACCATCTGTTGATGGGGTAATGATCCATATGGATATACTCTGCATGTTTTTACTATTTGTGGGTCACCGGATTGTATTGAAGTGTCAAAAGGGGATTAATGGTGAGAGCAACTGTGTGTCAGGAGTTGGGTATTCAACTTGCACCCTTGGGGTTCTTGGAGCAGTGGTTGGGCCTGAAGTGCCACTTCTCACTTTGCTTCTGGCCCAGCCACTCCTCCTCAAGGGCCTCCCTGCACTGGCCAGGCCGCATACACCCTGTCTCCAGCTTGCCATGCCTATCAACTTCTTGGTTGGCTGCCATATAACACATGAGGCTGGCTGCTGGTAGCAACAGGAAGATGAGCAGAGCATCCACCTATTTCCTGTTCCTGGCCCTGCCACATACCTTGTCTCCAGCCTGCTCCTTTCCTGTGCCCTGCTTGATTCTCATCCAGCATTCCCGGTCCCTGATCTGTCTTGATTCCTGTTGCTTGTCATGCTCTGCTCTTTCCCTGACTGCTGACTTCCCTGAAGCCTCTGCCCTTCTGACTCTGAACCCTGTGCCCCAATCCAGATGGATTATTTACCTTTCAGGTAAATTGGCTAGAAACAACAGAGTCTCTTTCACGCAGTAATTTCAAAGCCAAAAAATACTCTAGTTAAAAGAAAAAAAATTAATGCAAATGATGTGATATCCCATTAGAAGAAATCAGCACCCTGTGTGTTGGGTTTTTTTAAAAATTTTAATTGATTAAATTAGAACAAATGATGAATGATTGGGCTCTTAAACATGTTGTAATGTCCAATAATTAGAACTGGGAGATGATATTGTTTCAGAAAACTGATGTGGTGTACAGCTAGATTAGGTCCAGGTATGCCCAGAAATTGCTGAACTGACTAACTCTTGTGAAGCTTCTGAAACATAAACAGAAAGATGGGAGACCTTAAACAGGAGGGTGCTATGGCCTGTGCATTTATTTTTGTTAGCAGGACATGTTCTGGTAATTGCAGTAGTGAAAAAGTTCCGTCTAGTGCAGTGGTCCCCAACTTTTTTTGTGGTTACAAGCCACTTTCAAGCTTCATGATCAATGGAGAGCCACAACTTGATTTTGAGAGTTAAGTCATGTCAATAGATGATGCTCTAAGCTTGCAAGCAAGTAGAAAGTAAAGATAAGTAGAAACTAAAAATTAATTTTGATGTCTTTGGGGTTTGTTTTTTGTGCAGCTGTCTCTTTAAGAAACCTTAGCCTAGATGACTAAAAATGCCACTTTGTTCCTGCAGCAGCAGCTCAGAGCTTCTGTCAGCTCCCCCCCCCCCCCCCAATACCCTGGGTCAGGAGACTCAGTAGTACCAAGTGCATTTTAGCCTTTTCCTTGCCAGTTCCGAGGCATGCATGCTCTCTTTCGCATCTTCTCCGTTCCTCTCAATAGTTTGCATTTCTTTCCTGAGTTGTTGCAAGCAGTATGTTGCTCACGATCGGGAACCACTGTTTTAGTACCTTACTGCAGAGTTTGAAGGTACAATAAAAGAAGTATCTCTTTTCACTGAACATTAATAAAAACGGTGAGTCCATTTGTTTCCCTTGTTGGGTAACTCCCCCCCCCCCTTCGTGCTCTGTCTGCTACTAGCAGCGTATATTTTACTCTCTCATTCTCTTGTCCCCTTCCGCCCAGGGGCTTTTCACTTATTTATTTCTTAAATCTCTTACTTCCCACTCAAGGAGACAGTTGATTTTCAGCACAAGTCAACTTCCTGAGAGCATAACAAAATTTAGCTTTGCTTGCTGCTATCCTAACAAGCTTCTTTATGACTAGATAAAATTAAGCTCCAGACTTGCTAGAGAGATTCCTGCACAGAAATTTGACAAGTAACTTCAGCTGATTGTTAAATACAAGCTATGATTATGGGTTGGCAGTAATGCACTACCAGTTATGAATATTAAAGAAACAGGGTCCAGTCCTCTTTGTGAAAACAACCTCTGCCTCAACTATATTTAGGGATCAGGAATTGTTAGCCAGGTATTATTTCTTGAAGCTGCATTACGGCTGAAATGGGATCAACTGTTCCTTCCCCTGAGGTTTTCCATTGATCCATATTGGCCCGCAGAAATCTGACATGGCAGATCAACTGCATGGATCTGTTTGTGCATGCGCAGTTAACCAAAGACTCTTTGCACATGCAAAATGTCTTTGGTTAATTATGCATGCACAAAATGCTGTGGCATAGGGGACAGGGGAACTGGAGCTGCTGATCCAGATCTTTGGCAGAACAGCTGCTGGATATGGTGCCAGTCTCCATTCTGCCAGATGCAGATTGGAGTAGGTGGATCCACTGATGAAATTCGCTTAGAGATTTTATTTCAGCACTAAGGTACATTGGCCAGTTGCATGTTGAATTTGACTAGCATAATGTTTTATATCTATCTATCTATCTAGCTGTAAAAAATAAAAGTGGAACCAGATTCTTTCTTTAAGCTATGGCTCAGAGTACAGAGTATATAAGTCCTGTAATACCAGACACTGGATGAGATCTCTGGCTTCCTGTAGTGCAAATCAAAACTTGCTTTCAAATCAAATCAGTTCCTTAAGAAAAAGATTTGTTCTTTGCTGCTTCTCTCAGCACATTATGACTTCATAAATTTATGGCCATGTTGTGTATTGAATGACTGCTTTACAGAAAGTATATTTCTAATGCTACAAACTCTGTGCTATGTGGCATTGGCCTTGCTTTCCTTGAATAAGAGAATATTTGCCATTGAAGTTGAAATGTCGCTACAGGGTTACCACCTTCGGTCGTTTTTTACCTGACACTTCCATTTTGGCCTACGGGAATGTCAAGGTAAAAACACCACCACAGGTGACAACCCTAGACGTCCTCTTACCTGGACTTTCTCCTAGGCGTGTTGGTTGCAAGGGCTGACTTAAAGACCGCATTAGGTGTCAGAGAACAAGGTATCATCTAGGAGCATAAAGAGCTGTAAGGCTTTCACACAGCACTCAGAATGAGGATTTGGTGCTACTAACCGCTGTAAAAATAGTATGTGAATGAGTCCTTAAATGGGTTACTGGAGGTGTTTTCAGTCAGGGGTACATGGTGCTTGAGAGCCCAGCTGGGTTAGGAAACCTTCTTGGCTGTAGACTTTGCATCTGCAAAAGGAGTACTTCCCTAGTGGGCAGAAAGATTTATGCTGAATCCTTCTGATACTGCTTAGAACTTGGCCGTCCCTGAAAGCAGAAATCTTGATGAATCATCAAGAATTCCTATATTCCGAGTCTGAGGAAAGGCAGCTGAGACTGGTGTTTGTGTGACAGCTAATTAATGAGCTAATTAAGGGAACCCATAAAAAGGACTGGGAAAGAGCAGGAGATGGGATGACCTGTCCTGAGAGATTCCTGGTGCATGGAAAGTAGAAGAGTGAGTTATGTACTCTACAGGTTTTGAGACCGCTCAAGTGTTTAATTTTGACTGTAGTTATTATGAGCCATATGTGGTAGGATACGGCTGGTGATTCTGGACTGCAATATTTTATTTAGAGCCACAAACTCAATAAAATAAATCCAGTCTACTGGAAGGCAATTTATTCTGTCACCTAATCTGCTTGTAAGGTCTGCCTTTACAGTAACACTGATCCCAGCTGTTGTATAGTAGCCCCAATGCCCTAATCTCTTCCTCATTGGCTTGTAAGGAAAGTAGTACATTATGCACTTCTGCCAGTTTCATCTTTCTAAGCTATCTTGGGTTGGGGGTGGGAGAAGCAGTAGAAGAGGTTGCTGGCATTGGAAGTTTGTAAAACTATGCCCTAATTGTGCTGTAGCAAGTTTTCACACTATAACTTGCATAAGGTACTGTAATGAGACTATTTTTATGTAGGGATGCAAACTTAATGCCCCATAGATTGTAGGATGCAAATTAGGTCACCTAACATGTATGAGCATGAGGAATGAGTCAAGTTGTTGTGGAGATTGGATGACTTTAAGGATAATTTGGGACCCAAACTCTAAAAAACTTTCCTGAGTGGTGGTGGTTTTTTTGTTGGTGGTTTGTTTTGTTTTAAAGCAACTTATTTCACTTGCTGAGGCTTTTTTTCTCTCTCTCGCACCTCTGCATTTTTTGGGTTCTGACGAGGACTGAAAGTGTAAGTGCCAAAATATCAAGAGAGTTATTTTCAGCTTAAGTTTTGCAGGTGCAAGGTGTTTGGATTATTCAGATGCGTTTTATGTAAGCACTTGAATTTGCCAGCATTCATCCAGATTGAGCCTCCACTTGGAACGCTTCACAGCTTACTCATTTCTGGTGTTTCAACAAAACAACAAACAAAAATTGTCCTGCCTATTTTCTGTCCCCTTTTTCGGGGCTGAGTACAGGGAAACACAGATTGTGCAAAAGTACAAGGCCCCATGTATTGGAGGGGCCCTGGAGTTGCCTCCAAACTGCTGCTAGTCATGCTGCTCCTGGTCCCTGGGAGCACCGGGCAGTGGTGGCAACAGTAGCACTGGAGCTGCTACGACTTCTCCTGCCTCCATTGCCCCGGTACTTCCGTGGACTGGCAAGCCCCACCCTCACAACAGTTCATGTGGGCAGCTGATGAACATGTAGCTTGTCTGACCTGTAAAACCACCCGCTGTCACTGCTGTTACTCTGCCAGACCCCACCTAGGGTGCCCACTGACGTGTCGCCAGAATAGAGGACAATAATTTGCATAACAATTTGCACACGCTGATTTATATTAATTTATGCAAATTTACTATAATTAAAATAGAAATGACTGTACAACTAACCATAGCGAGGGAAGATTGTGATCAGGTCACCTCCGCCTGCTCACTCCATTGTCCATTATAAGGTGCTGTTGAAGGGAGCCAACAGGACAGCCATGGGGAGAGGTGGGGGTACGGGGGAGAAGGGACAGCCGTGTGAGGGAGGAGGGGGGCATGGGGCAGGAGAGGGAGCAACTCTCTCTCTCTCTCTCTCTCACACACACACACACACACACACACACACACACACACTGATATCTCTCTCACACATAGACACACATTCTCTCACATAAACACACACATAGATAGACATGCATACACTCACAGGTACACACACACACAATCTCTCTCTTACACATACTATCTGATCTCTCACATTACACGCATACATACAGACACACACATACTGTCTTACACAAACTCTGATTTCTCTTTCTCACACACACACACACACAATCCTTCTTGCATACACACACATACAGACACACTGACACGCACAAACACACACTTTTGCGCGCACCCCCCCCCCTCACCCACACACCCATTCAAACTCACCTCCTCCTTTAAACAAACTCTTACACATACACACATTCACTCATTCACTTATCACACACACTTCGACCCCACCTCTCACACACATGGCCCCTGCCCATGCGCTTGCAGCTCTTGTCTGCCATGGTCTCCTGGCTGTTTGAAAGTCCCACTATACGCCTCTGCACTGCGTAAGTGCGCACACTGGGACCACCAGCCATTTCCTGAATCTGGCGATACTAGGACTACGTTTCCCAGCATGTCAGATTCAGGAAATGGCATACCCCCATGTGCGCAGAGGTGCACAGCAGCAAATTTCAAGCTGTGGCTGGTAGTGCCGGTGGCAATGACTGGGACTGGTGGGTCACGCGGGTGAGCAGTGCTGCAGTGGGTTGGGTAGCAAGGCCCAAGGCACTGTGGCAGGCGGGCAGAGGGGGCAGAGGTAGTTCCTCCCCCTCTGCCCCCCACCTAGGTTGCTTCTGAGGATGGGGACTTGGGGCCAGTGAGCGATTTTTAAAAAAAGTTACAGCAGCTCAGCTGCTGTCTGGGGAGGCAGCGCAGCCAGGAACAAAGCAATAAAGGATAGTACATGGTCCAGTTCCTGGTCGATCCCGGGCAGCCCAAATTGTCAGGAAAATAGGACAGTTTGGGATAAAACTGGACATATGACCACCCTACCCTCACCCATAGCTTGGCCTCAGTCTCTGCCCAGGTATGGTTGGGACTGATCTTCAGTGACCTCCAACAAGGATAATCCATGCTTGAGCAAGGGCTGTCAAAAAAGTAGGGTGGGTGGGAGCAGGCTTAGTGGAGCCATGGGGTCTGGCAAGGCAGCTCTCCTAGCCTCTCGAAATATACCTCATATGTTCTTCTGAAGATCAAGGGGTGGGATGTCCAGGGCAGGCTTGATCCTTGGCAGCTCTTGTTCTCACAAAATAAGTATTGGCCAAATAGTGGGATTGCCATCTGCAGAGGGGGTCGCAATCTCAATTGATATTTGACATACCTTTTTCTTCCTGTCATGGGACTCTACTTGTTTCAAAATGGCATTGTATAGGCCAGGGGCAGACAAAATTCCCAACCCCAAGAGCCATGCACCAAAAACTTCATATGGCCAAGAGCTACAAGACACAGGTATGTTCATGCACACAAATTTCTCCTGCTTTGTGATTAGCTGGCAGAGCCTGTGCTGCCTATTTTCTGTGATTTGGTTGCTGAGACTTGAGTGTAATGAAGTAAGACACATTACTTCAGACCGTTAAGGTAGAGTGTAGGGCCCAGGATGAGCCATGGCCAAAAGCAGAGGTGGCCCCCCCAGGAAATTTGGGGCACTGCCCCCCTAGCGCCATGGGGGACCCCCTGCCGCTCCTTTAGTTTAAAAAAAAAAGAAAAAAAAGACTGCTCCACCGCTTCTCACAGCAGCAGCAGCCTCTGACTTCTGCTTCAGAGGCTGCTGCTGCTGTCAGAGCTGCTCTGAACGTGGGTCCCGGAAGGGACAAAAAGGCTGAGATGCTCAGCCGTCCAAACTGCGTTTTCTATTGAAAATGTAATTTGAGTGGCTGAGCCCCTCAGTCCACGGCACGCATAGGACATGCTGTGGAGGGGAGGGGCTAGCCTTTTCCATTGTGCCTAATGGGCGCAATGGAACCTCTTACCTGGGCGCTTGATGCATATGCCCAGGCGAGAAGCTTTGGGACAGGCAACTGAGGCAGGGACCAGCGCGCATGCACACTGCTCCGTGCCTCAGACGCATATGCTCAGGGACAAGGCTGGCGGCGCGCTGTTGTGCTCTCCCTCTCCCATTCAAGCAGCATGCCACCAGCCTCAGCCGCTTCCCTGCTGCTGCCGCTCTCCCCCCCCAATCTCCACTCAGAGCGGCGGGAGGGAGGGCGGGGGGGTGGG